>CM052717.1:108280-159180 GCA_028551405.1 Uromys caudimaculatus | reverse complement strand
AGAGGTTTCCCCCTTTCTAAGGCGCTCGTTGGCTACCGACTCCTGGTGTCCCAGGCAGAGGTTTCCCCCTGCAAGTGAGATCCTGAAGTTTCGGAGTCTTTCTGTCCCCGGGTTCTCAGGCCCCGGATCCCGGCAGATCCGGGCAGGTCTGGGCGAGAGGTGCTGCTCCCCTCAACCCCACTCACGATCTTTCCCGGCTCCTGGGCGGGTACCCCTCTCCGGTTCTCGATGGCTACCGACTTCTGGTGGCGCAGACAGAGGTTTCCGCCTTTCTACGGCGCTCGTTGGCTACCGACTCCTCGAAGTCATTGTTTTTAATAGCTAAGTAGTATCCCATTGTGTAAATGTACCACATTTTCTGTATCCATTCCTCTGTTGAGGGACATCTGGGTTGTTTCCAGCTTCTGGCTATTATAAATACAGCTGCTACAAACATAGTGGAGTATGTGTCTTTATTACATGTTGGAGCATCTTCTGGGTATATGCCCAGGAGTGGTATAGCTGAGTCCTCAGGTAGTATTATGTCCAATTTTCTGAGGGTCTGCCAAACTGATTTCCAGAGTGGTTGACCAGCTAGTTTTTAATTTTTAAGGAACCTGTGGAGATAGTGACAGATAATGAATGTCTAGATAGATAACTAGTCATAATGGTAACACATGTAAACAACTCTGTTGTTACATCTTATTCAATATATGATTTAAATTTATGTTTAAACTTGTATGAACTCTTGACATAAGTTGCTTGGAATACTATATGATCATGTTTCCTGAGAAAATTTAAGAAGGATCTAGAAATATAACAGGAGAAGACAGGTATTTTCTTAAAGATAGGTCCCCTCCCCTTTTCTTTATCTTAGAAATGAAGATTATCTCTTTTCAAATTGTTTCTTCCTGTGAGCTACTTTCTCTAGCTGACAAGTTGTTAAATAAACTCCCAGAACACAAGTGAAAAGGCAAGCTTTCTCATATATTAAAGTCACTACTGTAAGTTAAAACCACCCTGAATTTTACTGCCCCACCACACAAACACACACACACACACACACACACACACACACACACACACACACACCTGAAAGTAGGCATGCTAATAATAGTAATTTTTTTATCGAAACCAGAACAAAATAAGTAAAAATGAAAAGGGTGACACTAATTTTTCACTTAGTTATTTTGAGGAATTCTAGTTATTTGAATTTTCTGTGTTAGACTAAGAATGAAAGACAGTCACATGGAAATATCATAACTGTGACACACAAAATTACATGAAACCGGAGTTTATTTTTAGTAGAAATAACGTTGAAAGTTTGCAATGTTATATGTTTGAGATGGAGGGAAACCCTGATAAAACAAAATGGGATCTGGAGTTTGTGCAAACTTAGTTAATAACTTCTCATGTTTAAGAGATGCCCCAGTCTAGGGGAATGCTAGGGAAGGAAGACAGGAGTGGGTGGGTGGGTGGGGGAGCACCCTCTTAGAGGCAGGGGGAGGGGGTATGGCATAGGTGGTTTCCAAAGGGGAGACTTGGAAAGGGGAAACATTTGAAATGTAAATAAAGTTAATATCCAATAAAAAAAAGTAGAAAAAAGGAAATAGTAGCTATAAAAAATTAAAATAAAATGCCTTCATGTTTAAAAAAAAAAAAAAAGAAAGAAAAGAAGAAAGAGAGATGAGCCACAGCAAAACATGGCCAGGTGAGGTAACTCAATTTTGTAACCTTAATTTTGTAAACATGTCAAATTAGCCTGTTGAGAAATTCAGAATTTTCCTCTTTTCTTTGACTAACATTTCTTACATCATTGTAGTTTAAGTATTTTATTAATTCAATTTTTCATAGTTTTTCTCTCTCATATCTCCATGTCTATTGATTGTTGCTGGGCTGTGTGTGTGTGTGTGTGTGTGTGTGTGTGTGTGTGTGTGTGTTATAATTAATCGTTTTCCCCCCTTTGGTCTACAATTTATTTTTTTTAATTGGTTATTTTCTTTATTTACATTTCAAATGTTGTTCCCCTCCCTGGTTTCCCCTCTGCAAACCCCTCCCCTTCAGCTCCTTCAGTCCTTCCCCTAATTCTTTTTCTGTGCTCAGTCCAATGGTTGGCTGTGAGCATCCACATCTGTATTGGTCAGGCTCTGGCAGAGCTTCTCAGGGAACAGCTATACCAGGCTCCTGTCAGCAAGCACTTATTGGCATCAGTAATAGTGCCTGGGTTTGGTGTCTGCAGATGGGATGGATCCCTAGGTGGAGCAGTCTCTGAATGGCCTTTCCTTCAGTCTCTGTTCTACTCTTTGCCACCGCATTTCCTATAGACAGAAACAATTCTGGGTTAAAATTTTTGAGGTAGGTGGGTGGCCCCATCCCTCAACTGTGCCTATCCACTGGAGGATCTGTGCTCTAGGCTAGTGTTAACAGGATTTTGAGCAAAGAGTATTTTCATGTCTTCTAGCTTCAGTCTTCTAGCCTGAGATTCTGTGCTCAGCAGCAGGTAGTCAGCAACTAAGAATAGACCGCATCATAAAAACAAAATTAAAAGTTAAGATCTAAAACTTCGGGGGAGGGCAGAAGAAAAAAAAAAGATCTAAAACTTCATAGTAAATAAAATGGTTTTTCAAAGATTCTTTCTAGAGTTTCCTAGGAATTAGTGAAGTTCTATGATTAAATGGGATGGTGCTGTTTGACTGGTGATCCAGGAAGAACCTTAGGGAGGAGTTGAGGCACAAGATTGGGTAGATTATTGGAAGGACCATTCCTTGTATACTTCAGAGGAATTGGTTAAATATTTATGATAACTTGGGGATCCAGATTGGTTTTCACTTGGGAGGCAGGTTTAGGACATAACAGAGGTTGTCTAGGATATTAAAGGCATTCCCTTTGGTGTTACTTTATATAGTATCATCTCATGGCAGAGGGCCATGAAGGTCTTTGTGGTGAGTAAGTCATTTCACAACTACCTTGATTCATAAAAATTAGGTACAGCTAAAGGACAGTGTTAATGGTTGAAGCTTCTACCTGTACATGTTTGGTGCAAACATCCTCCTTAGTCATCCCACAAAGGTACTAATTGGTGTTATAGTCAATTATGAATCTTTCTGATGATCAAACTTACTCCAATATTTGTGAATGTGCCTGGTGAGAATCCAAGGAAACCAAAAGTGAATTTTCCATGGTCCCAAGGAGAGAGACAGGAAATCAGAGGTATCTAGAGTTGGAAGATGTTTTAGTGTCCTTTTATACAGTACTTAAGAAAATATGGCCATTTGAACATTCTCTAAATTGCATTGTCTACAGAGGAATAAAAACATACATATGTAGCCAACTGAGTTTTGACACAGTATAATGACTATGCATTGTAGAAAGGTTAATCATTGTGATAAATAGTGCCAAGAAAATTGAACCTGAGTATGCAGAAGGCAGAAAAGCGACTGTAACTATTATATAAAATGAACTCAGAACAAATAAAAAACTTAAGAACTGAAGCAATGAAATTGCTGTCAGATATAAACCAAAATTCTGGTTTTGTGCATCCCAAAAGAACATGGTTAAAAACATGTCCCGAAGCACAGAATGACTTTGGATAGAAAAAAGTCTAATTGATATGACTTGGGGAGTTGGCATACTCAGTATGTGCATAAGAAATTACATACACTGTTATAGATTTAAATGCACTTGAATAAGTCAGAGATTGAGGTCATTGACAGGGGGTCAGATGAGCAAGCTTTATTGACTGAACCATCTTCCAAGAACAGAGTACAGAGGAGTACTTTTGAACAGTTTTGACACAGTGTTCAACCCATATTTGTCCCTATAAGTAAACTTTATAGCATTTGAATAACAAAAGAGTAAAAGTTATGCATTGGGGAGCTAAATTTAGTCTCTTTTCCATATCATATATCAAGTTACATAATAATGAATTCATTATGACATCTTCATACATGTATATAACATGTAGAATTTTTAATCATATTTCCCTCCCATAAGCCATTTCTTGTACCAACTCTACTTCCACTGATATCCATCCTCTTCCTACCAACTTAATTCCTTGATCGGCTACTGTGGTGAAGACTTGAAAACACTGACTATATTATTTAATATATTATATTATTTGTTATAGTGTTGTATGATTGTTTGGCTCACAAATACCCAGATGAAGGTTATTGCAAATCTAATAGATGTATTTATTATTGATTTACAAATTAAAGAAAATGAGTCCATTTTTATCTCATCTTAGAGAACAATCATTTGAACGTATTAGAGGATTTTGTTGGTTGTATTTTTAGCAGAGGAATTAAATTAAATTGGGTCTGCAAGTGATTGGATGATACCTTAATTGGCTCTTACTTTGAGGTTGGAAATTTTTAATGCTTCCACAAAGATTCCCCATAGAGCTGCAGTCAACACTTTGATTTTGACTGCAAAGGTCACTGGTCTTCATGATGTTAGGACCATTGCTGTTATGTAACCTAAATGGTCTTCATGAAGTTAGGAGCATGTTGTCAAGAAATCAAGAAGTGCTTGCTGAAAGAAGCCTGATATAGCTGTCTCCTGAGAGGCTCTGCCAGAGCCTGACAAATACAGGGGTGGACGCTCTCAGCCAACCATTGGACTGAGCATGGGGTCCCCAATGGAGGAGTTAGAGAAAGGACTGAAGGAGCTGAAGGGGTTTGCAACCCCATAGGAAGAACAACAATATCAACCAACCAGATTCCCCCAGAGCTTCCAGGGACTAAACCACCAACCAAGGAGTACACATGGAGGGACCCATGGCTCCAGCTGCATTTGTAGCAGAGGATGGCCTTGTCAGGCAACAATGGGAGGAGAGGCCCTTGGTTCTGTGAAGGCTTGAGGGATGCCCCAGTGTAGAAGAATTCAAGGGTAGGGAGGCAGGAGTGGGTAGGTGGGTGGGGGAACACCCTCATAGAAGCAGGGAGAGGGGGATGCGATAAAGAGTTTCGGGGGGAAACAGAAAAGGGGATAACATTTAAAATGTAAATAAAGAAAACATCCAATAAAAAACAAAAATAAATAAATTAATTAATTAAATTAAAACAAAACAAAGGAGGAGGAGGAGGAGGAGGAGGAGGAGGAAGAAATCTCAAAGGTCATTGGTTTTAATGATGTGAGGACCATTCTGTTAAGTAGCCTCAAAGGTTACTTATGGTGTATGTCCATACTGTTAATTTAAATTTAGGAGGCAAAACAGAATTTATAGCAATATGTATTGTTATCAGAACACATGCTCCACAACCCCTAATTTAATCAATGAATAGAATTACTTAGCAAAATCTTTAAAGTATGGTGTTAAAATATATCTGTGCTATATGAGTGACTCCATTTATGCTGTGATAGTGCTGTTTGACAGTGCTTTAATGTGTACGAGCCTATATGTAGACAGATAGTTAGCATGGTAGTATAACACAAGTCAGCTTGGGAATGGAGCTGTGCAGATTCTCCAAAGTATTTGTTGAATGCTACATTGCTCAGTGTGTTTGAAATATTTCTTCATGTAATTCACATCGTTATTGGGAGCCCCAAAGGGACTGAGAGTGGCTATTGGACCAGATAGAGTGTCTCCTTCACCTCACTTGGAAAGTGAGAGACATATATTAGAAAATTTACAGTTCCATCTATTACAGCTGAAGGATGCTCTCATAGCATATTACTTAATATTTTGGAATGCCAATATAAGCATCTATATTTACTATGAACTTGATGTTGTGGAAAATAATTTCAACTGGAGGCTTCTACCCCACCTTTAGTCTTTCAGCCAGATAAAAGACCTACAAATTTTATTATTTACAATAAGCCACAATCAGTATTAGAGCTAGGAAGATATCTATCCTCTATGTATCAAAATATATTTCTTATCAATAACCTTGAGTTATTACTAGGTTTCACCTGAGCTGCTCTGAACTCTAATTGGCCAGCACTCGTGACCATGCTTTCTTGACTCCTAACACATAGCATCTTCCATCTCTCCACCTTGTTCTCCCCTCCCTCTTCCATTGTTTTCCTCTGATCCAGAGCCCAGGAAAACCAAGTCCCACCTATCTCAATTTTGTCCAGCTATAGGCTGCAGGCATCTTTATTCACTAATCAGAAGAAACTTGGGGGAAAGGTCACATAGTTTCCTCTGGGTCTACATGCAGACTCTTTCAACTTGATTCTATATTTTAATTTCATATCAGTTTTATGTTTGTACACAAGTGCTTCAATCTATATATTTGCTTTGAGCTAGTGATATAATCTTTAAACATTACAGGTCACTGTAGGTCTGGAAGTAGAATTAGAGGAAGAAATCCAGTGAAATCATTTGTATAAAAACCCTGCGTGTGTGTGTGTGTGTGTGTGTGTGTGTGTGTGTGTGTGTGTGTGTGTTTATTGTGGCATTATTCTTTTTTAATTTTTTTTTTTTACTTATTCACTTTACATTCAACTCACTGACCCCTCCTGGTCACCCCCTCACACAATCATTCCCTCATTCCCCCTTCCTCTGTGAACCAGTGGAGCCCACTTGGGTACCCCCCCCATCTTGGCACATCAAGGGTCTGCAAGGCTAGGCACTTCGTCTCCCACTGAGACCAGAGAAGGTAGCCCAGTCAGAAGAACATATCCCATATACAGGTAACATCTTTTGGGATAGCCTCAGCTCAAGTAGCAGTTAAAGCTAACTAGAATAGGTAGTAAGTCACAATTAGCTAATAACAAAAGAGCTCTTGTCATTGTCTAACTTTACAGACTGGTCTACTGATAATGTCCAATTAGTATAAGAGCAGAATATGACCATTTACATTTGCTCAATTTCATTATTCCATTGCTGTTCTTCCTCCCATCTTGAGTGTTGGGAATCACAAACCAGGCTGCAAGCACACTAGGTTAGTGGGAATAGCACCAGATAACTGTGTAACTCATTATCAGTGGTACCCTTAGATTTTTAAAAATATAAATGTAATAAACTTACATGTATTCTCCATCTAGAAATTCTGGGGTTATCCATGGCTCTAGAGTATTCTGGCCTTAGATAACATCATCTTTGCATTCTGTAATCATTAAACTAGTGCTGTGTGTTTAAAGGTCATTTTAGCCATTGTATGTATGATAAAACTCCAATATGGAGGAAAGGAAAAACACCTACATCCTTTATTAAAGGACATATCCCAGGAGTTTTGGATATCATTTATTTTTAAGTTCTAGGGGTTGTCACTTATTTATATATACTAATGATAATAATGACATTATTATTATACTATTATCATTATTATTAATATTTTGAGGGGTAATAGAAATCTGGAAACTTAAGGTATTAGATAACATTCTGAGAAAAATGTATAAATATTAAAATTATTTAAGAGTCTTTACATTTTTCTAACAAATTGGCTTTGTTTATTGATTGAGATAAGTTGATATACTTTAAGCATTTTACTTGAAACAGAAAAGTATAACTATATCACATGTAATTTATAGTATACCTCTACACATTATTGTAAATATCAATTATTTCCAAATTTAATTATTCAATATTTTCCATAGATTATTTCAACACATTTTAATGATGAGGAAGCATTGTAATGACATTGATAATGTAATATGTAATTAGAATGTACATTGTAAAAGTCTTAGAAGAATTTGTTCATTAACAAATGGCATTATCTAATATCTGATAAGCTCCCTTGTGTTCAGGTTCTGATACAATTTACTGTTGATGGAAAGGTGACAAAACTTCATTATCTTTAATGGTAATCACCAAGATACACATTTCTTCTTTATTGGCACTCTGCCTAGAAAATAGTACAAATTGCTTATAAAGCATGAGATAAGAAAATATCCCAACTTCCTCCTTCCTTCTCCAATAAAAGCCTGGTCACACTCTTGGTTCCCAGTTTGGCACCATGACTGTCCTGGCGTCCTGTGTCTGGGTACTGGCTGGCTGCTTCTCTGCAACTGTAGCAGAGATTTCTAATATCTCAGCTCCATATCCTCCTTTTTGGGAAGAGAGCCCTGAGCAGTTAAGTAACTACAGGCTGGAGGATGGGAAACACATAATTAACCCTTGGGTACTCACTGACAGGATGGGGATGTACAGAATCTTACTGAAAGAGACAACCACATATTTTGCAAGATATGGTCCAGAAAACGAACAAAATCTTCTGTGGGCTTTGCCTGTGATGCTTGGCTGGCAGTATCAAACAGGTAATAAAGACACTTATTCTCCTATATACCTATGTGATCCTGATGTATTAGGAAAACAGGATTCTCTGTATCTTATACTACTGTCTAGTTTTATGCCAACTTGACCCAGGCTGAAGTCATCTGAGAGGAAGAAACTTCATTTCAGAAAATGCCTTTATATGGTCAAACAGTATGCATGTCTATAGATCTTTTACTTAATCAACGGTTGATCTGAAAAGGTCCAGCTCACTGTGGATGGTGCCATGCCTGGGCTGGTGGTCCTGGATTCTATAAGAGAGCAGGCTGAACAAGCAATGAGGGGCAAGCTAGTATTCTTCTAAGGCTCTGTGTCAGCTCCTGTCTCCTGGTTCTAGTCTGATTTGTGTTCCTGCCTTGGCTTTCCTCAATGGAACACAATTCAGGATAAGTAAGCTAAACCTGTTCCTCTCCAAGTTGCTTATGGTCATGTTGTTTCATCAACCCTATAGTAACTCTAAATAAGACACTCACATATGTCTCTGAAATCTGATTCTTTTTGTTTTCTATTTAATCTCCTTATAATCATTCTTCTATTCCTGTTTATCCTTATCTACAAATTCTACTGCTGTGGGTTGATTGTTTCTACTAGACACTTCAGTGAAACATAGGCATAGAGACCAACCATAAAGACACATCCTTTCTCTAATTTGAGTATTTTCAAAATAGTTACTACACCACTGCTAACTACACATTACTTCCTGTCCCTATGAATAGACTAGAGGGTATTCACTAGAAACAGGAAGTTATATTGACCTTCCTGATACTCTTATTTAAAATTGCCTGATCACAAGCATGAAATTACAAACGAGTAGTTCCTTGCTAATGATGATCTATGCCAAGGGTTCCTTCTTCTTGAAAACCCAGGTCTTTCAAGGATATATACATGTGAGATGTTTGGGGGCCACATACTCATATATAAAAAGATAATTCCTTCTGGCTAACAGAAGAAGTGCTGGAGAAAATTGTCACCTGTTGCCCAACCTACTCTGCTTACTCATTGCTCAGCAAGTAAGAAAATGGAGAGGGAGAGGAGAAGGCAGAAGGAGAGTGGTGTCAGTTTGGGAGAAAAAGGAAGATCATTTTCTGATGTTCTGATGCTCACATAATAGATTGTAATAGATAATCAACATGTAAAAATACTTCTGATAACTTTTCTTACCTTAGATAGTAGTCTCGTGTGTACTGAACACTGTTATCTTTGCTTTACATGATGGTAAAAAAAATAAGGCACATATGGTAATATAACTTAGAAAATGTAGTTCAAAGTTTTGGTTTTACTTTTAGCCCACGTGTGTGTGTGTGTGTGTGTGTGTGTGTGTGTGTGTGTGTGTGTGTGTGTGTGTGTATGTGTGACTGTTGCTCCCATGATTTTTATTAGGAACTAAATAAGGCAGTAAAACATGAAGGTATATAAGTAAAATTACTTGTAGCTTATAAACTAAAAGTCAAAACTTTCATGTAACTGAAGAATAGAAAATATTTTGGTTGAGAGACAAGAAATACAATATGAGAAAATGATGGTAAGTAAAATATAAGTAATTTTGGAATTTTTGAACCTATAACTTAAATGTAGTAGCATATAACAATTTTAAATGTGCATGATGAACAAATACAACTGTGCATTCTCTGTCCTCTAGGTAGATTAGCTGATCCCACTGGAAGGACAAGCTGTGGCAATGATCTTGCAGATAGTCTGTGTGTCTCTGTAGACAGTTGGTGGGCTGGTAGGTTCCCATCAATAGCAAAATCTTACCTTTAAAGGATACATTTAAACAAAACTTTAGAGAAAGATACAAATCTGTGCTGATCCTTTTTCAAGATGAACTGACTTTATCATCTACCAATGGCCTTGATGACATGTGGCAGAGTTGACCAGTCAAATCAAACCTAATAATTTTTAAGGATGTAGTCAGACTTTTCACAGAAGTTGAATCAAGGAACTACAAAGGCCATGGCCTCTAGAGAGCAGCACTCTTTGTGGGAATAGAAAGTTTCAAAGGTAATGTGGAAATGATAATGCTTTTCTTTTTGCTCAGAACAAAGTTCTGAATACTAAAACTCACAGACATGCCAGACTAATATGCTTTGTTTGGTCAATCTATAAATAAGGCTTTAATTATGTATGCAATACCAAAACAATTTTAATCTATTTTCTGATTCTTTCATGGTATGTTTTGGTTTAAAATTAATTTATATAGAAATTTATTACAATAATTTGTCAATGGTTATAAATGACACTGCATCAAATTTTACTTTCTTGGAGTGACTCATAAATACTATAAACCACTGAATATTTTCCCTCACAGCAATTTGTGAGTCATGAACAGACTTGTCAACATATTTCAAATTACAGTTTAGTCTGATTGGCTTAGTAATTTGGAGTGTTAAGAATCAGCATAAGCCAATTAACTAACTAAATTAAAATTCTTAAATCTGCAGGACTTCCTTCTCTATAACTGGAAAGTTTGAAGTCCTGAGAAGCCAATTAGGTAGCCAGCTAAAACTTCTTGCTTTAAAAAAACAGGATAAAAGAACTAGATGTTATTATGCATAAAAATTAGACAAAGTTACAAAACATAAAAGATGCATTTTCCAAATCTATAATCATGCATGATTATTTTTGAAAAATTTAAAATTGATAATGTACTCTCATTGAGAATTTCTGTTCCATTCTGTAAACAATTTGATAGATTTTCTTTTCTTACTTATTCAATGTTTTGAAATAAGATTTTATGCAATGCATTAAAATTACCTTTCTTAAAAATATAACATGACACTTTAGTATATACATATACATCATATACATATACATACACACACACACATATATATATATATATATATATTTCCTTAATAATTTTAGTTGATAATTTTTACCATTATTTGGGATTTGTGAATTTTCCTTAATGATTTATGCTTCCTCAAAAAATGTGTTCTGTTTTTTGTCACTGACTGTGGGTCTAACCAGCTTTTTGTTTTTACAGATATAAATTATTATCTGAGTGTATTACCTTTCCTTGCAGTGTTGATTCTGGAATAACAGGGCTATCACCAGACCAAACCACCAAAGGATGAGATGAGATTTTGTTATAATGTTTCTAGCTGTCAATCTGCCTTCCCTGAAACAATAGACATATGGAGAGACTTTTTTCAGGTTCTTTGTTTTATATCACACTCCTCAGAAATGCCTAGAGAATGCTCTTTGTGAAAGTCTCTTGTGATTGTTTTTTATGCATTGTATACTTTTCTTAATATCAAGAGGTAAATTGTAGGTAGGTGTTTTTTTTTTACTCATAACTGATTTAGAAATACAATGTATCCCAGAGAAACTAACCACTCTAATACACTCCTATCACAAATTTTATCTATTCTAAATGCAAGTAAAATAATACCACAAATGGCAACCATGTAGGTCATTTTAATAGAGAGTAAATAGGCATGTGAGTAATTGAGACTTTAGGCCATTTATGACATATTATAAGAATTTGGAGTATATGCTTGTTTTAGATAAGACTATCAAATTATTGAAACTAAATTAATAACCTCTCACCTGTAGTTAGAGCCAAACTGTGATATGTTGTTCTAAACAAACTTTTTGATGCCCAAAATAAAGTATATTCATCAAGCATAGAAGAAGCTAAAAGTCAATGACTTAAATATATATTTACTAATTTTTAGATGGTTAATTCATTGCTTTAGATATAATTTAATTTTCAACTTTTTATCGCTTTGAAGATTTTATGAGAATTTTAATATTGTTGACAGAAAAAAATGACAATAGCTCTGTCAAGTAGAAAACATGGACACTTTGAAGACACTTCAAGCTTATTTCAACATGCTGATATGCTTTACTGAAAAGTACTGTTTTTTTCCCTTTGCTGTTAAGTACTAAGTATAGGATGTTGTAACATCGTTCTTGTTCATGCTGATGATTCCTCATATCTCTGAGTCTGGGAGAATTTTAGGGAGAGTTGCCCGCATAACACTTTTCCTCTATTCTTTAGTACATGCAGCCTTCTAGTGACTTTGATGGCCTCCTGAAGAAGTTATGGGATGCCCATATCTCATCCTTGGAGTATCCCACCAGTGCCTTTGTAGACAGGTAAGAAATCTTTTTGTCTGTGTTTTAGTTTGATTTTTCCCTATTGATTTAATAAAAACCATGAGCAAAAGCAACTTAGGAAAGAACACATTTGTTTCAACTTGCAAATTATAGTCCATCATCAAGGAAAGCCATGGCAGGAGCTCAAGCAATAAACTGGAGGCAGAGACCATGGAGGAATAGTGTTTAAACTGGTGCTCTTCTTTTTGTTCGGCTAACTTTCTTGTACAGCTCAAGGCTATCTGTTTAGGAATAGAACTGCCTACAGTGGGTTGGGACCACCTACAGGAATTAACAATCATAGAAATACTTCAGAGGCCAATCTGGTGGACACAATTCTCGAATTAAAATTTCCTCTTCCCAAATCATCTAGGTTTGTTGTCATGTTGACTAAAGCTAGCCAGCATAGCCTTTCTCAATTTTTATTTTATTTTGGAACAATAAAGGTTTTTAACCTTAATAATGAAAGACAAGTGTAATCACTGGTGATTAGGATGGTGAAGGACAAATTTAGAACATTTATTTTAGGGAGGAGAAAAATAATATTGTGAAGATAGGGACTGGGAAGTGGGGTGGTCAAGATGGAACCCACAAAGATGTTCAAGATTTAGATTCTAGAGACTAGCATCAGAGTACAGAACTAACTTGATTATTTATTACGTGAGCTTATATATAGTTATTTTGCCAATTAAGTTATGTTTATTTATTCAAGTGCAAATGAAGTACAACCTGTGTTGTGTAGCAGAATCTGACTCGCCAGTCCAGAAACCTGTCCAGAGCTTATAGAGATGGGTCAATCCCCTGTGATTTCTGTGAAGATATGGAGGCAGCCAGTGCCCTGGCCTTTGTGTTGTTTCACTGTAATGCTGGGAGCCTTGTTAGATCAGGTACAGTGGATCAAAACTATTCAAGGATTCGCAGTAGTCTGTGGCACCTTGCTCTCCATCCAACCTCTTCCTCCACCAGGTTTATATCCACATCCCCCACACAATATCTGAGAAACATCTGGGAACATAGCTCAGTTGGCTCAATTGCTTGAGCTCTTACCCTGACTTTCCTTCTATTCAAGCAGGAAGGCATGGTTTGGTTCCTAGAACTCATGTAATAGAAGCCAGAATCATGGTATGTATTTGTCATACACATGATGGGGAGCTAAAAACTAGTGAATCCATGAAACTCACTGGCCAGCCTAGCTTTTTGGTGAGTGCAAGCCATTGGGAGAGGCCCTTTCATAGATTAAACACAGGTGGACTACACCTGAGGTTTTACTATGGCTTCCCCTTGCATGTACACTCCCCTACACACACACACACACACACACACACACACACACACACACACACACACACACACAGAGGTGGATGTACTCCTGTATGTATGTAAAGTCTGAGAAGAGAGAATCAAATTACCTTGTGAGTAATGGTGGTCAATTTGCAATATTCGTTATAGACTACTTTTTCATATTTAGAAAATTTTTATATTTCTATAAAAATAAATCAGTAATCAATATAATGGGAAAACCTTATTATCTTTATTTTTATTTGTATGGCTGTTTTACCTGTATGTATGTTTTTGTTCACTACTTGCATACCTGGTTGTCATGGAGGCCAGACAAAAACATTTGATGTCCTAGTACTGGAAAGCTTGTTGTGAGCCAATTAAGTGGATTTTGGAAATCAAATCCAGGTCCTCTGGAATCAAACATGGGTTCCCTTGTAGAACAGCCTGTGCTCTTAACCCATGAGCCCAGAACAATACAACTCTAAGCACAGCAATCATGAGTATTTAAAACATTTAATATTTATAGTGATTATAGAGTCTTTTCTTTTTAGATATATTTTTTTCTCTTGTGGTTTTATATATATCCACATTCTTTGCATTTAGTACAGGCCAAATTATTTAAAAGTTGCTCTAAAATGGAACACTGTGAAATTTTGAGTTATTAATTGATATAACTATCAGAATCCTAACTTCACTAATTATAGCAAAATATTGTTTTGACTACTGCAATTTACTCCCTGAACTTCACTTTTTTTCTGCTTACTCTTTCCAAAAGTATTAATAAATCTTTAAAAACAATTATTAAAATGCTATGTTAGTTAAATAAAATAACAATCGAATATTCCTTAATATTAAGAATAGTAAAGAAAACCATTAAATTTGTCAAGTAACATAATTTTAGCTTTATTCCATTTTACTGATAAGGAATCTGTTCAGTTTGGCACTTAATATGATATGACTAGTGGATAGAAAATCTAATATTCACATTCCTTGTGACTTGCAGATCATCCAATTTGCCTATGGATAGGATCTTGATATGTATTTTTTATTTGTTTATTTATTTATTTGGTGGTTTTATGTGTTCAATAATTTTATATGCCTAGTGTTTCTCATATGACTTTGAGATGCCCATGTGTCCATGTGTTCTTGACCTAAGTTAGTAAGTGTAAATGGTGATGTTTTATGTATACCAGCTACTATCAGTCTGACTCTCATGATTAGTGCTGGTTGGAGGTGATTGCTTGCTTCACAGACAGGATGCAGATTTATTCTGGCTCAAATTGTACTCAAAATGAAATGGACTCCTACTTCTGAAGATGAAATCGCCTGAAGCAAGTCTGTCTTATATAAAGTGCAGTAAGTTACAACAATGCACTACGGGGCCTATCTTCACATACCCCGCCTCTATCAACACTGCTGCTCACTACTTGTGCACATACTGCTTTCTGTCCTCTATCCCTCCCTCCATCTTTCTTCTCCTTCCTTAAACGTGCTTTGTTGCTGTTTTATGATGCTTGCCATTGAAGCAACTAAGGGCTTATGCATCCCTGGTAAGCCTATCTGGTATCTATGATTCTATCCGAAGCTCTCTTTTTAATTTTAATCTTGAGATAGTGTCTCACTACAGTGACACAGCCTGGCTGTTTGATATCAACGTGTACATACCACAGTGTAGACTTGAAGTGTTTATCCTCCTGTAATGCTTGCAGTATCATGCTTTAGCTATAACTTCTGGAGTAGCCAAAATGGCAATTTTCTACCAGCAAGCCCTTCTACTGCCTGGGATTTCTTTAAGGACACCTACATAGAACTTTCTATTTTATTTACAGTTTCGGATAGCAGCCTTTGAAAGATCACCAGAGGAAGACATGGTTTAATTTATGTGATAAACATGCCATGCGTAACCAGCGTGCTCTGGATAGAGTTAGTTGTTCAGTGCTACCCTTTGTGTTGATATTTGGAGATTATATTTTTGTAGTTAAAATCACTACTTACATTCTTGCTGGGTTCTTTAAATGTACTACCTTAGCTTTTGCATGTTTCAAAAGAAATTAGAAGACATAATTGTTAGAGAACACGAGTTTATGTTAACTTTTCCTAAACATGGGCTTAAAGTCTCCTAGTTTCTTTAATTTTCCTGCTGCTGTCTTGGAGCTTTGTGGGAAAATGAAGGAAAGACAGGAAATACACATAAATCTGCTCAACTGAGAGATAGATACACTTTTAGAATTGCAAGATATCTCTTCCTCCCAGGTAAGATTGTCCTGTTAGCCCAGGGCTTTATTTAGAGCCAGTCTTCCCTCAGCATGAAATTCCTGGGTAAAGGGTCTGCCTCTGGGGTTCATTGTTTTTTTATTTCTGTTTGAACCTCGTTGGCCTTGATACATCCTCTCAGTTATCTTATTCTCCTTTAAGTTCATCCTCATCTGTGATTTTTATTTCTTAACAAATGTCTACAACATTGCTTGTCATGGAACAGACAAGCTAGAAAAAACCTTTTAAATTTGGTCAAAGCTTCACAGATTCTGTCCATAGACTTTCTTCTAATGAGGTCTGCTTCTGAGTAAGTTATTTGACACAGTCTGTCTAGGTGTTGGGTGCTGACCTGGTGATCTGTCCTCATCTCTGGGAACTCTCTTTGCCACTCCTGTATGTCATGGCTTCCCCTGCATTTCCCCTCTTTTTCTCTCTTAGCATGCTTTGCCTTCTAGGGCTCAGGTTCTGGACATCTGAAGATGGGTCTAGAGTAGGTAGAAATGTTTGAGACACTTTACATATGCATAAACTTTATTATTTGTTTTCTGACTATTTAGTTGAATACAGGATATGTGAAATATTTTTCATACTTTCGGTCATTTTCCCCTAAATTTTAGTTATTAACTTTTGCTTTTGCCTCTTCTCCAGTCAGAGTGTCCTTTGTGTTACTGTTCTTCACTTTGGTTTATTTTCTGATTCATTCTTTGTTTCAGTGTGCCTTATGACTAAGTGGATCCCCACAGTATCTGGTCAATTCAGTTTCCTATTAAATTTAAAGACCAGCATTCAGAAAACCAGAGTGCTTGTGGAAGTTTTGTATACTGCACCTGACTCTAAGCCTTAGAGTCTGAGGAAATCTTCAAGCTTATTGGCTAAGTGATTGTTTGTCTACTGACAGCCTGTGGCAAACACTTTGTCCTTCCACTTGAGCTCAGCTGTCCTGGAGAACAGACATTTTTGTTGTTGTTGTTGTTTTTATTAAATTATTTTATTTATTTACATTCTCAAAGTTGCCCCCTTTCCGGTCCTGCCTTTCCATGTTCTTCACCCCATCCCCCCATCTCCACATCAGAGAGAGTGTTCCCCCACCCACCCACCTCACCCTCACCAGCATCCCTTTTCTCTGAGGCACCAAGTTTTCACAGGATTAAGCACATCCTTTCCCACTGAGGCCAGACAAGGCAGTCCTTTGCTACACTTGTATCCGAGGCCCCTGGAGCACCCCATGCTTGCTTCTTGGTTTTTTAATTAGTCTGGGAGCTCCGAGGGTTCCAGGTTAGTTGACACCGTTGAGAACAGACGTTTTTCAATACTCAGTTCAAAAATGAAGTCAAGACTTAGTCACTGAAAGTCTTAAAGTTGGCTGCTATTATTATTTTTTCCTATTGGAGAGGACAAAGACATTTGTGTTTATATCAAGTCAAGGCTTACCTTAGAAACTGTATTCATATTCATGTATTGTATTTTATGAACTTAAGTACAATTAGCGTGTAATAAAGCACACAGATTTAGGTATTTATTTAGTTGAATGTGTGCTGGCAACTGCAAGCACTTGATGAACCACCACCTAAAACAAAATGCATGACATGCCTATCATCTTTTCTAGAATGTTCGTTATATCACAGATTTTGCACTCCTTAAGAACTTTCTTCGTTCGTTTGTTTGAGACAGGATTTCTCTTTGTAGTCATGTAGATCAGGGTGGCCTTGAACTCACAGAGGTCCACCTGTTTCTGCCTCCCAAGTGCTAGGATAAAAGGCATACACCACCATACCCAGCTCCTAAACTTCCCTTTAAAAACAAAAACAAAAAACAAAACAAAAAAAACAAAAACAAATGATATACAGGTTAAAACCCTCGGTACAGAAATAACTTTTGGTACATTTGTCTCTTCACCCAAGGTTAACTAGAAGTAACAAGTATGATGCATTGTTTTCTTTCTTTTTCTGTTATTTTATCTGTTAACAAATTAATTAATTCACTAATTTAAAAAATGGGTCTCATGCATCCCATCCTGGCAACAGAAAAAGACCCTGACCTCAATGTTCCTGCTTAGTGTTGCAATTGTGAATTGCTACCTTGTGGCACTAGACCTTGTTTGTATTTGTTGTTACATAGGTAGACTGTAGTATATTTTTTATTATTTTTATTTTTCTACAATCCAACCATTGCCCCCCTCCTGGTTCCTCTCCCATAGTTCCTTATTTTATCCCACAGTCCCCTTATCCTTATCCTTACCCCCCTGTCTCCAAGAGAATATCCCCCCAAATCCACCAAGCATGTCCACTTCCTGGGGCCTCAAGTCTCTTGAGGGTTAGGCATGTCTTCCCCCATCGAGGCCAGACCAGGCAGTCCTCTGCTGCGTATGTGTCTCTGGCCTCAGACCAGCTCCTGTATGCTGCTTGGTAGGTGGCTCAGTGTCTGAGAGATCTCAGGGGTCCGAGTTATTTCAGGACTGCTGGTCTTCCTATACAGGGATCACCCTCCTCCTCAGCTTCTTCCAGCCTTTCCCTAATTCAACCACAGGGGTCCAGGACTTCAGTCCAATGGTTAGGTATAAGTATCTGCATCTGTCTCAGCTGCTTATTGGGCTTCTCAGAGGAGAGCCATGATAGGCTCCTGTCTGTAAGCACACCATAGCATCAGTAATAGTGTCAGGCCTTGGAGCCTCCCTTTGAGATGGATCCCTAGTTGGGCCCATCACTAAACCTCCTTTCCCTCAGTCTCTTCTCCATTTTTGTCCCTGCTGTTCTTTTAGACAGGAACGATTCTGGGTGAGAATTTTTGACTGTGGGATGGCAACCCCATTCCTCCACTTGTTACCCTATCTTTCTACTGGAGGTGGACTCTATGAGTTTCCTTTCCCCACTGTTGGGCATTTCATCTAAGGTCTCTCCCTTGAGTCCTAAGGGTCGCTCACCTCCCAGGTCTTTGGTATTTTCTAGAGTGTCCCCTTACCCTTCTTTTACCCTACCTCCTGAGGTTACATATTTCCATCCATTCTGCTGGCACTTGGGGCTTCTCTCCTGTCTCCCTCCCCCGACCCCCAGCCCTTACCTGATCATGCTCTCCCTTTCCCCTCCCCTTCCCTCTCCCACCCATGCTTATTCCACGGTTTTTAAGTACAGTGTGCCTAGGGAATATAATAAATGGAAAGTTAAATACTAAAAAGAAGTGGCTAGTTGGATCAACCTTTATAGATTTATATTTTATTTAACTATCTATACAATTCCTGAAAGACAAGCCAAACTCACAGCTTTCTCATACTTTCTTTCAAAATAATGTTTGAATTTAGTTTTTTAGCAGTGGATAATTTCTGCAATGTAAGGTTTAAATTCTGAGAAAATAAATTCTAATTGATCTTTTTGTCTATTTGTCTTTTAGATATGACTTCTATTCTGACAAAGAAGCAAATTTTGTGCAAACTGGGCTATTGCTATACACTATATAACTGCAACCCATCTTCCTACAACCCTGAATAGATCACATGGCTTTCAGAGAGCTCTGCCCCCATGGATCCTTGTTGACACTTACATAGCCCCTTTTATTTCTGACTTCACTCTTCTTCAGAATGAAGTTCTAGTATCAGTCAAATTTCTTGGTGATATGGTTAAACTCTCTGGTAAAGTTTTTAAAAGAGTACTGGGAAAAACTTAGAACTATATAGATTGGGAGAATTCATAAACTACTTTAAGTAGAGATATCACCACACATCAAAAATGTTATTAATTCCTTTGAATATATTTTACATTTCCTTACCAGTAATTATTCTTGATAGATGGTAAAACCATTGATTAGACACATTTTTTATAATTTATGACCTGTCCCTAAATTTTGATGCCATATTAAACATTGACATTGTTAATATGAAGTGAAATACATAACATAAGGACACATATTGGTGTACAGTCATTATTTCACTCATGAAAATTTTTGTTGTTTTGAATCTCTTCTATTTCACTCTTAAATATAAAAAGGACAAATGAATTTAAAAATAAAATTTACCATCATTAATGAAATTACTGTCCACTTTACTCAGTAAAGTTGCTTTTAAGGTCAAGGAAGAAATACTTTGCTCCATAAAAGCAAAAGCAGAGTGAAAACTGGCTTCATTAACTAAGTGTTTGAAAATCACCATGTCATTCTCATTTTACATTTGTGTCCTGGAACTTTGTGTTAAAATTAACATATATGCTATTCTTATTTTGTAAAGGGAAGTTTTTTGAGTCTCTAAAGTATAAATAAAAGAAATTAGACGTAAGTTTAATATGTGAAAATTTGTGGAAAACTTTTGTAATAGAAAATCAGATCTACAAAGTACATTGGTGCCCCAGTGCAAATGATGTCTCTTCTCATGTCAGTCTTGGTTGTAGTGTGATACTGTCAGTCAGCAGGATACGTTCTCTCACTCAGTGAACACCTGTCATTTAGTGGATAACATTTGGGAGATTTACATTAGAATCATCTCATTTTCTCATTGACATGCAGTATTTTCTTTAATGAATTTATTATGATTATGGAAATTGTTGTTATGAGTTTTGACTGATATCATAGGATCAGTCCATGTATACCTAATTTTGTCATTTATGACACAGCCACTTAGCAAGCCTGATGCTAAACTATCAGGTTAGGTATTGCAAAAGGATAATAGTATCAGTGAATCAAGTATTCTTAGTGATGATTTTAATGTTAATTGATAGAGAATAAATGAAATAAATGTGATCAATGGTTGTTGCCTAATGGAAGTAAGAAATGTTTTCAGAAGTTGATATACAATCATAACTTTAAAATCTTTTCTAGGATCATTATCTTTGACCCTACTCAAAAGATTCATGAATAAAAAACTTACAAGGCAATTAGGGACCATTTCCTTAAAGCATAAACATTTAGAGAATTGTGAACAACTGCTTTTGACCACTAGCAATTAAAAATAATGAATAAGATCACAATCATGTAGTCTTATGATTTGGGTTTTTTTTTTTTTTTTGTCTGATGTTCACTTTTCAGATCCCCCCCATATATTCCTAGTATTAAATTTAAATTAATTTTGCACAATAATTTATAAATTTTAAATTCTTCAACACTTAATCTTAAGATATATAGATACTGGTCAGTGACAACCAAATCACAAAGAAATCATTAAATTGACATTAAGCTTGAATGGCAGTTTCGATGATACTTTAGGTAATGTTTTTTTTTTTTTTAATATGGAGTGATATATCTTACTGATGTTTAACTAAGATCAAGAACATTTTAAAGTCAAATACTGACATTCAGTTGAAATATATAAACCTCATAAAACTTAATTACAAATAGAATTCACCCACTTTATCAGGTTTGAATTATGATTTGCTTAGTTTATAATTATTTGTTAGAGTTCCCATCACTGATACATATTTGTAAAGAGAACTCCAGAGCCAAATTTCTCATAGTTGTATCCTTTAAGAGAGAGAATACACTGTATAGACTTGATAATTTCTAAAAGTCTCTGTATCACTGCTTCAGGCCCCTCCAAAATCTGCACAGAAACCAGAGCTACTGATTGACAAACTATGTTATTATATTTCTTACTGCAACAACTTCACTTCTCTGTATCAGTGTTCTGTATTTGTTGCTTTTCTTCTCCTTGGACCAGAACATATAGCAGAGGTAACCTAAGGGAGAAGAATTTATTTGGGTTCACAGTTTCAGAGCACATAGTCCAATATGATCTGGAAGACATGGTATCTCTTGGCACAGTAATTGGTGTCTGATGCCTCTCACATGGAGTTAAGTGTGGGACCCAAAGAACATGAGACCCAAGCAAGGGAAGTGATAAAGATCTGTCTCTAGAGACTCAACTGAGCCAGGTGGGCCACATGAATTCAAAAAGGTATCACTAGCTAGAAACTATGTGTTCAAATACATGAGTCTTTGGAACAAATTTCACATTAAACTATATTAAACAAGAATGATTGTGCAGAAGCAAACCATTCTGTCAAAAATAATATACAAGAATAACACCCAGAGTTTGAAGCAAACTGCTCTCTAGGGAGGACAATAAAAAGTCACATGTTATTTGCAAACCAAGCATGTAGATTTTCTGCCTGTTGTCTCATGTGCTCATGGGAAAGATTCCATGAATATTTGTTATGCTTCTAATCTCCTCTATGACAGAAAAAGTTCT
Source organism: Uromys caudimaculatus (assembly GCA_028551405.1). NCBI lineage: Eukaryota > Metazoa > Chordata > Mammalia > Rodentia > Muridae > Uromys > Uromys caudimaculatus. Next base: position 137,176 of record CM052717.1, on the reverse strand, counting down.
TTCCCTCCACTAACTTCTGACTCCTGACATTTTAACAATATTACCAGGCTTGGAGATTAATTTTTGAGAAGAGATACCATGAACAAGGGAACTCATACAGACCATCAGTTAACTGGACCTGGCTTACAGTTACAGAGGTTTAGTCCATTGTCATGATGGTAGGAAGCATGGCACTGTGCAGGCAGACTTGGTGCTGGAGGGGAAAAGAGTTCTACATCTTGATCCTAAGGCAGACATAAGGATACTGTGTTCTGCAGCCAGTCAGCAGGAGACTCCGATTCCACACTAAGCTGAGCTTGAGCATAGGAAACCTCAAACCCACTCCCAAAATGACACACTTCATCCAACAAGAAAACATCTTTTCTGCAAGGCCACATTTCTTAATAGTATCACAAGCTGTGGGCCAAGCATTCAAACACTTTTGTCTATGGTGATCAAACCTATTCAAACCACCACAGATGCCATTGGCAAGAGACCTCTGTAAGTATAATAATCAGGTTGATGACTGAAAATTGGATCTGAATCCTATCTTTTGCTCAGGTGAAAGTATGGCATTCCAATATGTCTGAAAGTCATGATGGCATTATATTCATACAGGATTTTTCTTAAAGCACATAGAAATTCCAGTATTTTCTCTCAAAATGTCAGTTCAAATGGGCCTCATGGAGGATTACAAGGATGAAGGAGCTGAGACAAGTCCTGGGGAGATAGCCACTTTTAAATCTTTCTGTTGTTTGAAACAGGCTAAACTACTTTCTTTTTTTAAAATTTGGATTGGCTCTTATCTGCTTATCATTTCCCATGAAGACCACATCATACCAATGAGTGTGGCAAGTCCATTCTAGTAATGAGGGACAATCAATACCAAGCTATAGACTAGTTAATGTCTTTGATGTCTAAGTCTTCTATATCTTTAGAAAATACAAATTCTCAGAAAAGAGAGGAATTTTTAGTAAAATAAATTATGATTTGTATCAGCCCTAAGTAAATCAGACAATGACAAGAGCTTAGAGAAAAAGCACTCTTGTCATGATTCTTCAACTCCAACATCCAAAGCACTTCCAATTTGATAAGAACTTTACAAATAATAAAATAAAATAAAATAAAATAAAATAAAATAAAATAAAATAAAATAAAATAAAATAGACTGCTCTAATAGAGCAATTTTAAAAGCCAGAGGATAGCTTGCATAATTTATTTAGTTGGTTATCACCTAACGTGTTCCTTCTTGAATTCTACTTCACAGTCTATAATAGTACTACCACAGGGTATTAGACATGTAGCAGTATCCTCCTCTACCAGGTAAAATGACCACATGTCTATGACTTGTTCTGCAGAAAAAAAAAAAACCAACATATTACATGAAGATAGATAGTCATATAATGAAATATCAAAATTACTCAGATGACAAAGAAGAGACCCAAAAAATACGTTTGTCTCTGGACCCTAAGAGACCCTAGGCCACCATTGTTTAGGCTTCAGACTCACTTGCAAGGCAGAAATATAGCATAGAAAATGAGACATTGGCAAAAGGACTCTGAATGACCAGGAGAAATAACCAGAAAGATTAAGTTCAAACTGTTAATGACACACACCTACAATTGGAAGATAAGAGTGCCTCACAAAACAAACAGAAGTATAGGTCTTGTCTGAGTGTCTTCAAGGGAACAGCCTTTGATATACAGAAATTGTCATTGTAGGGGAATCTTCATTTATATGGACTGGCAGTTCAAGTGACAGTTATTTTAATAGCATAATGTCTGGCGACAAAAAGCCAGAATGAATGGATCTGCTGATAGGAACAGACAAGCAGAAACAATGAAAGAAACAGAAACATTAATGAGTTACTAGTCGTCATTTTTTCTTGATTGTCTTTGTATGTATGTGTGTGGTCTATGTGTTCATGATGTGTATGCAGGTAAACATGAATATGTGTGTGCATGCATGTGGAAGCTGGGGCAAATTGAATATCATTATTCAGAAGCTGTTCATCCTATGATTTGAGAAAGGGTCCTGGAGCTCACTGATTAGGGTAGTCTGACTAGCTAGCAAGCACCATGCACTTGCCTGTCTCTGCCTCCCTAGCATTAGGATTACATATGCTTGTCACAGCTGATGTGTTGCTATGTTACTTTGGATGTGGGTGCTAGAGATTGGATCAAGAACCACTTCTTTCTTTCAGGTAAACATTTTACTGATTGAACTATTTCCCAGAACCTAGTATAGATTTTTTTCAGCATATCAAATTTATGAGTTATAAAAGTAATTTGTTTAATCCCATAATAACTGAAATTTTCTCAAGGCAAGACTGGGGCTACTCTATTTAGTTGCAAAACTATTGAAATTTGCATTTGTATTCTTTGCCAGGTATAGACACTCCATACAAAATGAAGGTAGAATTTTTTGTTTGTTTGTTTTTTCTGTAATTACCTTGTCAGACCAAGTGGCGAGATGATTTTCAGCAAAAACAATATTTCCAATTCCCTTTTCAGTTTAGCCTGCTTTTCTTCAGTTGGTAAATATTTATGTATATATAGCACTTGCTTATACACCAAGCAATGAAAAGCAGATTGTTCTATTGGGACAAATTAGTTATTTGGCTTGTGTTTGTAGGCAAACCAGACAGAATTGTATAAGATGATGTATAAATGATGGATAGTAATGTCAGAACATGATCCATGAATAAAGCTGTGTAAGGGGAATTTTAAGAGCTTCTGAGAAAGCACCAAGTAAAAAAGACAAGTGTCTTGTAACCTCTGTTCCTCCATAATAGCCTTATGGTTGGTATCAAGGATGAAGTTTATATTTGTTTGACATGGGCTTCTGGCCATAAAGACAAATGCTTACCTTCAAATCCCAGGATCTACCCTTGAAGATATTCAGGGAATAAATAATTAAGTACATTTTGTTGCTGTTGCTTTTAATTTTGTTGTCAGGAGCCATCAAGGAGAGGCTAAGGCTAGCAGATGACTTTCCTGGAGAGCTCATTATACTGCATGGTCTGGATGGGTGAGCTCTAGGAAGCAAGGCCTAAAGAGACTTCATACCAGGATTGCTTCTTGCAGATTATATACCTTTCCTGTTATTATTAAAATAGTATAATAGTTCCTGGGCATTATTCCACTGTATTGGGCAGATTTTTCATCAGATCAATTAAGATGTACTCTCCCAGGCCTTTGGGCCTGAGGGTGTTAGAGGCCCCAGTAAAGGTGAATGTCAAGGTGGGAATACAGGAGTGGGTGGGTGGGTGGGTGGGAGGGGGAATACCCTCATAGAGGCGGGGTGGGGGATAAGGAGTTTCCAAAGAGGAGACCTGGAAAGGGGGAAACATTGGAAATGTAAATAAAGTATCAAAAAAAATGTACTCTCTCATAGCAATGCTATGTAGACAAATTCATGAATTTATAGATCCTCAAAATGATTCTATAGAATTCCTAAATTTATACATGTGATTTTGTGTCTTCTGTTGAATGAAGGCTGCAATTATGGTTCTATTCATGTAGCATGGGCTCATTGCAACTAAGATAAAACACACGTTTGAAATAGATTTACTACAAGGGAAAACATTCCTCTGGGCTGGCTGTGAAACCACTATCTGATAACTGGGATCATAAACTGGGAATGGACAATTTATAGTAGACACAGGACAGAATATAAAATATTGAATGGATTTATTTCTACAAAATTTCAAAACGAATAAGACACTAGGCAGATGATTTGCCTCTTGACAAAACCATGCTACTGTATAACATTAAACTCTTAATGAGCCCATGAATCATTAGTGACAGATAATGAATTTTAATAAGATAATTAGTCTTAATGTAAACACGTGTTAACATCACTGCTGTGGCTTCTTAATCAATGTATGATTTGAATTTATGTTTTAATTTTGTGAACTTTTGAAAAAAGATACTTAGAAATCCATATGATCGTGTATCCTGAGAAAGTACAAGAACTGGGAAAGATGACAATGAGAGAGCGGAGAGGGCAGGCAGGCTTCTTCTCACCACGCGAGATGGCTTTTTTTCTTAACAGCAGGCTTCTTAAAGACTGGGATTTCCTTCATTCAGCAATAAAAATGTAGAAACTTTTTCTTTCTCTGTGCAATAGTTTGGATCTTATTTCTCCTCCAAAATGAATGAGCCTTTTCTACATTGGTATATATATATATATATATATATATATATATGTATAGGTGTGTAGGTGTGTGTACGTAAGTATACATGAATATTTGTGGAGTGGATGAGACAGGTGGTTGAGCCTAACAAAATGAAAATATGTGTATGAATGTGTGTATATCTATTCATATTTTTGTGTGTAAATGTTTTTCATTCTATGAGCATGACTTTTTTTTCCTGGTGCACAAAGAGCTAATTGCTCCAAGTCTCCCTCCTGCCTGCCCAGCAAGAGGTGAGGCTCCCAGGTAAGAGAAAAAGCAGCTCTAACAATTAATTCTTATTTAATTTCCTGCTGTTGCCAGCAGGAATTAATTGCCAAATGTATATCTGTTTCTCTATATATACATATATACACATAAGAGTTAAAAGAGCTCAGAGTTTCTCATTGGCATTCTTGCCAGTCCCAGAAAATTAAATTTTGTCTCAAAAGTATTGATCCTGTAAATCACCCCTTGCTGTCACTGGGCCCTGTCTACTATCAGCGTGACCACAATCTCCAGTGCTTCCCCCCATCTGCTGAGAGAGAACTGGTGCTCAGGCAGGCTCCAGGAATCTTGTGGTCAGTGTGTGGCTCTTCATTGTTCCCCAAAACTCAGCATATGTGTTTAAGATAGATGATAGCTAATTTCATTTATTTTGCAAGCTTACCACCTAGATTTGAATCAACTAACACCTACCCTACCAGTGGTTCATCCATAAGAGTTTCAAGCCTCAAACTTTGATGCTGGTTCAAGTTCAAATAAAGAATTACAAGTTTGAGAATTGCTTGCATACACAAAATACTTATTTGCAATTATTTCTGCCATTGAACACAGCAAAAATACTTATTAGACCACAGCATGATCTCTGCACAACTATTATTTTAAATAAATTATTTGCAATGAAATAATATTCTTTATTGTGCTTTGTCTCTGGGTTGAACACGAACTTATCCTTTCGTTTCATATAAAATGTGTTTGAAAAATGAGCTTTGATCTGAGTCTCACTATGCTATACAGGGAGTCTGAAGTTTTTATTTTTAGTGTCCATATGTACTTCCTTGTGGGTTAATAGTTTTTTACTGCTGTGATAAAACATCATGACCAAGGCAACTTATAGAACAAAAAGTTTATTTGGGCCAGGTGGTGGTGGCGCACGCCTTTAATCCCAGCACTTGGGAGGCAGAGGCAGGCAAATTTCTGAGTTCGAGGCCAGCCTGGTCTACAGAGTGAGTTCCAGGACAGCCAGGGTTACACAGAGAAACCCTGTCTCGAAAAAACCAAAAAAAAAAAAAAAAAAAAAAAAAGTTTATTTGGGTTTATGGTTTGAAAAAATTAAAGTCCATGATGGCAGAGCAGAGGCAGCAGGCAGCAGGCAGCAGGCAGCAGGCAGCAGGCAGCAGGCCTGGTATCAGGAATAAGAAGCTATGGGCTCACATCTTAAACCACAAGTATAAAGCAAAGAAGGCAAACTAGAAACAAATGGTTCAAGATTATTTTTATGGATTTGGAAGTCCCCCTGTTTCCATCCTTATCTCAAAGACACTTTTATGTAAGGCATTTAAAATTTTTTAGTGAATTTTCTCTAACAGAGCCAATTAATTTTTTAAAATATTTTCTTTTTATTCTTTAATTATGCACATAGTGTGTATATGTCTGAGAATATGTGCACACAAATGGAGATGTCTAAAGGTACAGAAAAGACATCAGATACTCTGGAGCTTGAGTGAAAGATGCTTGAGTATTGCCCTACATGAGTGTTGGGAACCCAACTTACATCTTCTGCAGCAGGATTCAGCTTTCTTTACTGCTGAGCCATCTCTCTAGCTTCAGTGTGAGTGAATTTCAAGGGAAATTAAATAAAGTGAAGTTCCTGATTTTAAATTTACACTCTAAATAATAAGTAAAGCATGTCCCTAAGCAAATATACACAGAAACACAAGGCAGACATTTGCTGGTTATGTGTGAATTAGGACCCTCTCTGGAGGACTGCTTAGTTGAAAAAACATAATGAAATACCATGAAGCATGCTGGTATCTAGTTACCTGCTAATTTGGCACTTTCTGCCTACTCCATGATAGTTGATAATGGCTTGCTTCTCTTAACTTGCATGTTTCATTTAAAAGTTTTGCAATGCATTTATATACCAACTACAGAATACGAACATAACACATTGGATTTTCAGCAAATGTTAGAAACTTCTTGGGGTTGTCTTGTTTGTAGTTTCAGCATTTTTGTAGCTCTGCTTTTTGTTCATAAGAAATGTGGATGGGAATTTCTGCAAAGGAGCTCTGCCTGTAGGGACAGACATACTAGATCTGCAATGATGTGGAGGGTCTGAAAAGTTATAGGTATAAAGGCTAATTATTAATCTTTGATTAGTTTTAGCCCCATATGGAACAGTCATTTCTTGCCTACCTCTGTGTTAGAACTGTCATGTTATAACTAACAATTTAAAATCTTTCGAAATATAGTAACTTAGCAGACAACTAGTAGCTTCCATCAATCCACAAAGACTGTCATCAGATAGCACGTATAAAAAAGATTCCCCCATCTTTCTCTAATTGCCTCTCTTTTTTGTTTGTTTGTTTGTTTTTTCCCTTTTTTTATTTTTTTGATACTTTATTTACATTTCCAATGTTTCCCCTTCTTTGGAAGTCACCTATCCCCTCCCCCTCCCCCATCTCTATGAGGGAATTACACCTCCCACCCACCCGCCCACCCACTCCCATATTCCCACCTTGACATTCCCCTTTACTGGGGCCTCTCCTCCCCCTGATGGCCAAAAAGGCCTTCCTCTGCCACATATGGGTCCGAACCATGGGTCTCTCCATGTATATTCTTTGGTTGGTGGTCCAGACTCCAGGAGGACTGCGGGGGTCAGGCCAGTTGACACTGTTGCTCCCTCCATGGGGCTGCAGATTCCCTCAGCTACTTCAGTCCCTTCTACAACTCCTCCATCTGAGACCTCACTCTCAATCCAGGAGTTACTCTAAAGTGAAACTTGGGTATTCCGAACGTTTCGGCTAATATTCACTTATCAATGAGTACATACCATGTTCGTTCTTTTGTGACTGAGTTACCTAGTTCAGGATGATATTTTCAAGTTCCATCCATTTGCCTGCAAATTTCATTAAGTCATTGTTTATAATAGCTGAGTAGTACTCCATGGTGTAAATGTACCACATTTTCTGTATCTATTCCTCTGATGAGGGACATCTGGGTTGTTTTCAGCTTCTGACTATTATAAATATGGCTGCTTTGAACATAGTGGAGCGTGTGGCTTAATTACATGTTGGAGCATCTTCTGGGTATATGCCCAGGAGTGGTATAGCTGGGTCCTCAGGTAGTATTATTTTTTTCTGAGGGTCCGCCAAACTGATTTCCTGAGTGGTTGTATCAGCTTGCAATCCCACCAACAAAGGAGTAGTGTTCCTCTTTCTCCACAACCTCGCCAGCATCTGCTGTGACCTGAGTTTTTGATCTTAGCCATTCTGACTGGTGTGAGATGGAATCTCAGACTTGTTTTGATTTGCATTTCCCTGATGACTAAGGATGTTGAGCATTTCTTTAGGTGCTTCTCTGTTCCCCATTTTTTGATGGGATTATTTGGTTTTCTGGAGTCTAACTTCTTGAGTTCTTTGTATATATTGGATATTAGCCCTCTATCGGACGTAGGATTGGTAAAGATCTTTTCGCAATCTGTTGGTTGCCGTTTTCTCCTATTGACAGTGTCCTTTGCCTTACAGAAGCTTTGCAATTTCATGAGGTCCCATTTGTTGATTCTTGATCTTAGAGCATAAGCCATTGGTGTTCTGTTCAGGAACTTTTCTCCTGTAGCCATGTGCTCAAGACTTTCCCCTACTTTCTCTTCTATTAGATTCAGTGTATCTGGTTTTAAGTGGAGGTCCTGGATCCACTTGGACTTGAGCTTTGTACAGGGAGATAGGAATGGATCAATTCGCATTCTTCTGCATGTAGACCACCAGTTGAACCAGCACCATTTGTTGAAAATGCTGTCTTTTTTCCACTGGGTGGTTTTGGCTCCTTTGTCGAAAATCAAGTGACTGTAGGTGTGTGGGTTCATTTGTGGGTCTTCAATTCTATTCCATTGATCTACCTGCCTGTCACTGTACCAATACCATGCAGTTTTTATCACTACTGCTCTGTAGTACAGCTTGAGGTCAGGAATGTTGATTCCCCCAGACGTTCTTTTCTTGTTGAGAATACCTTTTGCTATCCTGGGTTTTTTGTTGTTCCAAATGAATTTGAGGATTGCTCTTTCTAAGTCTATGAAGAATCGAGTTGGAATTTTGATGGGAATTGCATTGAATCTGTAGATTAATTTTGGAAGGATGGCCATTTTTACTATATTAATCCTGCCAATCCATGAGCATGGGAGATCTTTCTACGTTCTGAGGTCTTCCATTTCTTTCTTCAGAGACTTGAAGTTCTTGTCATACAGATCTTTCACTTGTTTGGTTAGAGTCACACCAAGATACTTTATATTGTTTGTGACAATTGTGAAGGGTGTCATTTCCCTGATTTCTTTCTCAGCCTGTTTATCCTACGAGTATAGAAAGACTACTGATTTGTTTGAGTTAATTTTATATCCGGCCACTTTGCTGACGTTGTTTATCAGCTGTTCTCTGGTGTAGGTTTTTGGGTCACTTAACTATATGATCATATCATATGCAAAGAGTGATATTTTGATTTCTTCCTTTCCAAACTTGTATCCCTTTGACCTCCTTTTGTTGTCTAACTGCTCTAGCTAGAACTTCAATTACTATATTGAATAGGTAGCGAGAGAGAGGGCAACCTTATCTAGTCCCTGATGTTAGTGGGATTGCTGCGAGTTTCTCTCCATTTAGTTTGATGTTGGCTGCTGGTTTGCTGTATATTGCTTTTACTATGTTTAGGTATGGGCCTTGAATTCCTGATCTTTCCAGGACTTTTATCATGAAGGGATGTTGAATTTTATGAAATGCTTTTTCAACATCTAATGAAATGACCATGTGATTTTTTTTCTTTGAGTTTGTTTATGTAGTGGATTACATTGATGGATTTCCAGGTATTGAACCATCCCTGCATCCCTGGGATGAAGCCTACTTGATCATGATGAATGATCGTTTTGATGTGTTCTTGGATTTGGTTTGCAAGAATTTTATTGAGTATTTTTGCATGGATATTTATAAGGGAAATTGATCTGAAGTTTTCTTTCATTATTGGGTCTTTGTGAGGTTTTGGTATCAGTGTAATTGTGGCCTCATAGAGGGAATTGGGTAGTGTTCCTTCTGTTTCCATTTTGTGGAATGATTGAAGAGTATTGGTATTAGATCTTCTTTGAAGGTTTGATAGAATTCTGCAGTGAACCCATCTGGTCCTGGCCTTTTTTTGGTTGGGAGACTTTTAATGACTGCTTCAATTTCCTTAGGCATTATGGGACTGTTTAGATGGTTTATCTGATCCTGACTTAACTTTGATATTTAGTATCTGTCTAGAAAATTGTCCATTTCATCCAGATTTTGCAGTTTTCTTGAGTATAGACTTTTGTAGTAGGACCTGATGATTTTTTGAATTTCCTCAGAATCTGTTGTTATGTGTCCCTTTTCATTTCTAATTTTGTTAATTGGGATCCTGTCTCTATGCCCTCTGGTTAGTCTGGCTAAGGGTTTATCTATCTTGTTGATTTTCTCAAAGAACCAACTCTTGGTTTTGTTGATTCTTTGTATAGTTCTTTTTGTTTCTACTTGATTGATTTCAGCCCTGAGTTTGATTATTTCCTGCCTTTTACTCTTCTTGGGTTTTTAGCTTCTTTTTGTTCTAGAGCATTCGAGTGTGCTGTTAAGCTGCTAATGTATGCTCTATCCAGTTTCTTTTTGGAGGCCCTCAAAGCTATGAGTTTTCCTCTTAACACTGCTTTCATTGTGTCCCATAAGTTTGGGTATGTTGTACTTTCATTTTCATTAAATTCAAGGAAGTCTTTAATTTCTTTCTTTATTTCTTCCTTGACCAAGTTATCATAGAGTAGAGTATTGTTCAGTTTCCATGTGTATGTGGTTTTTCTGTTGTTATTGTTGCCATTGAAGACCAGCCTTAATCCGTAGTGATCTGATAGGAGGCATGGGATTATTTCAATCTTCTTGTATCTGTTGAGGTTTGTTTTATGACTGATTATATGGTTAATTTTGGAGAAGGTACCATGAGACGCTGAGAAGAAGGTATATTCTTTTAATTTAGGATGAAATGTTCTATAGATATCTGTTAAATCCATTTGGTTCATAACATCTGTTAGTTTCACTGTGTCTCTGTTTAGTTTGTGTTTCCAAGATCTGTCCATTGATGATAATGGGGTGTTGAAGTTGCCTACTATTATTGTGTGAGGCACAATGTGTGCTTTGAGCTTTAGTAAAGTTTCTTTTATGAATGTGGGTGCCCTTGCATTTGGAGCATAGATGTTCAGAATTGAGAGTTCTTCTTGGTATATTTTTTCTTTGATGTGTATGAAGTGTCCATCCTTATCTTTTTTTGATGACTTTTGGGTGAAAGTCGATTTTATCCGATATTCGAATGGCTACTCCAGCCTGTTTCTTGGGACCATTTGCCTGGAAAAATGTTTTCCAGCCCTTTACTCTGAGGTAGTGTTTGTCTTTATCACGGCGATGTGTTTCTTGAATGCAGCAAAATGCTGGGTCCTCATTATGGATCCAGTCTGTCAGACTAAGTCTTTTTATTGGTGAACTGAGTCCATTGATGTTAAGAGATATTAAGGAATAGTGATTGTTGGTTCCTTTTATTTTCAATGTTACTTTTAGGTTTGTGTGGCTATCTTCTTTTGAGTTTGTTGAAAGATTACTTTCTTGATTTTTCTAGGGTGTAGTTTCCCTCTTTGAGTTGACGTTTACCATCCATTATCCTTTGTAGGACTGGGTTTGTGGAAACATATTGTGTAAATATTCTGGTTTCACCATCTATGGTAATTGAGAGTTTTGCTGGGTATAGCAGCCTGGGTTGGCAGTTGTGTTGTCTTAGTGTCTGTATGAGTTCTGCCCAGGATCTTCTAGCTTTGATAGTCTCTGGTGAGAAGTCAGGTGTAATTCGGATAGGTCTGCCTTTATATGTTACTTGACTTTTTTCCCTTACTGCTTTTAATATTCTTTCCTTGCTTTATGTATTTGGTGTTTTCACTATAATGTGACAGGACGAATTTCTTTTCTGGTTCAATCTGTTTGGAGTTCTGTAAGCTTCTTTTATATTTATGTTCATCTCTTTTTTTAGGTTAGGGAAGTTTTCCTCTATAATTTTGTTGAAGATATTTACTGGTCCTTTAAGTTGGGAATCTTCACTCTCTTCTATATCTATTATCCTTTGGTTCTATCTTCTCATTGTGTCCTGGATTTCATGGATGTTTTGGGTTTGAAGCTTTTTGCATTTTACATTTTCTCTTACTGTTGTGTTGATGTTATCTATGGTATCTTCTGCTCCTGAGATTCTCTTTTCTATCTCTTGTATTCTGTTGATGATGCTTACATCAATGACTCCTGATCTCTTTCCTAGGTTTTCTAACTCCAGGGTTGTCTCCCTTTGTGATTTCTTTATTGTTTCTTTTCCTGTTTTTAGCTCCTGGATAGTTTTGTACATTTCCTTTGTCTGTTTGATTGTGTTTTCTTGTAATTCTGCCTGTATGATTGTGTTTTCCTGTAATTCCTTAATGGATTTTTGTGTTTTCTCTTTAAAGGATTCTAGTTGTTTATCTCTGTTCTCTTGTATTTCTTTAAGGGTGTTATTCATTTCTTTCTTAAAGTCTTCTATAATCAAAATGAGAAATGATTTTAAATCTGAGTCATGCTTTTCTGGTGTGTTGGGGTATCCAGGGCTTGCTGTGGTGGGAGATCTGGGTTCTGATGATGCCAAGTAGCCTTGGCTTCTGTTCCTTATGTTCTTACCCTTGCCTTTTGCCATCTTGTTAACTCTGATGTTACCTGGTCTTACTCTGTCTGGTTGTGGCTTGCCACTTCTTCAGGCCTCTATGTCAATACTCCTTGAAGACCAGCTCTCTCTGAGAGATGTTTGGGTTTGGAGAGCTGTGGCACAGGGTCAGCTCTGGGGTGCAGACAGAAACCAGAAGGATCTTGTTACCAGCTGTCCCTTGGTTCCTATGTCCTGATGGCTCTGCAAGGGTCCCTCTTGATCCAATGAATTTGAACAGAAATGGTGGTTTTGCCTGTGCGCAAAGGTGTGTCAGCACTCCTGGGATACCAGCTCTCTCCTGGCGCCCTGTGATGCAGGCTGAGGTCACCAGGCACAGACCCCTGGTGACCCAGGCAGAGATCTCCACCCACAGATGGAAACTGGTAGGTTCAGAGGTTTCCTGTCCCCGAGTTCTCCTCAGGCCCTGTGTCCTGCCAGTTCCGGACGGGTCTCGGTGAGCAGTGTTGCTCCCCTTAACCCCACTCACGGCTTTTCCACATTCCTGGGAGGGTAACTTTCTCCTGGTGCTAGTTGGCTATGGACCCCTGGTGGCCCAGGCAGAAGTCTCCACCCAGAGATGGAAACCAGAAGGTTCAGAGGTTTCCTGTCCCCGAGTTCTCCTCAGGCCCTGTATCCCGCCGGTTCCAGGCAGGTCTCAGTGAGTAATATTGCTCCCCTTAACCCCACTCACAGCTTTTTTCATGCTCCTAGGAGGGTAGCTTTCTCCTGGCACTCATTGGTTATGGACTCCTGGTGGCCCAGGCAGAGGTCTCCACCCACAGATATAATTGCCTCTCTGATGTACCCACCAATGTGCTTTAAATTTGTCTCAATTCATGACATTCTCTATTGTGTAATTCTATAAAACTTCATGAAACTGATTCCACATTTGAACATGGAATATGGGTAAATCAAATCTATGATCCCATGTGTGGTCATTCAGACTAGCTCAAGAATGAATTACTACCCACTCCCATTAGGATGAGAACTTTGGTTTTGTATAGACAGAATTTATCTACCCAGATGTTTTGCATATTTGAATTATAACATAAACAAAGGTGTTTGACAGTTTCGGAAGCCAAATCTTATACCCTGACACCTTTCTCAGTTTCTACTGCAAGGCTTTGCATGTTTTGAGTGGTTCACAGATATTTTGAAATCAGAGTATGGTAGGTGGGAAGAAAAACTTAAAGGAAATGACAGGTGTGCAGCGTGAGCTCAGAAACAATGCCAGCATAGAATGCAGAGTCTTCTCAGGAAGCCATAGCCAGATATCTTCTGCAGTTTTCCTCTGCTATAGATTTTAGTTTTAAATTTATGAGAACTGAAGTAACTAGGAAATATACTATGATCTCCATAGTTTAGACTTGTCAAATTAAGACTTTTACAGATAAATAAAATGAAATTAGACTAACTTATCCTCCTAAATTCTTAAAATCCTTTGGCAGTAGTTACTTTGTTCTTAATCCAGTGTACATGTTGAACACTGACAGTCTGAAATATAATTGATGGGTTGAAGAGGCAATAACATTTGCCAAGTGCATGATGTTCCAAGCAGGTGTATTTCCAGCAAGATGTTTACTGCTCTTAATGAACGCAAGACTTTGTACTCACTCTCTTTATTTTTATCTTTTCCTTTCTTGGCATTATTACATATGATGAATGTCAAAATGAACATAGTACAGGAGTAAGGGATTAAGTTAATCTGACAGTGTGGAATAAACACGCTGAGAACTGTGCAGTAGTAAGAATTCCTGTGGTTAAAATCACTTCAGCCAAGTTCAGAGTAGAGTAGCAAAGAGTAAAAAATTATTTATTGAAGAACAGAATATCAGAAAATATGAGTAGATGCTATGGGTAATTATTTCCTGGAAAGGTTGCTATGAGCTTCAGAAATATCTGGGATATGACACTTTTGGACTCTTTACCTCTTACCATTGTTATTCCTATTCTCTGCATTAAAGTCTTCTTGTTTTTGCTATTGTTGATAATATCTTGCATATAGCTCAAGCTGGCCTCAGATTCATGAACTTTCTGTTTCAGACATCATAGTTATGTGAACACTACAGGTACATGTTTCTCCTTGCTCAAGATCAGCTTCTTATCGTACAATTACTGTACAATTGTACGATAATTGTAATTTACATTCTACTTCCCCCCAGAAGTCAGGGACTAACTAGATTTTCTCATGTTCAGTTTGAAAAATATGAAGAAGTTATTATAAATCCCTATATCTATGGTTCAAACAGTCATCCTGGATTAATTCAGAAAGGATGAAGGGGATACATTCTGAATCTGACCTAAGCATCTTCTGCTTACTTTGTAGGTGTTGGAATGGAGGCACATGAAGATAGGATTTAAAATGGTTAAAATGCTGGAGAAAGAATTTTTAATTAGTCAGTGGATTCAAAAAGGGCATGAAGAGCTAAACAAATTACAATAGGAAATATAAGATATGAAAAATTATCTCAATAAATATAAATGTTTGCATACCCATATAAAACCCATGGAATTAGAAGTTCAGCATGTCAAATACAAAACTCAGTTGACAGTGTCACTGATGTACCAGCTGAAATGAGAGGAGAGGTGGGGAGGATGAAACCCCACACTGAGAATGTGGCACAGAAAGGATGAAAAATAAACACCACAAGAAATAAAATGCATGTGTAATCAAAATTTTATATCTCTGAAACAAAAACATGGAAACTTTGTTCAATGAAACAGTATAGTATTCTCCAAAACCTAGGAATGAAATAAAATTTTAGAAACAGGAGATTCTTGTGATCTCAAACATGCAGGGCCAGAAAGAACGTCTCTATTATGGGTTGTAATAAAATATCAAAAGTATAGAACAAAGAAAGAATGCTAAATAGTGCTAGTAGACATAGCAATATGGTCCTGCAGACATGCAACTATGATATGGAGGCAGGAAGGAGAATCAGGAGTCATCCTCAGCTACATGGAAAATTTGGCCCAGACTAGTCCACATGAAACTCTTTCTCAAATTCTTACCTCCCTACTCTACATCTTAATCTCATGAAGTAACTGCTTCCCAAAATTATAAGAGACATAATGTTGTAAAGACAAAGCCAATAGCAACAGGTTTCTCAATAGAAGCTCTAAATCCCAGGAGGACATGCAAAGATATGTTTTATGATGACAAACAAACATATAAAGCTTTTAAAAAGTCAACCTAGATTATTACACACCAAGAATGGGAAATAAAATTTCAAGAAAATGGAATCTGAAGGCATGAAGTAATATCTGTTTTAAAACAGGAAAGAATAGACATGAAGAAAAAATTAGAAGAGGCAGATACATATTGATTAAGGGAAAGTTCCATCATGAATACATAATGATTTAACTATGCATGAACTGATAGAACATACAGTCTGAAAAAGCAAACACTATAGGACATAAAACAGAGATCAGCCCCCAAACAATGGTAGTGTATGATTTGACAGTCTGCTAAGCCAATAGATAGATGACAAATTAGAAAAATCATCCACACAAAACCTTAATTCATAAATAGAAATTTTAAATTACAGTAAAGACTACCAAGTCTATGTAAGTAAAATCTAAGACAATTGTCTTCAGAATAAACCAATGATTGAATATATACTATTGTTATTATCACAGGATAATTTTCACAAATATATCAAATTGTATCCATAAAGCATATCTTAATAAATTAAAAATAGTAAAATAACAAGGGAATGAAACCAGATATGAAGATCAAGAGGAATTATATAAACACATAGTGATTACCAATATACTGGGCCAAGGAAGCAATATGGAATACATTTTAAAAGCTCCTAAATTCAAGCAGAAATGGAGCACAATATAGCAAGATCTGTGTCATACTATGAAAATAGTCCTAGAGGGAAGCTTATAGTTATGCCTGCCTATATAATAAAAAATGTGTCAAACACATAACTGCCTTAATTACTTTTGTATTGCTGTAAATAAAACATCATGACCAGGGCAACCTATAAAAGACAGAGTTTACTTGGTGACTCACAGTTATAGAGAGATAAGATTCTGTCATCATGACAGCTAGAAAGCATGGTAGCAGGCAGATGGAGTCTGGAAGTTGACAGCTGATGGCTCAGGGCTCACATATCAACCTGTAAAAGAAATAGACAGGAAGTAGAGAATGAAGATGGTGGGAAGCTTTGAAACCTTAAAGCTTGCTTTTGTTGCTGAATTTCCTCCAGCATGGCCATACCCTTTAAGCCTTCCCAAAGAATGTTACTAACTGGGGACCAAGTATTCAAATATATGAGAATATGAGGATCATCTTGTTCAAATGACTACAATAACTTAATTATATATGTGTTTGCATGTATATATGTGTATATATATATATACATACACACACATACATATTTGCTAGCCACTTTTCCTTAATTTGTTTATTCACTTTACATTCAATCACAGTCCCCTCCCTCCTCACCTGCCAGTCCCATTCTTACATCCCTTCCTCATTTCCCCCCTTCTCCTCTGAGAAGGGAAGCTTCGTCTCCATGGGTGCCAATACACACTGGCACATTTGAAACATCAGCAAAACAAGAACAAACTAAACCCCAATGAGAGGAAGAAAGAAAGTACAAATGTCACAGCAGAAGCTAAAAGAACAATTCAGGGGACCAGTGAAAATAGAATGGGAACATGGAGATGACAAAAAAAAAAGTGACCAAAGACTAACCTGAACAGTCTTGAGAGAGAGAGAGAGAGAGAAAGAGAGAACCCAAATAAATAAAATAATAGAGAAAACAGTATTTTAAAGCAGATAGCATTGAAATCCACAGAAACACTACGGAGTATTTTCTTTTTTAAAAAAGATTTATTTGTGTATTTTCTCTAGATGAGTACCCTGTAGCTATCTTCAGACACACCAGAAAAGGGCATTAGATCCCATTACAAATGGTTGTGACTCACCATGTGGTTGCTGGGAATTGAACTCAGGACCTCTGAAAGAGCAGTCAGGGCTCTTAACCACTGAGCCATCTCTCCAGCCTGGAACATTTTCTAAATGCCATTTACTCAGAACATTTAGATATAAGGGACATTTTTCTAGACACATATAACCTATTAAAATTTAACCAAAGGGATATAAATAAACAGAACAAAAAAGCGTAAGATTCCAGCAACTTAAGTAGTTTCCTAAAACAGAAATATGTATACCTGATTAGTTTAGTATCAAAATCTACCAGACTGTTAAAGTATCAGCATCAATGTTTTTGAGGCTATTTCATAAAGTAGGATAGAGAAATAATGTATTCTGAGAAGCCCTACTACCAAAACTAGGCAAGGTGCAGTCACAAGAAAGCAAACTACACATTAGTATTCCTGGCACAAACTCATCAATAAAATATTTTCATACCAGTATAAAAGAGTGACATGACCTCTCAAGATATGGTTGCCTTGCCTGACCTGGAAAAACTGCACCAGTCAACAAGCCAACATAGATGCAGGAAAATTTCACAATGCCTTACACATAGATGAGGAGCTACAGGCAGCTGATGGTTGTTTAAAGGAGGTAGAAATAGTCTTCTTCAGGAATGAGAACCTAATCCTAGGTGGACAGTCACACACACACACACACACACACACACACGCACACGCACACACACACACACACACACACAGAGTCAACAATAACTGAATTCAGTTTTGAACACACACATATATAAAACAATAATTACATAGAAGAATTAAGGAATTCTATATGGGGTGAAAATATTGAGGAATTAGAAAAGTAGGGATAGAAATGACATAAAAATGAACTCGTATATGAAATTCTCAAATTAAAAAAAAGAAGTGACATCACGATCAACTTAGAGTCCTTATAAAGATGCAAGAATGAGAAAATGGGAAAAGTCAGTGACAGTTGGTTCCAGCCTTAAACTTCATGTGCTGGAACAACACATACCTGTTGGACAAGAGGTACTTAGGGATGATTGTATAATGGGGTAACCAATTAATTTCTGATTGGATTTGAGGCTACTTCTATAGGAGATAATTCATGTTGAATACTGGGGATCTGCTCAATGCTCTAGTGAGACCAAAATTACTAAGGGTTAGTCTTTAATTTTTGTTGTTGCTACATGGGTATATTGTCAAACTGCTTCATAATTAGTTATGCTGATGCCCAAGACTAATTCTGTTTTCAAACTTGATCAAAGTAGCTTCTTTTGCAATGACTATCAGTTAATGCAAAACTCATGGTTGATCAAATTTTTTAGAACAAATAGTAACCAAATGCTAAACTTTAAACAGGACAACCATATCACCTCTACAGAGGAAGGGAACATCATGGAAGAGAAGCTGGAAATGATATAAAAGTCAGATAATAAGGAAAGGGCTATGAAATGCTGTCTTATGGCTAATGTTATGACTGTGGTGCTCATAAACTCACAATTGTGGTTATCAATGAAGGGCCTTCACAAGAAAGACATAAATGTCACAGATGTGGAGGAGCTTATTATTTGACTCCTTTCAACCTAGGGGAGGAGATACAGTTGATAGGATTGCTAAAGGTGAGGAAGTAATTGTTTTCAGAGATGCATTCATAAATGTGTTCCCCATCCTCCAGTGGATAGCTCCAAACCCATGCTCATACAATTGGCCTCGTGAAACATACACACACACACACACACACACACACACACACACACACACACACACACACACACACACACACACACACACATATATATAAAATGACTGTAATGTAGGTGTGGTAAGTGAGGCTTAGTTTATCATGAACTTTAAATATTGTTTATCTTTCGGCACTTCATTGTTCATGTGTTGATAAAAATGACAGAGTACTTTATATAATGTATTAAACTGAAATAGGTCACTTCAGAATGAGCAGGATATGAACACCTGAACACTACTCCTGGCCATAAAGGAATTCAATAAAATTATAAGCCAAGGCAAAGTACAATGGGGTACTGTTCCATGGACAGTACTATCTGGGGTTGCAACATGATGTTTCAAATATGGCACCTTGACAACTGTACAAGCTGCAGATGAAAAGGTCACTGATTCTCAAAGTCCAGAGATTCTCTGTGAAAGTTAGCCAAGAAGGAATCATTTGACACACTTCAGCCAAAACGAAGTCAGAAAGTCCACACTCAGGTGGAGCTGTGCACTGTACATGGAATAAAGGAAAGCCTCTCAATGATCACAATAATAACATGTGTAAAGAGACCCTATGAATTCCTCTATTGCTCTTCAACATTGCTATACAACATGTCTTTTGTTCAATCACATTTTTACATGACTATCTTCTCTTCATTGAACTGAATCATAGGTGTCTGGTGCTTTGATTTTGAAGCAACTTACAGCATAATGTTTACTAAAAAGCATCTTTTTAGTTGGCAAAAGTTACTTCTGTGCAGCTATGACCTTGAACCTGACAGAACACCTTAAAGGAAGAAACTTAATTTTGAGTAACTTGTTCTGAGATTGCTGTCAAGGTACTTAGATTCACTAATTCTAGATCAATAATTAGACTACCATGGCAGTGGGGAGTATGTGGAAGAGGAGGCTACTCAATTGATGGTGGAAACAATACAAAATAGAGGGTCAGAGAGAGGCTGAGGACAAGTTACCATGAGGATACAAGTGATTAGGTCACACCTCTAAAAATGTAACAGACTTTCAGAAGAGCCCCACTATATGGGAGTGAAAGCTGGTGCAGCAAGAAAGTACAGTTTAAAAACAAAACAAAACAACAACAACAACAACAAACCGAACAAAACACCAACAAAATCTGTCAGTCTGCTTCAGATAGTGGAGGACAGCAAGAACTGCAAATGCTGATTGGATCTTGTAGGGGTACATGCGAGTGGGGAGCTCAGAAGTGGGAGCAGCAGGTGGCAAGTGTGCTGGAGTCTGACAGAGAAAGTGCTGGAAGCTGAAGTCAGAAGCATTCAGCTGTTGAGGGGTTCTAAGTAACAGGTAGAACCAGCATGCTGTACAAAAGCAGCTAGTGCTTTTAACCAAGTTCCCTAAAAGTTTTCTTTAACACACATACCAAGAAAATAAAAACTAAAGCTGTAAAATGTGTATTTATGAAGTAGAGAAAAAAGAGAATAATCAGTTATGTTTTGAACAGGGGTGGGGGAACAAACGTATTGACTACATAAGCAATATAAATTAACTATATCAAATTTCATCTAATAATTGGACAGTAAATGTCAAAGTCTCACAGATGTTCATGTCCCTGTTTCCAGAAACTCATGTGACAGTAATTTACTCAAGTGGCAGTTGGGTAAGGCCAGTTGTGGCTGTGAAGTTGGTGGAGGATGGAGGATGGAGGTTGTGAGGCCATCCTGGATTAAATAACCAGACTCATCTCATAACAAAAACAGAATGGTAGTAAAAAGAGGTAACAGCTTGGAGATGGACTTGGGTACAGCCAAACTAAGAAGAGGCTCAAAGTGGAAAAATCTCTTCTTGGGTGCCGTAAGTTGGTGGTAGTTTTCACCTGAACTATTGGACAGTAAATCAAGAAAGCCACTTCAGAGCCTGCTATGAAGACAAAACAATAGGGCAGGAGAAAATATCCCTCACTAAGAAGGACTGAGGAGAATGGAAAGGGGCCAGTTAATATCATGTTCTCATTTCTCATCTTACTTTCCAGTATTGATGAAGTAAAATCCAAGGAGAAGCTCTAGTACATTTTGCTTTTTTTCTGGGTAATAAAGGGAAAATCTTCACACAAAAATAGCTTTATTCTGATGACAAGCGTGAACTGGAAAACTTACCAGGAAAAAGTCTCTAGTAAAGTTTCTAGGTTGTGCAACAATATTAATAATTGACAAAGAGAGGATCAATCTGATTAAAGAGAGTGTGCGTATGGGGTATTGGAATTGGGTTAGAGGGAGAGAAGGGAAGGAGAGAAGTGATGTAATTATATTTAAATTAAACTAAGAACTTAATAAAAAGATTTTAAGTTGATGACTGTTTAGAAATTCTGTGATTGTGGAGAGATGCAATGCTGAAGATCTGGAGTTCAAGTCTCCCGGCCTAAAGGTAGACTCATTATGTGCCCACCTCTGATTATGACCTAGCATCCCAGTGACTATCAGGTGATTATCATCATTAGATATGTATGACCTTAACATACAATGAACTCTATCAAAACTTAATGCCAAGAGTGACATCAGACAACATCTCAAAACATGAAGCAGGGATTTATGTAGTTGACGTGTGTTAAATACCATCTAGGAGTCACTAAAGGTAGCAAGTGATTTTCCTGAGATGGTCACCATAGACTTTGATGAATGAGTTCTTAGAGGCAAGGCCCAAGAGTCTATATTTCAGGGTTGATTCTTGCTATTTATATAGCCTTTCCTGTTATTATTAAATTAATCTAACAGTACCTGGACTTTATCCCACCATATTGGGCAGATTTTCTGCAGATCAATGAAGATATATTGTCTTGTAGTGCTACATGAATAAATGATTCCTTAATTCCTAATGATAATTGTTGTAAAAAGATGCTTGCACTACAATGCGATCATGTATCTTGAGAAAATACTATAAGGACTGAGAAATACAGCAGGAGAAGACAGGGATTTTTTTAGAGATAAGTCCACCTTTTTCTTTCTCTTTGAAATAAAGATTAGAATCTCTTTTCAAAGTGATTCTTCCTGTGAGTGACTTTCTCTAGCAGACAAGCTGTTAAGTAAATTCCCAGCTTTACCTCCCAAGGCCAGGGAGGACCTACAGAGAAAAGAACAAAGGACCTGCTTACTTAATCCTCTTTTGTTTAACAATTGGGTGTTAATTGCCTGAGACCAGTGGCTTCTGGCCTAAGAGTAACTTAGAGACAAGACAGTCAGATAAATATTATTTTATACTAAGCAACAGGTGTTAATCTCCCAAGCCAGAGATTTTGGATCACAGAGTTAGGAAGAAAGTTTGTTAGAATTTTTTTTTTTTTCTAGAAGCCACCAGCTTCATCATCCAGCATAGTTCAGAGAGTTAATAAGGGGCGAGTTGTGTTCTTACCTACAAAGAAGCAAATTGATTGCTTTTTTTTCCCCCTCTAGACAGGGCTCTTTTTCTTTCTTTCTTTTAAAATTAATTTTTATACAATATATTTAAAGCACATATCCCCCATGTAACCCCTACCAGATCTACCCAATTTTATGTTCTTTCTCTTTCATAAAAGAAAATAAAAACAGCAAAAATGCAAAAATCAAAACAAAAAAAAATTCAATAAGATAGAAAAATACCGGTGTCTCTATATCACATTAAGGCTACAAATTTTCCAAGGAGGGTAAAAATACCATGTTTGAACAAGAAAATGTAAGTATATCAACTAATGGCCCCAAAAGGTCAAGTGCAAAGAAGCCATTGCATGCATTGCTCCTGGAGAGATGTCACCTTGGAGTGAGACCCCTTGGGATGTAAAAAGCAAAAAACATTCTTGTGGTTATATAAAAAGAATGTTGTTAACCTTTTTCTCATAATGGACCTGTCTTTTGTTCTTAAAGGAGAAGTGGTGGTATAGTTTTATATACCAGAATTCTGTAGCTGCTACGGCCTGAATATATATATATATATATATATATATATATATATATATATATATATATATATATATATATATATATATATATATATATATAATGTTATAGGACAGATAGAGAAGTCTCACTTTAAACTGAGCTCTCCTGGTGGTATCCTGTCTTCTCATCTGGCCACAAGAAAGATAATTCTCAAGATGGAGTTGATTGCAAGAACATCTTTGGGTTTGAAGCCTTTTACCAACACTTGTTACTAAGCAAGTGTTCTTGTCAAATTAGGAAAGTCTCTGTGCATATCAGTTAAAGTAGAAGACAAAGATCTAGGAAGAAACTTCACATTTTTTCTTGTATCAATAGTCACCTAAGGTACCTTTCTAAGGATCTGCAGTCACTTAGTTCATGATTTGCTAGGAAACTGGGGAAAAGAAAAGCCTTCAAGGGCAGCTATCACTTTAACTAAAGACTCCACTATCAACTATGCTCCTTTTGGTGGGTGGGGCATCTCTTTCAGAGATTTCACTGTCTGCAAATCAGAGAAGCTCAGTTTCTTTGAACCACTCTGAGCTCAAGATTTTACTCCTGCCTTGGTTTCCAAAAGCTGTAGCCATCATTACTCCTTAAGGATGCTCTTTTTCAGGTCCAGTGTTTCCTTGAGCTTTCAAGTTATTATTTGCCTAGAGAAATATTCTTGGGATTAAAGGTAACAACACTTGGCTCTATGTAGACCAGGAAGGCCTAGAACTCACAGAGATCCACCCAACTCTGCTCCCCCACCCCAACAAGTGCTAGGATTAAACACATTCAGGAGTAAAAATACATTTTATATCAAAAACTCTCTGTGTCACCCCCCCCCTTTTTTTACAAGGTGATCCTTTTCTGTCTTGTTTGTCTTTAGAAAACATTTTTGTTTTTCTTAATAGTAATGAAATAAGCATGGTCCAAATGAAAACACTGGAAGGTGTATCTAAAACACAGGCAAAATTCAATGGTCCTGCAGATCCATGTATTATCTATTAGACTGAAGGCAGGACAGAAGTCTGTATCACTGCCCTAATTTTCTATGTTTTTTTCTGCTTCTTCTCTCTAAAATACAAATAAGTCACTGTTCCAGTCCTTCTATTCCAGGAACATCAGAGTTTAGCAAGATTAAGGAGGGTAATTATTCATGAGTACCAGGCTATTCTCTGGAGCAAATTGTCTGCTGAGAACCAGTCTACATTCTCTAGCAATAAGGATTTGGATCATCTTGCAGAACAAGAACTAAGATGGTGTTAAAACATAGCACTTTGAGTTAAACCTGTCCTGTTACATATAACTCTTGTCTTACTATCTTTTATTTGAATTCAAAATCCAAGTGTCTAAATCAGGGTTTCTATTCCTGCACAAACATCATGACCATGAAGCAAGTTGGGGAGGAAAGAGTTTATTGAGCTTACACTTCCACGTTGCTGTTCATCACCAAAGGAAGTCAGGACTGGAACTCAAGCAGGTCAAGGAGCAGGAGCTGATGCAGAGGCCATGGAGGGATGTAACTTACTGGCTTGCTTGCTTCTCCTGACTTGCTCAGCTGGCTTTCTTATAAAGCCCAAGATTACCAGCCCACAGATGGTACCACCCACAAGGGACCCTCCCCCCTTGATCACTAATTGAGAAAATGCCTTACCACTGGATCTCATGGAGGCATTTTCTCAACTGAAACTCCTTTCTCTGTGATAACTCCAGCTTGTGTGAAGTTGACACAAAACCAGCCAGTACACCAAGTAAATACAGTACAGTTTGGAGCTGTGACCATCATCTCTCTATTTGCTTCCCCCAACATGACCACATAAGTTTAATGTCCCTTCTCAATCAGTTACCACCATTTTTTTAAATTGGCATATTGAGGAGGCTGTGCTTATCTTCCAAAGTCAGGATTTTGACCTATGACTCAATTATAGTATGAACTAAAAGGAATTAGGGATAACTTAAATAAGAGCATAATTTCACTTCCAATCCAATTTTTTACCATGTAAACAATAGAAAAACATGAACATATGTAGATGACACTTAGCTACACACAACCGTACATACAGATTTGAAAACCAAAGATTATTTCTATCTATAAGTTGTCAGTTTTTATGCTGAACTATTTATCCAATCATTTCCTCCATTGCTTTAAAAACAATATTTTTTTGAATTGGATATTTTCTTTATTTACATTTCAAATATTTTCCCCTTTCCAGGTCTCCCCTTAAGAAATCCCCTATCACAGGGACCTACAAACAGCCTGGGACAGCAGCCTTCCAGTCTCCTTCTGTGGCTGGGGACACCAGTCTGTGCCACAGAGCTCCATAACCAAATAGAACAGGGAGAAGGCTAGCATCCAGGGTGTGTGGACAAGCCAGTGAGTGGAGGTAAGTGGGGCACCACTGCCCAGTGAGACCCTCTTGGAATCTGCAGGACACTGGGACAAAGGAACAGCCTGGGACAGGAGCCTTCCAGTTTATGCCTGTGGTCTGTGCTACGCAACTTCATACCCAAATAGCTCAGGGAGGGAGTTACCCTCCCAGGAGTGTGGAAAAGTCTGTGATCAGGAGACATGGCCAGTACCTCCGCTCAGAGGGATCTGCCAGGAACCTCCAGGACACAGGGACTGAGGAGTGGCCTTCTGGTTTCCTTCTGAGGCCAGGGAGCTGATCCCGTGACACAGGGCTCCATACTCAGTGCAAGGAGAGAGTTGGTCTCCCAGGAGTGCTGACACACCTTTGAGCACAGGAAGACTACAACTTCTGTTCAGATTCCTCAGTCAAGAGGGACCCTCGCAGAGCCATCAGGACACAGGAACCAAGGAACAGCTGGGGACAGAATCCTTCTGGTTTCTTTCTGCACCCCAGAGCTGACACAGCTCTGCAAACCCAAATTGAGAGAGCTGGTCTCCAAGGACTACGGACAAAAGGCTTGCAGGAGGGACAAGCCACAGTCAGAGAGAGCAAGACCAGCTAACATCAAAGATAACCAGATGGCAAAAGGCAAGGGCAAGAATATAAGGAACAGAAACCAAGGCAACTTGGCATCATCAGAACCCAGTTCTCCCACCACAGTGAGCCCTGTATACCCCCAACACACCAGAAAAAGAAGACTTAGATTTAAAATCACTTCTCATGATGATGATAGAAGACTTTAAGAAGGAAATATATAACTCCCTTGAAGAAATACAAGTGAACACAGGTAAACAGCTAGAAGCCCTTAAAGAGGAAATACAGGAAAACACAATCAAACAGGCAAAGGAAATGAACAAAACCATCCAGGATCTAAAAAATAGATATAGAAACAATAAAGAAGTCACAAAGGGAGACAACCCTGGAGATAGAAACCCTAGGAAAGAGATCAGGAGTCATAGATGTAAGCATCAATAACAGAATACAAGAGATAGAAGAGAGAATCTCAGGTGCAGAAGATACCATAGAAAACATTGACACAACAGTCAAAGAAAATACAAAATGCAAAAAGCTCCTAACCCAAAACATCCAGGAAATCCAGGACACAATGAGAAGACAGAACCTAAGGATAATAGGTAGTGAAGAGAGTGAAGATTCCTAACTTAAAGGACCAGTAAATATCTTCAACAAAATTATAGAAGAAAACTTCCCTAACCTAAAGAAAGAGATGAACATAAACATTCAAGAAGCCAACAGAACGCCAAATAGATTGGACCAGAAAAGAAATTTCTCCCTTCACATAATAGTCAAAGCACCAAATGCACAAAACAAGGAAAGAATATTAAAAGAAGTAAGGGGGAAAGGTCAAGTAACATATAAAGGCAGACTTATCAGAATTACACCAGACTTCTCACCAGAGACTATGAAAACTAGAAGATCCTGGACAGAACTCATACAGACCCTAAGAGAACACAAGTGCGAGCCCAGGCTGCTATACCCAGCAAAACTCTTAATTACCATAGATGGTGAAGCCAAAATATTCTATGACAAAACCAAATTTACACAATATCTTTCCACAAACCCAGCCCTACAAAGGAAAATAGATGGAAAACGCCAACACGAGGAGAGAAACTACACCCTAGAAAAAGCAAGAAAGTAATCTTTCAACAAACTCAAAAGAAGATAGCCACACAAACATAAAAATAACAGGAACCAACAATCACTATTCCTAAATATATCTTAACATCAATAGATTCAATTCCTCAATAAAAAGACATAGACTGACAGACTGGATCCATAAACAGGACCCAGCATTTTGCTGTATACAGGAAACACACCTCCGTGTTAAAGACAAACACTACCTCAGAGTAAAGGGCTGGAAAACAATTTTCCAGGCAAACGGTCCCAAGAAAGAGGCAGGAGTAGTCATCCTAATATCAGATAAAATCAACTTTCAAATAAAAGTCACCAAAAAACATAAGGAAGGATACTCCATCCAAGAAAAATCTACCAAGAAGAACTCTCAATTCTGAACATCTATGATCCAAACACAAGGACACCCACATTCATAAAAGAAACTTTACTAAATCTCAAAGCACACATTGCATCTTACACAACAATAGTGAGAGACTTCAACACCCCACTCTCAGCAATGGACAGATCTTGGAAACACAAAATAAACAAGGACACAGTGAAACTAACAGAAGCTATGGAATAAATGGATTTAACAGATATCTATAGAACATTTCATCCTAAATCAAAAGAATATACCTTCTTCTCAGCACCTCATGGTACTTTCTCCAAAATTGACCATATAATTGGTCACAAAACAAATCTCAACAGATATAAGAAGATTGAAATAATCCCATGCCTCCTATCAGATCACTATGGATTAAGGCTGGTCTTCAATGGCAACAAAAACAACAGAAAGCCCACATACAAATGGAAACTGAAGAACACTCTACTCAATTATAACTTGGTCAAGGATGAAATAAAGAAAGAAATTAAAGACTTCCTATAATTTAATGAAAATGAAAGTACAACATACCCAAACTTATGGGACACAATGAAAGCAACTCATAGCTCTGAGTGCCTCCAAAAAGAAACTGGAGAGAGCATACACTAGCAGCTTAATAGCACACGTGAAAGCTCTAGAACAAAAAGAAGCTAATATACCCAAGAGGAGTAGAAGGCAGGAAATAATCAAACTCAGGGCTGAAATCAACTAAGTAGAAACAAAATGAACTATACAAAGAATCAACAAAACCAGGAGCTGGTTCTTTGAGAAAATCAACAAGATAGATAAACCCTTAGCCAGACTAACCAGAGGGCACAGAGACAGTATCCAAATTAACAAAATCAGAAATGAAAAGGGATATATAACAACAGATTCTGAGGAAATTCAAAAAATCATCAGATCCTACTACAAAAGCCTATAATCACCAAAATTGGAAAATCTCTAAGAAATGGACAAGTTTTTAGACAGATACCAAATACCAAAGTTAAATCAGGATCAGATAATTCATCTAAATAGTCCCATAACCCCTAAAGAAATAGAAGTAGTCATTAAAAGTCTCCTAACTAAAAACAGATTAGGACAGAAGGGTTTAGTGCAGAATTCTATCGAACCATCAAAGAAGACCTAATACAAATACTCTTCAAACTATTCCACAAAATAGAAACAGAAGGAACACAACCTAATTCATTCTGAGTCCACAGTTACACTGATACCAAAACATCACAAAGACCCAACAAAGAAAGAAAACTTCAGACCAATCTCCCTTATGAATATTGGTGCAAAAATATTCAATAAAATTCTCGCAAACTGAATCCAAGGACACATCAAAATGATCATTCATCATGATCAAGTAGGCTTCATCCCAGGGATGCAGGGATTGTTCAATACCCAGAGATCCATCAATGTAATCCACTACATAAACCAACTCAAGGAAAAAAAAAAAAAACACATGATCATTTCATTAGATGCTGAAAAATCTTTTGACAAAATTCAACATCCTTTCATGATAAAAGTCTTGGAAAGATCAGGAATTCAGTGCCCCTACCTAAACATAGTAAAAGCAATATACAGCAAACCAGTAGCCAACATCAAACTAAATGGGGAGAAACTTGAAGCATTTCCACTAAAATCAGGGACTAGACAAGGCTGCCCCCTCTCTCCCTATCTATTCAATATAGTACTTGAAGTTCTAGCTAGAGCAATTAGACAACAAAAGGAGGTCGAAGGGATACAAATTGGAAAGGAAGGAATCAAAATATCACTATTTGCAGATGATATGATCAG
>CM052717.1:58161-108180 GCA_028551405.1 Uromys caudimaculatus | reverse complement strand
CATGGATTGGCAGGATTAATATAGTAAAAATGGCCATCTTGTTGAAAGCAATCTACAGATTCAATGCAATCCCTATCAAAATTCCAACTCAATTCTTCATAGACTTAGAAAGAGCAATTCGCAAATTCATTTGGAATAACAAAAACCCCAGGCTAGCAAAAACTATTCTCAACAGTAAAAGAACTTCTCAGGGAATCAGCATCCCTGACCTCAAGCTGTACTATAGAGCAGTCGTGACAAAAACTCTACATCCTAGGAGGACATGCAAAGATATATTTCATTGTGACAAACAAACAAATAAATTTTAAAATATGAACCTAGATTATTACACCAGAATGGTAAATAAAATTCCTAGAAAAGGAATTGGAAGGTATGCAGTAATATTTTCTCAAATAGGAAAAAAAAGAACAAATTAGAAGAAGGAGATACATATTGATTAAGGGAAATGTCCATCATGAATACAGAATGATTTAACTATGCATGGACTGATAGAATATACAGTCCTAAAATGCAAACATTATAGGACATAAAACAGAGATCAGTCCCCAAATAACGGTAGTGTATGATTTGACAGTCTGCTTAGCAAATAGATGGCAAATTAGAAAAATCATCCACACAAAAGCTTAACAGAGATATAAATTTTAAAATAACAATAAAGACTACAAAAATCTATGTAAGTAAAATCTACTAAGACAGCTAACCTCAGAATAAATCAATAACCAATATTGGAACACATATTCCCATTATTATCACAGGATAATTTTTACAAATATGTCAAATTGTTAGTCATAAAAATGTCTTAACAAATTTTTAAAAAGTAATATAGCAAGAGAATGAAACCAGAAATCAAGAACAAGAGGAATTATACAAACACGTGGTGAATACTAATATACTGGGCCAAGGAAGCAATAAAGAGTACATTTTAAAAGCTCTTAAATTCAAACAGAATGGAGCTCAATATAGCAAGATCTTTGTCATGCAATAAAAAATAGTCTTATAGTTATACCTGCCTATATAATAAAAAATATGTCAAACATATAACTGCCTTAGTTACTTTTGTATTGCTGTAAATAAAACACCATGACCAAGGCAACCTATAAAAGACAGAGTTTACTTGGTTACTCATGGTTATAGAGAGAGAAGAGTCTGTCACCATGACAGCTGGTAAGAATGGCAGCAGGGAGATGGAGTCAGGAGCTGGAAGCTGAGACCAGAGGGCTGAGGTCTCACCTATCAAGCCACCAACATGAAGTATAGAATGAAGTGGAGATGGTGGTAAGCTTTGGAACCTTGAAGCTTGTCTGTGGTGCTGAATTTCCTCCAGCAAAGTCATATCCTTTAAGCCTCTCCAAAGAATGTTACTAATGTTGATACATACATACATGCATACATATGCTAGTTTCTTTTCCTTATTTTTTTCACTTTACATTCAGTCACAGCCCCCCTCTCTCATTACCTTCCAATCCCTCTCTCACATCCCTCCCCATTTCCCCCTTCTCTTCTGAGAAGGAGAGCTCCACCCATGAGTACCAGCATGCACTGGAACATGTAGCATATCATAAAACCAAGAATAAACTAAACTTCAGTGAGAGGAAGAAAAAAAATACAAAAGTCACAGCAGAAGCTAAAAGAATAATGCAGGAGAACAGTGAAAAAGTGTGGGAACATTGAGATGACAAAAAAAAGTACCAAAGATTAACTCAGACAGGAGAGAGAGAGAGAGAGAGAGAGAGAGAGAGAGAGAGAGAGAGAGAGAGAGAGAGAGAAATCAATAAAATAATAAAATAACAGGGAAAAAAGTATTTTAAAGCAGATAGCATTGAAATCCACAGAAACACTGTGTAATATTTTCTAAATGCCTATTACTCAGAACACTGAGATGTAATGGCCAGTTCTCTAGACACATATAACCAATTAAAATTGAATTGGAGGGATATAGATAAACAGATCAATAACAAACATAAGATTCCAAAAAATTAGGAAGAGTCTCTTAAAACAGAAATGTGCAGACCTCATTAGTTTACTATCAAATTCTACCAGACTGTTAAAGAATCAACAGTAATGTTTTTGAGGCTATTTCATAAAATAGGATAGAGAAGAAGTATTCTACTCTGAGAAGCCCTACTACCAAAACCAGGCAAGGACACAGTCATAAGAAAACAAACTACAGAACAGTATTCCTAGCACAAAACTCCTCAATAAAATATTTGCCTACATATCAAAATTTGTCCAGGGGGATGTAAATAAACATATCAATAACAAGCATAAGATTCTAGTAAATTAAGAAGAGTCTTCTAAAATAGGAAATTGTAGGGCTGATTAATCAAATTCTCTTACCAGTCTGTTAAAGAATCAGCACTAATCTTTTTGAGGCTATTTCATAAAATAGGATAGGGAATTAGTTTATTCTGAGAAGCCATTGTTTCCCTACTACCTACTGTGTACTTGTGACTACACAGTACTACCCTACTACCTAGTGTGTACTTGTGACTACACAGTCACAAGAAGCAAACTATAGATCTGTACTCATGACATAAAACTTCTCAATCAAATATTTGTAAGCCAGTACAAAAGAGTGCCCTGAACTCTCAAGGTATGTTTTCCTGCACATGAACTGCAAAAAGAGCCCCAGTCAATACGCCACAATGGGTGGAGGAAAATTTCACAAGGCCCCACACAGAGATGAGGAGCTGTAGGCAACTGACAGTTGTTGAAGGAGGGAAGAACCATCTTCTCTCCTTCAGGGATGAAAGCCTAATCCTAGGTGGACAGTCATACACACACACACACACACACACACACACACACACACACACACACACACACACACACAGTTGACACTAATTAAACTCAGTTTTGAACATACATGCACTAATGCACACACACATATATAAAACAATAATTATATAAAATAAGTAAGGAATTCGGGTGGAGTGAGAATATTTAGAAGTTAGACAGAAGGGATGGAAATTACTTAACAATAAACTCATATGTTCTGAAATAAAAAAGAACAGAATGACCAACTTACAGTCGTCATTCCAGAGATGCAAGAAAGGTTCAATTTATTTAAATCAATAGCAGTGATACAGCACATAGAAAAAGTAAAGGATAAACACTTCACAGTGTTCTCAATAAATGAAATAACCTGGAACAAAACATCCTTTTATGACAAAACATGAAGAAATTAGGCATTCAAGGACCATATTCAACATAAGGAGAGTTACCCATATTAAAAACCTACAAACAAAGACATACTTGTGGGGAAAACCAGACTGGGGTATCTACTCACATCATGTTTATTCAAGGTAATATTAGACATTTTATTGAGGGAATCAGGCAAGTGAAAGAAATAAGATTAGTATTAATAGTAAAGAATGATGCCGAATTGTACCTGCTTGCAGATGACATGATTCTATGTGTTTAAAGCCTTAACCTTCCAGATGATTTGTAGTACTAATTAACAAATTCTATCAATTAACAGGCTAAATTACTAGTAGATTTTCCACACACCAATAATAAATCTGCTCAGAACAAGCCCAAGTAAATAGTCTGACTTATCATTGTCTCAAAGAAAAAACATGATCAAAGGAAAACCACAAGACTGAGGAAATAAAAGATCTTACAACTGAAATGATAAAACACAGAAGAAACAAGTTGAAGGCATGAGATTAGGAATAAGAATTCCGATTTTCAGATAGAGGGAATTAATATTTATAAAATGACAGCACTACTATAAACAGTGTAATACTCAATGTAATCCCCATGAAATACCACTGACAACCTTTACAGAACTTGAAGAACAAAACTAACATTGATATAGGAGTACAGAAGACTTCAGATTGCCAGAGAAATCTTGAAGAAAATAAAAAATCCTGGAGGCATCACAGTACCTTATTTCAACAAAACAAAACAAACGAAAACAAAACAGAACAGAACAAAATCCAAAAAAAAGAGTAACAATGTAAATAAACTGAAACAGAAGAAGCATTTTATGGAAAGAAAAAGAAAATAAATGCCACAGCCACAACACAGTGAATAGACTTGACAAACCAGAAATAATCCTAATATTCTAATACTCCATTGATTGCTAAATGACTCTTGACATAACAAAACATGTTAGAGACTAGACAGTCCCATCAGGGAACGGTGTTGGGAAAACCATGTAGAACATTAAATGTAGAAATGTAGAACATTAAAATTAAATCACAATGTTTACCCTGTACCAAATCAATTTGAAATAAATCAAAGATCTTAATGGAAGACCTGAAAGTCTGAAACAGTTAGTGGACATATAAGAGGCCCACCCATGCACACTATGAAAATGAGAGCTTTCATAAGAAGCCCTTTGAACATGACATGGGTGGAAGATATTTGAGAGGTGAGCCAGAAATAACAATCCTGTTTCCTGCTGGGACTATGTGAATCAGAGGTCACATGAAGAGACACAGAGTATTTGAAATGATTCTCAATCAATTAACAATATCCTGAAATTACCCAATCCCTAAAGGTCAGAATTTCCTGTTCATGGTTGACTAAAAGAGGAAGGCCAGTTTGTTACTCTGGGACAGAATAGGTCGCTATTCATTGGCTATTCAGAAGGTATTCCAGGGGTTTGAGGAATCTTAGTTGCTGCAGGTCACTAAACAGGGAGTTTAGCTTAAAATAAAGACTAACAGTACCTGTTTTCCAGAGTTCTCTGGGAAAAGATTTTGTTTCCTGAATCATGGTGAGGCTGGCAAAACTCAAAGAACTTTTTAGTTTATCATTTTAGTCTGTATACATCATTTCATATGTGTGCTTCTTGTGTGTTTATGCAAGTTATGTGTATATGTATGTTTGGGCATGCTATATGTATGTTTGATATATGCATTCAAGTGTGTGCAGATATGTATTCCTTTGTGTATGGGGGGAGGAGGACAGAGGAGGACATTAGGCTTTCTATGCACTTACAACAATATCTTTCACTGAATCTGGAACTAGGATGGTGGCCAGAAAGACCCTATGATCTTCTTTTTCTGTCCTTCACCCCCATTTGGGGTAAAGAATTATGTCAAATTATATTAATAATTAACTAATCAATTGATATTGATGAATTGACAAGACTACTAAAAGCAATCTAATAAGTATATCACATGTGGCTATGCCTAGCTTTTTATATGAGTACTGAGATGTGTAGTCATGCCTGCATACTTGCACAGTAAGAACTAGTACATACTGAGCTATCTCCCCAGCACCAATGTGTACATTTTCACAGTCATAGGCTTTATGAATGTAAAACCAATTCTGCAGTATTTAGCTGAAATAAGTACAATCTGCAGATATTGTATTTTGTGAATATTTTGAACAATTCAGAACAATTGTCATTCTCTGTTATTGATATATACCCTTAAAAACAGCCACCTAAGAGATTCTGTGTGCACATCCAGATTTTTGCCATATGTCATTCTTAATCTAATCTACAATCTGTGATACAGTCATCTAATTTTGAGTAGTAATGACAGTTAGAAGATTAATGTGAATTAATTAATTACATCTACTTTTGGAGATGCCACAGGACTATAAAGATACATCTTTCTTGTAGATATGAAACTTGTCTTTAATTGTCCATCAATACTGCATGATAAGACCTCACTACTGAAGGAAACACACACTTAGGTGGCAAATTTCAAAGAAACCATGGTGGAAGAGAGCTGGAAGTTTTCTTTTTGCTCCTTAGCCCTCAGTGTAACAAAAATTGTTGTGTAGGCAACTTGGTGAGAAAAGTCAGTGATGATTGATTCCAGCTTTAGACTTTACATGCTACATCACATACTTGTTGGACAAGAGGTACTTGGCAATGATTGAAATGAGGCAACCAATTAATTTCTGATTGGATATAAGAAATTTCATGTTGATCTGGTCAAAGGTCAAGGGAAACGAAAACTACTATAGGCTAATCTTCAATTTTTGTTTTTGCTAAGTGGACATGTTGTCAAACTGCCTCATAATTAGTTATGCCCATGTCCAAGACAGGCTCTGTCTTCAAGCTTGATAAAAATAACTTCTTTTGCAATGAGTATCAATTAATGCAGACACTCATGGTTGATCAAAATTTTGAGAACAAATAGTAAACAAATGCTGAACTTTAAACAAGACAATTATATAACCTCTGCCAAGGAAGGGAACATCATAGAAGAGAAGCTGGAAATAATATAAGAGCCAGGTAATAAGAAGAGGGCTAAGAAATGCTGTCATATGGTCATGACACGACTGTGGTGCTCATAAACTCACAATTGTGGTTATCTGTAAAGGGTCTGCACAAGACACAAACATTGTCCCAGATGTGGAGGAGTTTATGGGGCACCTCTCAATCAAAAGAAGGAGTCAGATTTAATAGAGCTGCAAAGGGTGAGGAAGTTATTGTTTTCAGAGATGTATCCACCAATGTGTTCCCCATCCTCCAGTGGATAGCTTCAAACTCATGCCCATACAAATGGCCTGGTGAAACTCTCTCTCTCTCTCTCTCTCTCTCTCTCTCTCTCTCTCTCTCTCTCTCTCTCTCTCTCTCTCTCTCTCTCTCACACACACACACACACACACACACACACACACAGAAACACATATATACAGAAACACATACCATATATATATAATTTATGTACAATTTAAATATATAAAGAATAAACAATACTGTATTCTTTCAAAATGCCAACTTTAAAATTAGTTTCACATGTAGAAATCCTTTTAGAGAGTTGCCCCAAATACTAAGAGAAACAAAGACAATGTAGCTGATCAGAAGTCTATACCCAACAAAACTTGAAAATCTAGATGAAATGGATAATTTTCTAGACAGGTACCAAGTACCAAAGTTAAATCAGGATCAGATAAACCATCTTAATATGTTCATAACCCATAAGAAAATAGAAGCAGTTATTAAAAGTCTCCCAACCAAAATATCCCCAACCAGATGAGTTTAGTGCAGAATGCTATCAGATCTTCAAAGAAGATCTAGTACCAATACTCCTTAAACTATTCCACAACATAGAAACAGAAGGATCACTACTTAATTCGTTCTATGAAGCTACAATTATGCTTATACCTAAGCCATACAAAGAACAAACAAAGAAAGAGAGTATCAGACCATTTTCCCTCATGAATATTCATGCAAAAATACCCGATAAAATTCTTGCAAACAGAATCCAAAAACACATCAGAATGATCATTTATCATAATCAAGTAGGCTCCATCCCAGGGATATAGGGATGGTTCAATATATGGAAATTCGTCAACATAATCCACTATATAAACAAACTCAAAGAAAAAAAAACCACATAATCATCTCATTAGATGCTGAAAAAGCTTTTGACAAAATGTAACACCCCTTCATGCTAAAAGTATTGGAGAGAATAGGAATTCAAGGTCTGTACATAAATATAATAAAAGCAATATACAGCAAGCCAATAGCCAACATCAAACTAAATGGAAAGAAATTTGAAGCAATTCTACTAAAATCAGGACAAGACAAGGCTACCCAGTTTCCCTTATCTATTCAATATAGTACTTGAAGTTCTAGCTAGAGTAATTAGTCAACAAAAGGAGATCAAAGGGATACAAATTGGAAAAGAGGAAGTCAAGATATCACTATTTGCAGATGATATGATAGTATACATAACTGATCCAAAAAAATCCATGAAAGAACTCCTATAGCTGATAAACAACTTCAGCAAAGTGGCTGGATACAAAATTAACTCAAACAAATCAGTAGCTTTCCTCTACCCAAAGAATAAACAGGCTGAGAAAGAAATTAGGGAAATGATACCCTTTATGATAGTCATAAATAATATGAAATATCTTGGTGTGATGCTAACCAAGCAAATGAAAGATCTGTATGACAAGAACTTCAAGTCTCTGAAGAAAGAAATTAGAGAAGACCTCAGAAGATGGAAAGATCTCTCATGCTCATGGATTGGCAGGATTATCATAGTAAAAATGGCCATCTTGTCAAAAGCAATCTACAGATTCAATGCAATCCCCATCAAAATTCCAACTAAATTCTTCACAGAGATAGAAAGAACAATTCTCTAATTTATCTGAAATAATAAAAAAAAGGATATCAAAAACCATTCTCAACAATAACTTCAGGGGGAATCACCATCTCTGACTTCAAGCTATACTACAGTAATAAAAACTGCATGGTATTGGTACAGTGACAGACAGGTAGATCAATGGAATACAACTGAAGACCCATAAATGAACCCACACACCTATGGTCACTTGATCTTTGACAAAGGAGCTAAAACCATCCAGTAGAAAAAAGACAGCATTTTCAAAAAAATGGTATTGGTTCAACTGGTAGTCAGCATGTAGAAGAATGCAAATTGACCCATTCTTATCTCCTTGCACAAAGCTTAAGTCCAACTGGATCAAGGACCTCTACAAAAAAACAGATATGATGAATCTAATAGAAGAGAAATTGGGAAAGAACTTTGAACACGTTAGCATAGTGGAAAATTTCCTGAACAGAATACCAATGGCTTATGCCCTAAGATCAAAATTCAACAAATGGAACATCATAAAACTGCAAAGTTTCTGTATGGCAAAGGACACTGGCAATAGGACAAAACAGCAACCAACAGATTGGGAAAAGATCTTTACCAGTCCTATGTCCGATAGAAGGCTAATAACCAATATATACAAAGAGCTCAAGAAGTTAGACTCCAGAGAACCAAATAACCCTATTAACAAATGAGGAACAGAGCTAAACAGAGAGTTCTCAACTGAGGAAACTCAAAGGGCTGAGAAGCACCTAAAGAAATGTTCAACATTCTTAGTCATCAGGGAAATGCAAATCAAAATGACCCTGAGATTTCACCTCACACCCGTCAGAATGGCTAAGATCAAAAACTCA
This sequence comes from Uromys caudimaculatus, assembly GCA_028551405.1. Lineage (NCBI taxonomy): Eukaryota > Metazoa > Chordata > Mammalia > Rodentia > Muridae > Uromys > Uromys caudimaculatus. Next base: position 99,293 of record CM052717.1, on the reverse strand, counting down.
GGTGACCACAGATTCTGACAAGGATGTGTAGAAAGAGGAACATTATCCATTGCTGGTGGGTTTGCAAACTGATACAACCACTTTGGAAATTAATCTGACAGTTCCTCAGAGTATTGGAAATAGTTATATCTGAAGACCCAGATATACCACAACCGGGCATACTACCCAAAAGATGCTCCAACATATAACAAGGACACATTCTCCACTGTGTTCATAGCAGCTTATTATATATAATAGCCAGAAGCTGGAGACAAGCCAACTATCCCTCAATGGAAGAATGGATACAGAAAATGTGGTGCATTTACACAATGTAGAACTACTCAGCTATTAAAAAACAAAGACTTCATGAATTTTACAGGCAGGCAAATGCATGCAACTAGAAAATATCATCTTGAGTGAGGTAACCCAGACTCAAAAGGACACATGTGTTATGTACTCACTGATAAATGTATATTATCCCAAAAGCTCAGAATACCCACAATACAACTCACAGACCATATGAAACCCAAGAAGAAAGAAGATCACACCAAAGTGTAGATTCTACAGTACTACTCAGGGGTAAGAGAATAACGTCTGGGAAGTAGAGGGAGAAAAGGATCTGGGAGGGAGAGATGAGGGGGATGGAAAAAAGGGGGCCAGTTCTGATATTGGAGGAGATGGGGGAGAAGTACAGATGGTGAGGAATTTGAAAATAGGTGTGTAGCAGTGGGGGAAGAGGATTTGGGTGTAGCCACTACAAAGTTCCAGAATCCAGGTACCCAAGAGGTTCCCAGGATCCAAGAGGGAAGACTTTAGCCGAAATACCCAACAAAGGGGAAATAGAACCTGTAGAAACCATATCCAGTGGATAGTCACAGCCCCCAGTTGAGGGATGGAGTCACCCACCCACCTCAAAAATATTAACCCAGAATTCCTCCTGTCAAAAGGAAATGCAGGGACAAAGAATGGAGCAGAAACCGAAGGAAAGACCATCCAGAGACTGCCTCACCTAGGGATCCATCCTCTCTGCTGATACCAAGCCCAGACACTATTGCTGATGTCAAGAAGTACTTACTGACAGGAGCCTGGTATAACTGTTCCCTGAGAGGCTCTGCCAAAGCTGGACCAATACAGATGTGGATATACATAGCCAAACATTGGACTAAATGAGGGGACTGCCTTATCTGGCATCACTGAGAAGGGAGACCCTTGGTCCTGTGAAGGCTTGATGACCCAGGATAGGGGAATGCTAGGGTGCTGAGACAAGAGTGGGTCAGCATGTGGGGGGGAGGAGAGGTTGGGGAATTTGGAGGGGAAACTGGGAAGGGGGATAACATTTGAAATGTAAATAAATAAAATAACTAATAAAAATAAATTACTGATAATCAGGGGACTGAATGTAGGTGTGGTCAGTGAGGCTTATTTTATCATAACCTTTAAACCATTCCTGTCTCTCAGCACATCACTGTGCATTCACTGGTAAGGATGACAGTCTACTTTCTATAATGTGTTTAAATGAAATATGCCACTTCGGACAGAGCAGAATATGAGCATATGAACACTACTCCAGACCATACAGGAATTTCCTGGAATACAATGATAAGCCAAGGCAAAATACAATGGGGTACTGTTGCATGGACAGTACTATCTGGGGTTGCAACATGATGCTTCAAATGTGGCACCTTGACAACTGTACAAGCTGCAGATGGAAAGGTCACTCATGTCCAGAGATTCTCTGTGAGAGCTGGCCAAGAAGGGATCATCTGACCCACCTCACCTGAAAGCAAATCAGAAGGTCCCCACTGTACATGGAAGACAGGAAAGCCTCACAGCAAGCACAATAAAAACATGTGTAAAGAGACCTTGTGAATTCCTCCACTGCTCATCACCATTATTACACCACAGGTCTTTAGTTCCAATCCCATTTCTACATGACTATTCTTTCTTCATTGAACTGAAGTATAGGTCTCTGATGGTATTATTTTTTGAAGCAACTTACAACATAACATTTGCTTAAATGCATCTTGTTAGTTGGTGAAATTACTTCTACACAGCATTTGCCATGAACAACTTGAGGGAAGAAAAGTTAACTTTGAATAATGTGTTCTGAGATTGCAGTACATGGTGCTCAGATTTACAGATTCTGGATCTATAATAGACAAACTATCCTGGCAGTGGGAGTATGTGGAGGAGGATACTCAATTGATGGTGAAAAGAATACAAAGAAAGGGACAGAGAGGCTGTGGACAAGTTACCATGAGGATACAATTGTTTGAGTAGGTCACACCTCTGAAAGCATGACACAGAGTCTTAGAAGAGTGCTGCTACATGGGAGTGAAAGCTGGTGCAGCAAGAAAGAACAGTTTAAAAACACAGCACAACAAAACTTATCTGACTGACTCAGACAGTGAAAGACAGTAAGTGCTGAAAAAACTGATTAGGATTTGGGGGAATACATAGTGCTGGGAAGCTCAGAAATGGAAACAGCAGGTGGTAAGTGTGTTGGGGTCTGACATAGTGATGGAAGCTGTGGTCAGAAGCATCCAGCTGTTAAGGGCTTCTGAGAAACATATAGAATGAGGATCCTCAATAAAAGCAATCAGTGCTCTTAACCAGGCTGAGGTGTCTCTCCAGCCTCCTGAGAGTGTCCTTTAACACAAATACCAAGAAAATGAAAACTAAATCTGTAAAATGAGTATTTATGAAGCAAAGAAAAAAAGTGAATAATCAGTTAAGCTTTAAATAGGGGTGGGGGAAAACAAACTCTCCCAGTGTCATGTCTTGTTATAAGGCCACATGAAAGCCAATGCTTAGGATGGGGTTGATTGCAAGAACCTCTTTGGTTTGGAGCCTTCTTTTTAACCAACACTTGTTAAGACAAGTTTAGTTAAGGAAGACCCCTTGGATATCATTTAAAGCAGAAGACAAAGCTCTAATATTCAAAAAAATTCACATTTTTATCTTATATCAAAAGTTTCCCAAGGTGCCTTTGAGGGGATCTACAATCAAATGAGTTAGAAATTCAGTAGAAAACCTTGGAAAATATAACCTTTCAAGGGCAACTAGCATTATAGCTGAAGACTTACCTTCCCTCCTTTAGGTGGGTGGGGTATCCCTTACAGAGATTTCACTGTCTGCAAAGTAAGAGAAGGGTTTCTTTGAACCACTCTGAGCTCAATTTTATTCCTGCCTTGGTTTCCAAGAGCTGTAGCCATCATGGCTCCTTTCAAGGATGCTCTTTTTCAGGCCTGGTGTTTCCCTGAGCTATCAAGTAATTATCTGTCTATTGAAATATTCCTGGCACTAAGGGTAAGAACTGGTCATGCATTTGGACGCTATGATTGTGTCTCCTGGGCCTTTTAGGTTGTATTTTATCTCTACTGTAAAAAGCTCAGAAGCCAAATCAAAAGTTAAGTGCCAGAAGTCCCACTATCTTTTTTTCTCTAGGATAGACAAACTGATGATATAAACCTCCAGCAAAAACTTACCTTCAGAAAAAATTAATTACTTGTAATAATAAACATATCATATTCAAATTGTATCTTATCTAAATATTTTTTCTTGACTTACTTGAGTCTTTATGATATAGTTAAGCTTTCTAGATTTTCCTAATACTTTCATTTTAGAATAGTCCTATAGGATAAAACCATCATTTAAAAAATCCTTTCTTATCAAAGAAGCTTTTCTTTTACCATTTAAAATGTCTTTGATAAATTACATTCAATAAATTACAGGGAAGTGAGATTCATACTGCATAATACTTGTAGAGTTCAACTTGTAGGGAATTGGTTATCTCCTACGACATGGGATTCATGGATTGAACTCAGGTCATTAGACTTGGCAGAAGGTAACTTTACCCATTATGCAATCTCAACAGCCCTCTTCCACCTCCTTTAGTATACATGCACACCACACACACACACTTTCAAGACAAATTCTCTCTACATAGCCCTGACTGTCCTAAAACTTTCTATATAGACGAGGCTGGGTTTGAACTCACAAAGATCCACCTGACTCTGCCTCCCAAGTGCTGAGATTAAAGGCAATCACCACTACAATGGGAGTAAAATACATATTTTATACCAAAAACTTTCTGTGCCTTCTTTTTTACAGGGTGGTTCTTTTCTGTTTTCTTTGTCTTTAGAGAACAGTTTGCTCTTCTCTAATAGTAATGAAATAAGTATGTTTCAATGAAAACACTGGAAGCTGTATCTAAAACACAGGCAAAATATTATGGTCCTGTAGAAATGCCTATTATGTCTTCAACTAAAGGCAGGATGGAAGTCTGTATCACTGCCCTCATTTTCTGTTTTCTTTCTTCTCTCTAAAACAGATATAAGTCCCAATCCTTCAATTCCAGGAGCTGCAGAGTTTAGCAGGATGAATGAAGATAATTATTCATGAGTACCAGGCTATCCCCTGGAATAATTTGTTTGATAAGAACCAGTCTACACTTTCAAGCAATAAGGCTTTGGATAATCTTGCAGAACAAGAACTAAGATGGTGTTAAAACATAGTACTTTGAGTTAAGACTGTCCCCATTACATGTAACTCTTGTCTTAATATCTTTTATTTTAACTTAAAACCCATGTAAGTACCCTAAAGTTGGAGCTGTGGCCACCATGTCTCTATTTGCTTCCCCAACATGACCTCATTAGTTTAATGTCCTCTCTCAATCAGTTACCACCATTTTCCTGGATTGGCATATTGAGACTGTTGATCCACCATAATGTGTTGTGTGTATCCTCCAAAACCTATGACTCAATTATACTATGAACTAAAAGGAATTAGGAATAATTCAAATAAAAGCATAATATCACTTGCAATCCAATTTGTTACCATGTAAACAATAGAAAAAGATGACACTATGTATACCAGACTTAGCTACATACGATCATATACACAGGTTGGAAAACCAAAGATTATCTGTATCTACAATTTGCCAGTTTATAGGTTGGATTATTTATCCAATCATTTCCTCCACTGTCTTAAACAACCCTTAATCACAAATCTCTACTACCAATGATACTCCTAAAGAAGCAAAGTAGAAAACTCAAAGCTCAAGGACATGAAACCTAATTGATAAGGGTATAAGGTGCTGTGTAGAAAGCTGTGGCTTGGTTTCAGAATGACCACATTTTTCCTTTTCAACCTAAGATAAGAACCTTGAAGTATCTGGTTTTTTGACAGAAGAGCACACAAGTCAAATGGCAAGCTTTCTCATATATTAAAGTCACAACTGTAAGTTAAAACCACCCTGAATTTTACTGCCCCACTACACACACACACACACACACACCGAGAGAGAGAGAGAGAGAGAGAGAGAGAGAGAGAGAGAGAGAGAGAGAGAGAGAGAGAGAGAGATATGAAAGTAGGCATGCTAAGAATAGTAATTTTTATGGAAATCAGACAAAATAAGTAAAAATGAAAAGGGGCATTGATTTTTTCACTTAGTTATTTTGAGGAATTCTAGTGGGTTATTTGAGTTTTCTGTGTTAGACTCAGAATGAAAAACAGTCACATGGAAATAGTTATCATGCCTGTGTCATGCAAAATTACATGAAACCAGAGTGTATTTTTAGTAAAAAATAAAGTTGAAAGTTTGCATCTCTATATGTTTGAGATGGAGGAATACCCTGATAAGTACAAAATGGAATCTTGAGTTTATGTAAACTTAGTTAATAACTTTTCAGGTTTAAGAGATGAACCACAGCAAGAAGTGGCCAGATGAGGTAACTCAATTCTGTAACCTTAATTTTGTAAACACATCCAACTAGTCAGTTGAGTAATACAGCAGAATCTTTCTCCTTTCTTTTGACTAATCTTTCTGATTTTATTGTATTTTAAATATTTTCTTTTTAATTCAATTTTTCATCATAGGAGGAGGTTCTTTCTCATCTCTCCATGTCTGTGGATCCTTGCTTGGGTGTGTGTGTGTGTGATGATTAATCGAAAATAGTGGTTTCTGCCCTTGCTGTGTCTATGCTAGGGTCAATAGGATTTTGAGCAGATAGTTTATTTTCATTTGTTCTAGCCTCTTCACAGATCCTCTGTTATTTCTGAACAGACCAGCAGGTCATCAGGTAATAAGAATAGACCTTTCCTCATAAGAACACAAACAAAAGTTAAGATCTAAAAGTTCATAGTAAATATAATGGTTCTTCAAAGTTTCTTTCTAGGTTTTCCTGGCATTAGTGAAGGTCTATGATTTAAAAAGGTGATGGTGGCCTTTGACTGGAGGTCCAGGGATTCCCTTAAGGAGAAGTTGAGGCACAAGACTGGATAGATGATCAGAAGCCCTACTCCTTGTATACTGCACTGGACATGATTAAATTTTTATGACATTGGGATACAGATTGTTTTTCATTTGGGAGTCAAGTTTAGGACATAACAGGTTGTCTAGGATGTAAAAGACATTCCCTTTGGTCTTACTTTATATAGTATTGTCTCCTGGTAGAAGGCTCTGAGGTTCTGACTGTAAGTCATTTCAGAAAAACTACCTTGATTCCTATAAAATGAATATAGCCTTCAGGACAGTGTTAAGGTTTAAGCTTCTATCTTCTTATGTTGGGTGCAAACATCCTCCTCACCCAGCCTGTAGCAGGACTAACTGGTGCTACAGTCAATTATGAATCTTTCTTTTTAGGGTCTCAGTATCAAACTTATTTAATTTTTTGAGGATGTACCTGATGAGAATCCAAGGAAATCAAAAGTGGGTTTTTCCATGATCCTAAGGAGAGAGACAAGAAATAGGAGGTGTTTAGAGGTGGGAGGTATTTTAGTGTCCTTTTGTAGAGTACTTAAGAAAACATGGGCATTTGAACATCTCCCAAATCTGCATAGTACCAGTAAGCAAACCAGGCAAATCTGGCACAAATTACAGGAGGGATAGAAATATACATATGTAGTCAACTGAGTTTTGACACAGTACAATGACCATGCATTAAAGAAAGGACAAACATTATGATAAAGTTCCTGAGAAAATTGAACCTGGGCGTATAGAAGGATAAAAGCAGACTGTAATGATGGTGAAATAAAAGAACTTAGAACAAATAAAGACTTGAATTTAAGGGATGAAGCAATGAAAACGATACCCTACTTAGGCCAAAATTCTGGTTCTGTGCAAATCCTAAAGACCAAGCTTGGTGCCAATCCTAAATGTAAACCTCAGTGGGACTTCTCTTGGAATGGACAAAGAGGACCATGCAGTTAAGTAACCTCAAAGGGTTTTTATGATGTATGACCACGTTGTTAAAGTAAAATTAAGGAAGGCAAAACAATTTGTATTATTTATAGCAATATGTATTGTTAGTAGAATGCATGCTCCACACCCCCTGATTTAATCAATGAGTAGAGTTACTTAGCAATATCGTTAAAATGTGGTATTCAAATATGTATATGCAATGCAAAGTACTCCATTTATATGGTGACAGCATTATTTGACAGTGCATTAACAGGTATGTACCTGTATGAGGACAGACAGTTGGCATGGTGGTATATAACACAAGTCAGCTTGGAATGAGTAGTTTGGATTCTCTGTAGCATTTGTTGAATGATGCATTGCTCAGTACATTTGAGACATTTTTTCATGTAATTCACATAGTTATTTGGAGCCCCAAAGGGGCCAAGAGTAGCTATTGGACCATATAGAATGATAGGGTACTGTTTAGAGTATCTGCTTCACCTTGATTAGAAAATGAGAGACACATATTGTAAAATTTACAGTTCCATCCATTACAGCTCAAGGATGCTCTCACAGCACATTATCTAAAATTTTGCAATTCTAATATGAACATTTGTGTTTGTTACGAACTTGACTCTACCTTATAATTTTATATTAGTTTTAGGTCAATACACATGTGCTTCATACTATGTATTTGTTTGAATTAGTGATATAAGCTTCATACATTACAGGTCACTGTAGATCTGGATGTAGAATTAGAGGCAGAAATCCACTGATATTATCTCTAAATCAAAACAAAACAAAAAACTTGCCTTTGTTTTTTTTTATGCTTAGCAATAAATTTAAGTATCATCTTTGAAAACAGTTATGAAGAAGTAGAGGGAATCATGCTCATATTTTCATTTTAACTTTATGGATATTTAGGTTTTATCCTTTGGTTTAATTTGGAAATAGACATTTGTACACAAAACACGGGGGAACATCCAACATGCCTTTGTGCAGAGGTGAACAAGAATATAATATTTAGAGTAACTAAAAGAGACATGTGTAATGTAAAGGAATAGATTCCAAACTTTTCTTCTATATCTAATTAGCCATCAGCCATCTGTGGACTCAAGTGATTTGATGCTTTTAGGAAAAATATGTTCAACTCTTTATCATTAATTATTATCATTATTATTATTATCACTATTATTATTATTAAGAAAACATAGGAACAATGGCTCTAGACTTTGGAATTGGCAAATATTTTTAGACAAGATCCCAGCAGTATGGGAGCCAAACACAAAAATAGACAAATGAAATTTCATAAAATTAAGACAGCTTTGAGAGGAAGAAAACTTGAGAAGAGGCAAGTTAGAGAAGAGAAGATACTTGTCTATCATCCATCCCCAAAGGATTGATATCTAGAATATTTTAGAACTCCAAAAATTAATAGGAAAACAATACCATATATCAATTCAAGATGGGCACTGAAAATAGCTAAACATCTCTGAAAATAGATTATGCAGATGTGAGCTGGGTAAAGGCAAAAGTGTTGAACATTATTAGTCATGAAGAAAATTATAATGAAAACAAAATTAAGATATTAGTATTCTCAGTAAGAATAGGTTTTAAAAGAAACACAGAAGTTTTTTAGAAAGTTAAGAATAGAACTTCCTACTGAAGGAGCTGAAGGGGTTTGCAACCCCATTGGAAGAACAACAATATCAACCAACCAGACCCCCAGAGTTCCCAGGGAGTAAACCACCAACCAAAGAGTACACATGGATAGACCCATGACTTCAACTGCATGTGTAGCAGAGGATGGACTTATCTGGTATCAGTGGGAGGGGAGACCCTTGGTCCTGTAGAGGCTCGATGCCCCAGTGTAGGGGAATGCTAGGGTGGTAAGGTGGGAGTGGGTGGATGGGTGGGGAGCACCCTCATAGAAGCAGGAGGAGAGAGATGAGATAGGAGGTTTTCGGAGGGGAAACTGGGAAGGGGGATAACATTTGAAATGTAAATAAATAAAAAAACCAATGAAAAAGAATAGAACTTCCATTTTGTCCAACAATCCACTACTGTCAATATAAAAAGTGACAGTCTGTCAAAGAGACCATTCTGCTTGTGTGTTTATGGTGGCACTATTCTTAACACCCAAGAAATGAAAACAGTCTAAATCATCAACTGTACACAATGGAACCTATAAGGCAGGAAAAAAAGGAAACCCTGTAACTTGTGAAAAATTGATTTGAGTAATGCCTTTATTGAGAATCACTTGTCAGATGACTTTAGGCTTTGTCAAGTTGACAGTTAAAGCTAACTAAGATAGGTAGTAAGTCACAATTAGTTAATAATAAAAAAGCTCTTGTCATTGTTTAACTTTACAGACTGGTCTACTGATAACGTCAAATCAGTATAAGAGCAGGATACAACCATTAACATTTGCTCAATTTTATTATTTCATTGCTGTTCTTCCTCTTCTCCCATCTTGAGTGCTGGGAATTACAAATCAGACTTCAAGCACACTAGGTTAGTGAATATAGTACCAGATAACTGTGTAGCTCAGTATCAGTGGTACCCTTAAGTTTCAAATATTAATGTAATAAAATTACATGTATTTGTGATCTAGAAATTCAGGGGTTATTCATAGTTCTAGAGTGTTATGGCCTTAGGTATACCCAACTTTTCCTTTTTTAATCCTTAAAATTAGTGTTGTGGGTTTAAAGGGTAATAATGAATTTTGGCCATTGTGTGTATAAGAAAAGACACAATATGAAGGAAAATAAAGTTACTGATAAACTTGTTTTAAGGACATATCCAAGAAGTTTTAGATGTCATTTCTTTTTAAGTTCTAAGTGTTGAAAGTTTTTTACATGTTATTATTATTTTATATTTGTTATTATTATTGCTATAAAAATTATATTTGTGAGAGAAAGTATAAATCCAGAAACTTAGGTTATTAGATAACATTCTGAGAAAAATGAATAAATGTTGAAAATTAATTAGCTGCCTTTATTTTTTTAACAATATGGCTTTTTAAAGGATAATTTGATATACATGAAGTATTTTACTTGAAACAGAGATATATACCATAACTGTATCACATGTATTTTTAGTATATCTCTTGAATTGATTATAAATATAAGTATTTCCATATTGAATTATTCAATATTTTCTATAAATTATGTAAATTCATTTTTATGAGGGGAAGCATTCTAATATAATGTAATTGATAATGTAATTTGTAATTACAATGCACACTGTAAAAGTTCTAGAAGAATTTCTTCTTTAACAAATGGCATTATCCAATATCTGACAAGATTCACCTTGTGTTCAGGGTCTGATACCATGTACTGTTGATAGAACAGTAACAAAAGTTCATTATCTTTAATGTTAATTTCCAAGATACACATTTCTTCTCCATTGGCATTCTGCCTAGAAAATAGTACAACTTACTTTTAAAGAGGGAAGAACTTCTGGCTTCTTCCTTCCTTCTCCAATAAAAGCCTGGTCACACTCTTGGTTCCCAATTTGGCACCATGACTGTCCTGGCTTCCTGGGTCTGGGTACTGGCTGGCTGCTTCTCTCCAGCAGTAGCAAAGATTTTTAATATCTCAGCTCAATATCCTCCTTTTTGGGAAGAGAGCCCTGAGCAGTTAAGTGACTACAGGCTGGAGGATGGAAAACACATAATTAACCCTTGGATATTCACTGACAGAATGGGAATGTACAGAATCTTACTGAAGGAGACTGCCACATATTTTGCAAAATATGGTCCAGAAAATGAACAAAATCTTCTGTGGGGATTGCCTCTGCAGTTTGGCTGGCAGTATCAAACAGGTAAGAAAGACATTATTGCTAGTCATGATCTGTGCATCTTTGTGGAAACCCATCTCTTTCCAGTGTATACACATGGATGTTTGAGGGCCACATACTGATGTATAAAAGATATTTCCTTCTGGCTGACAGAAGTGATGAGAAGATTGTTACCTGGTGCCCAAACTACATGGGTTACTCACTGCTCAGCAAGTAAGACAGTGGAGGGGGAAAGTAGAATGCAGAAGGAGAGTGGTGTCAGTTTTGGAGAAAAGGGAAGATAATTTTCTGATGTTCTGGTACCAATGTAATAGATAGTCAACATGTAGAAATACTTCTGATAACTTCTATTACTTTAGAGAGAAGTCTCACATGTACTAAATACTGCTATCTCCAACTTTACAAGATGGATAAAAAAAGAAAATGTCATGTAGTTTAGAGTTGGCTTGAGTTACCCACCTATTTCTCTGTATGACTACTGCTCCTATTATTTTTTATTAGGAGGTACTGTAGACAGTAAAATGTGAAGTTATGTAACTAAAACTTTCTGTAGCTTATAAACACTAAATGTCAAAAATTTGATATCACTGAAGAATAGAAAAGAATTTGGTCGAGATGAGAAATAAAATACATAAAAATGATGGTAAGTAAAATATAAGTAGTTTGAAAATTTTTGTACCTATAAATTAAATGCATGCATTCAACTGTTTTAGATGTGCATGATAAATAAATATACCTGTGCCTTCTCTATTCTCTAGGTAGATTAGCTGATCCTACTGGAATGACAGGCTGTGGCAATGAACTTGAAGAGATACTACGTGTCTCTGTGAACAGTTGGTGGGCTGGTAGGTTCTCTTCAATAGCAAAATATAACTTATATTTCAAAGAATATATTTAACCTGAATTTTAGAAACAGAGACAATAAAAAACAGGACTGCTCCTTTTTCAAGATGAATAGACTTCATTGTATACCAGTGGCTCAATGGCATGTGACAGAGTTGATCAATCAAAGGGAATAGAATAATGTTTAAGGATGCAGTCAGACTTCTCACAGAGAAATTGAATCCAGGAACTACAAAGATCATAGCCTCTAGGGAGGAACACTTTTGGTGATATGGCAGGTTCCCAAATGAACACAGAATCTTTTCAAGTGAGATTGTGAATGCTTTTCCTTTTTGCTCAGTATAAGAGTGGTAAATTCTGAAACTCACAGAGCTGCCAGAATAATGTTGTACTTCGTTTGATCAACCCATAACTAAGGCTTTAATTATATGTGCAATACTGAAAACAATTTGAATAGATCTTCTAATTCTTTCATGGTGTATTTTATTTGAAAAAATTTACATAGAAATGTATTAGAATAATTCACCGATGTTTATAAATGGCACTTAAATTTTACTTTTTTGGAGTGACTCATAAATAGTATGAACCATGGGATATTTTCCCTTACACTAACTTGAGTCATTCTTTTCAAGACTGATAAACAGACTTTTCAACAGCTCTTAAATCACAATTTTGTCTGATTTGCTTTGTAATTCTGAGTGCTAAAAATCAGTATAAGTCTATTACCTAACTAACTTAAAATGCTTAAATCCGCAGGGCTTGCTCCTCTATAACTGAGAAACTTGAAGCCCTGTGTAGCCTATTAGGTTGCCAGTCAAACGTTTTTGGTTTATAGAAATAGGATAAAAGTATTTAGTGATATTCTGTATGAAAATTAGACTAAATTGTCAAATATAAAATACGCATTTTCCAAACCTGCTTTATATTTGAAATCTATAGTTATGGTTTTTTAAATTGTATATTTTCTTTATTTACATTTCAAATGTTATACCCTTTCCCGGTTCCCCCTCCCCCAAAAAATCCTATCCTATCCTCCCTCTTCCTGCTTCTATGAGGGTGTTCCTCCACCCACACATCCACCCACTCCTGCCTCCCTGCCCTCATATTACCCTACACTGCCTTCGCAGGACCAAGGGCCTCTTCCCCTTTTGATTCCAGAGAAGGCCATCCTCTGCTGCATATGAGGCTGGAGCCATGGGTCCCTCCATGTGTACTCCTTGGTTGGTGGTTTACTCCCTGGGAGCTCTGGGGGGTCTGGTTGGTTGATATTGTTGTTCTTCCTAAGGGGTTGCAAACCCCTTATGTGATAGTTATGCTATTATGTTTTAGAAAATATTAAAATCGACAATGCAATTTCATTGAGAATTTCTGTACCATTATGTAAACTGTTTGATGGGTTTTGTTTCTTTCCTTATTTATTTAATTCTTTGAAATAAAATTATTATGCAACCCATTAAAATTACCTTTCTTAAAATATGATAATATGAGCTGGGCCATGGTGGTGCATGCCTTTAATCCCAGCACTCGGGAGGCAGAGGCAGGCTGATTTCTGAGTTTGAGGCCAGCCTGGTCTACAGAGTGAGTTCCAGGAGAGCCAGGGCTATACAGAGAAACCCTGTCTCGAAAAACAAAAAACAAAAAATATATGATAATATGACACTTTAGTATGTATGTATATATATATATATATATATTCATGATTATAAGATTAATAAAATATAAGTTCATTTTCCTCAACAAATTTTAGTTCATAACTTTTATCTTCATTTGGGATTTGTGAATTTTCCTTAATGGCTTAGTGATTCCTCAAAATGTGCCCTGTGTTTTGTCACTAACTGTGGTCTAACCAGCCTCTTGTTTTCACAGATGTAAATTACTATCTGAGTGTGGTACCATTCCTTGCTGCTGTTGATTCTGGAATAACAGGGCTATCGCCAGAACAAATCACGATCTTGCCGCCACGTGAGGATCAGATGAGGTTTTGTTATAATGTTTCTGGCTGTCAATCAGTCTTCCCCGAAACAATGAACAAATGGAGAGATTTTTTTCAGGTTTTTAAGTTTTATTCACTCTCCTCATACATGCCATGAGAATTCTCATTGTGAAAGTGTTTTGTGAAAGACTGTTTTTTATTTGTTGTATACTTTTCTTAATATTAAAATGTAAACTGTACATAGATATCTTTCTCCTACCTGATGTAGAAATACAGCACATGCCAGGGAAACCCACCATTCTCATTCAGTACTAACACAAAGTTCATTTGTTCTCAATGCAAGTGAAAAATTACCACAAATAGCAAACATGCAGACCATTTTACTAGACAGTAAACAGGCATGAGAATAATTGAGACTTTAGGCCATTTGTGACATATTACAAGAACTGGGATCATAGTCTTGTTTTAAATAAATCTATCATTATTGAAAGTGAATTAATAACCACTCTCCTGTAGTTAGAGCTAAACAAAGACATGTTGTTGTGAACATACATTTGATGACCAAAATGAAATAAATTGTTCAAAGAGAAGAAGCTAAAAGTTAGTGAATTAAATATATATTTACTAATTTTCAGATTGTTAATTCATTGCTTTTGATATACTTTAACTTTCAATGTGTTCTTATTGCTTTGAACATTTTATGAAAAATGTATTAATGTTGACAGAAAAATGACAATAGCCCCGTCAAGTATAAAACATGGACACTCTACAGTTACTTGAAGCTCATTTCAACTCGATGATATGCTTTACTGAAAAGTATTATTTTTTCCTTTATTACTAAGCACTAGGTATGTCATATGGCAACAAGAGTCTCAGATCATGCTGACTATTGCTCATATCTCTGAGTCTGGGCAAATTTTAGGGAGAATTGCCCACATAACATTTATTTTCTCTATTCTTCAGTACATGCAGTTGCCTTCTAGTGACTTTGATGGCCTCCTGAAGAAGTTATGGTATGCCCATATCTCATCTTTGGAATATCCCACCATTGCCTTTGTAGACAGGTAAGAAATAGTTTTTGTCTCCGCTTTAGCTTGAGTTTTCCATTGATTTAATAAAAATCATGTCCAAAAGCAACTTAGGAAAGAACGAGGTTTTTTTAGCTCAAAAATTATAGTCCATCATCAAGGAAAGCCAGGCCAGGAACTCAAGCAAGAACATGAAGGCAGGAACCAGAGCAGAGACCATGGAGGGAGGAATACTGCTTAACTGACTGTCTTCCTTTTGTTTGGCTAACCTTCTTATTTTAGCTCAAGGCTACCTATATAGTGATAGTATTGCCTACAGTGGGTTGCATCCACCTGCATGAATTGGCAATCATAAAAATACTTCACAGGCCAAACTGATAGACACAATTCCTGAATTAAAATTTCTTCTTACCACACACATCTTGATTTGTTGTAAAGTTGACCAAAACTAGTCAGCATAGCCTTATTCAGTTTTTATTTTCTTTTAGAATAATCATGGTTTTTATCTTAATGATAAAAGGCAAGTGTAGTCTCTGGTAATTATGGTAGTGAAGGAAAAATTTAGAATATACTTTTGAGTGGAAGAGGTAAAACGATATCTTAGAAACAGCTGGAAACAGTTCAGTTGGCTCAATTACTTGAGCTCCTTACCTGGCTTTACTTCTATGCAAACAAGAAGACATCAATTTGGTTCTTAGAACTCATAATAGAAGCCAGCATCATGCTATGTATTTGTCATACCTATGCTGGAGAGGTAAAAACTGGTGGATCCCTGCAACTCACTGGCCAGCCTAGCCTCATGATAGTGCAGTCACTGGGAGACCCCGTTCAAAGGAAAAACACAGGTGGATCACACCTGAGGTTTTACTCTGGCCTCTAATTGTATGTACACTCCTCAACACACACACACACACACACACACACACACACACACACACACACACACACACACACACACACTTACACATGCTCACGCACACACCATACACATAAACTCAGTCATAAATGCACAGGTAGATGTACTCATGCATATACATAAATTCTGAGAAAAGGGGAATTAAATTACCTTGTGAATAGTGATGGTCAAGTTACAATATTTGTTATAAACTACTTTTCCACATTTAGAGGACTTACATTTTTCTATAAAAATAGAACAATAGAAGAGTAAAACTTTATATGTTTTATTTTTATTTGTATTATTGTTTTGCCTTCATGTATGTTTCTGTGCACTGCTTACTTGCCTAGTTCTCATGGAGGCCAATGAAAAACATTGGATGTGCTGGGACTGAACAGATGGTTGAAAGCCACCAAATAGATTCTGGAAATCAAATCCAGGTCCTCTAGGGAATCAAATCTTGATTCCCTGGGAGAGCAACCTGTCCTCTTAACCCTGGAGCCACCTTTCCAGGCCCCAGAACAGGACAAATCTAAGCACAGCAATCATGAGTATTTAAAACATTTAAAATTTATAGTGATTATAGAAGTTTTTCTTTCTAGATATATTTCCTCTATCTTGTCATTTTATACATTCAAATTCTTTGCATTTAGGATGGCCAAATGTATTTAAAAGTTGTTCTAAATGAAACACCATGAAGTTTTTGGTTATTAAATTATGTAACTATCAGAATCATATCTTTACTAATTAGAGCAAAATATTGTTTGGATTATTGCAATCTACTTCCTGAACTTCAGGCTTTTCCATTGGCCTTTCTTATTATGCTAATTAATCTTAAAAGACAATTATTAAAATGCTACTACATGTTAAATAATTAACAATTGAGTACTCTTTAATATTATGAATAGTAAAAGAAACCATTAAATTTTTTAATGTAACATAATTTCAGCTTTATTACATTTTACTGGTACAGAGTCTGCATCTTATCTGTTTAGTTTGGCACTTAATAGCTTATAAATACTGGATAGAAACTCTCATGTTCACATTCTTTGTGACTTGCAGGTCATCCCTTTTTCCAGCAAGCTCTGCTGCCTCTAGTTCATGGGGCTTATAAGCTGTATTTAAGTGATCAACTCTTTTTTTCTTGTATTTGTAAAAGTCATATTGAACCTAAAATATGCATGAACTGCTATAGTATATAAATAAGTGTAAATAATGGAACAGAACATAAACTGTGGCTTCCCTTCCTTTAATGAGTAAACTCTCTATCTTCAGGAGATACAAATCATAGCTATAGCCAGTAAACTGAGCAAAAGCTCTGTGTCACATCTATTTCAACCTCACCTATATTAAAGGACGGCTGAATCCAATCAAGGCCTCTGTGGCCCTCCAGAACACACACACACACACACACACACACACACACACACACACACACACACACACAGATGCATGCACACAGGGAGGGGGTAGCAATTGACAAAGGCCATGAATTTGGAAGAGAGTTGGGCAGGGTATATAGGGAGGAATGGAGGGAAGAAAGTGAGGAGAAGAAATGATGTAATTATATCTCATCCTCAGAAAATAGAAGAAATAATTTAAAAAACAGAAAACTTCACACTATTCAAACTATTTTGAAAATGGTATGTCAGAAACTTAAACAGATTTTTTTTAACCACAATTTCCAGAATTTATATGCCAGGATAATTTTGTTCCTGTAATATACTACATACTACTAATTTTGCTTGGACATTTTGGTGGTGGACAGTCACAGAATCTTTAACTTTAATATTAATTGCTGATGTTCATTCCTAGATCGTCTGTTCTCTTTCAGATACATTATATAGTGAGGCAAAGAGTGGATCAGTAGCTGTAGCTCCTAAGGAATGCAACCACTTAGCTGGTAGAGGTTTACAGAAGCAGAGGTGGGGAATCAGGGTGGAGAGCAGGGGCAGTTGACTACTTGAGTGGAACATTTCAAGCAGTGGGTATACTGCCCGAAACCATGGACAGTCTAGAGTTTAGAGCTTGCCTGTAAATCCCATAATGCATGTGGTATGATTGGTATTCCCATGCTCCACCAAGAGTTTTCTTTTCTCATACAGGATTCTGATGTGGTATTTGTTTATTTGTTTTTGTTTTTGTTTTGTTTTGTTTGTATTTAACCATTTGGTAGTTTGAGGTTTTCAATATTTTTATGCCTAATATTTTGAATATGGATTTGATATACCTAAGTGTCCATGTGTTCTTGACCTAATAAGTCTGTAAGTAGTGATTTATTTATCTTTAATCTTTTTTTTTACATTCAGTCATTTTCCCCCTCCCATTCTGCCCTCTGACAGTTCTTCATCCCATTCCTCCACCCTCTACCTTTATCTTCAAGAGGATGTCCATACACACCCCACACACTGCCAGGCCTCCCACTCTATTGGGCATCAAGCCTCTCAAGGGCTAGGTGCATCTTCTTTCAGATGATGCCAGACTAGGCAGTCCCCTGATGTGTATGTGTCAGGGGGTTGAGACCAGCTATTGTATGCAGCCTGGTTGATGTCTCAGTGTCTGAGAGATCTCGGCTATCCAGGTGAGTTGAGACTACTGGTTGTCCTATGAGGTGGTCCTCCTCTTCAATTTCTTCCAACCTTTCCTTAATTCAACCACAGGGGTCCCCGACTTCAGTCCATTGGTTGGGTGTAAGTATCTGCACCTATATCAGTCAGCTGCTTGTTGGACCTCTCAGAGGGCAGCCATGCTAGGCTTCTGACTGTAAACACACCATAGCATCAGTAATAATGTCAGCCCTTGGAGCCACCCCTTGAGAATGATTCCTAGGTGGCACAGTCATTGGACCACCTTTCCCTCATTCTCTTCACCATTTTTGTCCCTGAAGTTCTTTAAACAGAAACAATTCTGGGTCAGAGTTTTTGACTGTGGCATGGGAACCCCATCCCTCCATTTGATGTCCTGTCTTTCTACTGGAGGTTAACTCTACAAGTTCCCTCTCCCTACTATTGGGCATTTCATCTAAGATTCTGCCCTTTGAATTCTGAGATTCTTTCTCCAAGAACCCTGGTACATTCTAGAGGGTCTCCCCCACACCTTCCACCTCCCAAGGTTGCATATTTCTATTCATTCTGCTGGCTCTTGAGATTTCACTCCTGTTCTCTCCCCCAATACATGACCATGTTTCCCTTTTCATTTCCCCCTCCCTTCTCCCATGGAGGTCCCTCCCTCCCTCTGTTTTATGTACAGCAATTACTATGAGTTTGAGCACCATGACTGGTGCTGTTTGGAGGTGATTGTTTACTTCATAGACAGGATACAGATTTATTCTGCCTCAAATTTGTACTCGAAATCAAATGGACTCCTACTCTGGAACATAAAATTGCCTGAAGCAAGTCATAGCCTGACAGGCTCCTGTCTTATATAAAGAGCAATAACTTACTAAAATGCAGTGAGTGGCCTGTCTTCACACACTCCACCCCAATCAACACTGCTGCTCACTACTTTCTGTCCTCTATCCCTCCCTCCTTCTTTCTTCTCCTTCCCTAAAAGTTCTTTGTTGCTATTGTATGATGCTTGCTATTGAACCCACTCAGAGCCTCATGCATCCCTTGCAAGCCCTACTGGTGAACTGTAATCAATTCCACTCTTTCTTTTTAATTTTTATCTTAAGATAATGTCTCACTTCAGTAACACATCCTACCAGTTCTTGATGGCAATGTGTACATACTACAGTGTAGACTTGAAGTGTTTATCCTCCTGTAACGCTTGTGATAACATGCTCTAGCTATAGCTCCTGGAGTAGCCAAGATGACAGTCATCTGCTACCAAGCCCTACTATTGCCATGGTTTTTTTTTCAGACTTATACCACTTTTCTTTTTATTTATGGTTCTGAATATCAGCCTATGAAACCTCTCCATAAGAAGACATGGTTTGGCTTCTGTGATTCTGATGCTATGTGTAACCAGTGTGCTCCAAATAGATTTGTTCAGTGCTCCTCATTCTGTTGATATATGGAGCTTACATTTTTGTGGTTGACATTGCAGCTTACATTGTTGCTAATTTCTTAAATCTACCACCTTAACTTTCCCATGTTTCAAAAGAAACTAGAAGAAAGAATTGGTAGAGAAAATGAGTTTCTGTTCACTTTTTCTAAACAGGGACTTAAAGTTTCCTAGTTTCTTTCACTTTTCCTATAGCTGTCTTGCAGCTTTGTAGTAAGAATGAAGGAAAGCCAGGAAATGCATGTAAGTCAGCTCAACTGAGAGATAGATTCACATTCAGAATTGCAAGAAATCTCTTCCTGCCAGGTGAGTATGTCTGGTCAGGAAAGACTTTATTTAGAGCCTGTCTTCCCCTAGCATGAGATTCCTGGGTAAAGGGTATGTCTCTGGAGTCCATTGGTTTACGATTCCTGTTTGAACATATTTAGCCTTGATACATCCTCTCAGTATCTTATTCTCCTTTGAGTTCAACCTCATCTGTTACTTTTATTTCTCAACAAATGTCTATAACATTGCTTGTCATGGAACAGACAAGCTAGAAAAACTTTCTAAATTTGGTCAAAGCTTCACAGATTCTGTCCATAGAATGTTCTTCTAATGAGGTCTGTTTCTGAGTAATTTATCTGCCCTGGTCTGTCCAGGAGTCCATGCTGAACTGGTGATCTGCCCTCATCTCTTGGGACTCTCTTTGCTTCTAATCTGTGTCATGGCTTCCCCTGCATTCCCCCCTTCTCTTCTTTGGAATACTTTGCCTTCTAGGGATCAGGCTCTGGACAACTGAAAATGGGTGTACAGTAGGTGAAGATGTTTGACACTTTCATATGCTGCATAAACTTTATTATTTGTTGTCTGAGCATTTAGTTGAATACAGAAAATGTGAGGAAATTTTCATACTCTTGGTCATTTCACCTAATTTTAATGTATAAATTTACTTTAATTCCTCTCCAGTCAACTCTACTTCGTGTAAATGTTCTTCACTTTGGTTTATTTTCTGCTTCATTTTCTGTTCCATGACTAAGGGGCTCCTCATGGTATCTAGCTTACTCAGTTTCCTGTTAAATGTAAAGACCTGCATTCAAAAAATGAGACTCCTTGTAGAGGTTTAGTACACTGAACATGCCTCTGAGCTTAGAGCCTGAGGTAATCTTCCAGATTATTAGCTAAGTGACTGTTTGACTGCTTGTGGCCAACACTTATCCTTCTGTGCTGGCTAGTTTTGTGTGTGAACTTGACACAAACTGAAGTTATCACAGAGAAATGAGTTTCAGTTGAGAAAAATGCCTCCATGAGATCCAGCTGTAAGACATTTTCTCAATTAGTGATCAAGGACGGAGGGCCCCTTGTGAGTGGTACCATCTGTGGACTGGTAGTCTTGGGTTCTATAAGAAAGCAGGCTGAGCAAGCCAGGGGAAGCAAGCCAGTAAGCAGTATTCCTCCATGGCCTCTGAATCAGCTCCTGTTCCTTGACCTGCTTGAGTTCCAGTCCTGACTTCCTTTGGTGATGAACAGCAGCATGGAAGTGTAAACCCAATAAACCCTTTCCTTCCCAACTTGTTTCTTGGTCATGATGTTTGTGCAGGAATAGAAACCCTGACTAAGACAACTTCCATTTGAGCTCAGCTATTCTGAACAACAGACATTTTTCAATCCCCAGTTCAAAGGGGAAGTCACGACCTGCAAGTACCAAAATCAGTTACTGCTATTGTTTTCCTCTTTGAGAGGACAAAGACAAAGACACTTGTGTTTATATCAATCAAGGTTTACCTTAGGAACTGAATTAAAATTCACATATTGTATTCTATGAACTTAGGTACAATTGATATGTAATAAAGCACACAGATTTAGGGATTTATTTAGTTGAATGAGTACTAACAGGTGCAAGCACTTGTTGAACCACCATCTAAAACAAAACACATGCCTATCACATTTTCTAGAATGTTCCTCATGTGTCTTTCAATTTTTCTTTCTTTGTAAAAACTTGCACTCTCTCTCTCTCCATTCCTTCCCTTCCTTCCTTCTTTCTTTCTTTCTTTTTTATTGCAAAAAGATTTCTCTATGTAGTCCTAGCTGTCCTGCAACTCCCTCAGTAGATCAGGCTGGCCTTGGACACTCAGAGTTCCGCCTGCCTCTGCCTCGCTAGTGCTAGGATTAAAGAGGTGCACCAGCATATACAACACATAAACTTCATTTTAAAAAGTCTACAAATCATATACAGGTTAAAGCTCTTAAGTTGCAGAAATAACTTTTGGTACATTTGTCTCTTCAGCCAAGGTTAACAAGAAGTAACAAACATGATGCGTTCTTTTCTTTCTTTTTCTGTTTATTTTATCTGTTAACAAATTAGTTAATTCATTAATTAAAAAATGAATCTCATGTAACCTGACCTGGCAACAGAAAAAGACCTTGACCCCAATCTTCCTGCTTTGCATGGCAATTATGAATTGCTAGCTTATGCCACTAGTTAGATCTTGTTTACATTTGTTGTTACACATGCAGACTGTAGTATTTAAACATGTTTTAATATGTTTATTCCATGGGTTTCACATACAGTGTGCATAAGGATTGTCATAAATAGAAAGTAAAATATTAAAATAAAGTAGCTAATTAGATCAATATTTATAGATTTATATTTTATTTAGCTATCTTTACAACTCCTGAAAAATAAGCCAAATGGATGGTATTCTCACACTTCCTTTCGAATAATGTTTGGATTTTAATTTTGTTTTGTTTTTTGTTTTGGTAGTGGATGATTTCTTCAAAGTAAGATTTAAATTCTGAGGAAATAAATTGTAGTTGATATTTTTGTTTATCTTTTAGATATGTCTTCTATTCTGACCAAGAAGCAAATTTTGAGAGAAACTGGATTATTGCTGTGAACTATTTAGGGGCAGCCCGTCTTCCTACAACCCTGAATAGATCACACAGCTTTCAGAGGGGTCTGCCCCCACGGATCCTTGATGAAAATGATGTAGCCCCTTTTATTACTGACTTTACTCCTCTTCAGAATGAAGTCCTGGTAACACTCAAACTTCTTGGTGATATTGACAGAACTTCAGGTAAAAGTTTTAAAAGGGTACTGAAAAAAATCAGAATGATATAGACTGGAAGAGTGCATGAACTACTTTAAATAGAGATAACACTACACCAGCATGCATTAAAAATGTTATGAAGTCCTATGGGTATATTCTGAATTTTCTTAGCAGTAATTACTCTTGATAGATGGTAAAACCATTGATCAACAACATTTTTAAAAATTTAGGATCTGGCCCTTCATTTGAATGCCACATTGTATCTTGACATCTGTAATATGAAGTGAAATATGTAATATAAACAGATGTTGGTGTACAGTCATTATTACACTCATTTTTAATCTCTTCTATTTCATTCTTAAGTCTAAAGGATACAAATGAATTTCAAAAGAAAAATTTCCATTATTAATGAATTCACTGCCCACCTGACTCACCAGATACTTTAAATCCAATACTGACTCATCAGGTGCTTTTAAACCAAGGTCAAGGACCATTGCTTCATAATGCCAAAAGCAGAGTGAAAAACTGGCTTCATTACCTAATGTTTGAAAATTACCATGTCATCCTCATTTTACACTTGCACTCTGGGACTTTGAGATATACTAAATATATATGCTATTTCTATTTAAAGGGAAGTTTGTTGAGTCTCTAAATTATAAATAAAAGAAATTAGACCTGAGTTTATTATCTTCAAATCTGTGGAAAACTTTTGCAGTAGAATATCAGCTCTTCCAAATACATTGGTGCCTCAGAGAAAATTATGTCTCTTCTCATGTCAGTCTTCATTGTAGTAGGATACTGTTAGTCAACATGTTACTTTCCTTCACTCAGTGAAAAGTAGCCCAGCCTTCAGTTGGTGGATAACATTTCGGCAACTTATATTAGAATCATTTTCTCATAGGTGTGTAGTATTTTCTTTTATGAATTTATTATGATTATGGAAATTGCTGTTATGAGCTTTGACTGACATCACAGGATCAGTCCATGTATACCTAATTTCATCATTTATGACACAGCCACTTAGAAAGCATGATGCTAAACTTTCAGGTTAGGTGTTGCAAAATGATAATAGTATCAGCGAATCAAATATTCTTTGTGTGCTGATGATTTTAATGTCAATTGATAGAAAGCAAATGAAATATGATCAAAGGATATCACTTAATGGAAGTAAGAAATGTTTTCAGGAATTGAAAAGCACTCATATATATTTTTTAATCTTTTCTAGGATCATTTTCTTTCATTATATGGGAAAATCTCATGAGTACAAAATTTGCAAGGGAGTTATTCCTAAAAGCCCTTGAAGAGTTCCTGGGAACATCTCAAAACATAAAACTTTTAGTGAATTGTGAATAACTGCCTTTGACCACAAGCTATTAAAAATAATGAATATGATCACAGTCAACCAGACCTGTGATTTGGGATTTTTTGCCTAATGTTTATTTTTTAGGATTTTTCTGTATGTATTCCTAGTATTGAATTTAAATTAATTTTGTAAAATAACTCATAAATTTTACATTTTTAATACTTAATCTTAAGATATAATTATACTGGTCAATGATAAAGAAATCATTAAACTGGCATTAAGCTTGTATGACTGTTTCAATTTTTATATGTAGAATGATATATCTTTCTGATGTTTAACTGAAATCCAGAACATTTTGAATCTAATAGTGACATTCAACTTAAGTATTTTAACCTCATAAAACTTCATTGCAAATAGAGTTCACATACTTAATCAGGTTTGAATTATGATTTGCTAAGTTTATAACTACTTATTAGATTTTCCATCATTGACATATATATATATATATATTGTTTTTTCGAGACAGGGTTTCTCTGTATAGCCCTGGCTGTCCTGGAACTCACTCTGTAGACCAGGCTGGCCTCGAACTCAGAAATCTGCCTGCTGGGATTAAGGGCATGCGCCACCACTGCCCAGCATTGACCCATATTTGTAAAGATTCTTTCAGGGCCAAATTTATCATAGTTTTACCCTATAAGAGAGAGAATACACTGGATAGACTTGATGATTTCCAAAGTTCTCTGTCTCACTGCTTCATGCCCCTCCAGAGCCTGCACATAAACCAGAACCAATGGGTAACAAACTATGTCATTATGTTTCCTACCACAACAACTTCATTACTCTGTATCGGGGTCTTAGTTAGAGTTTTACTGCTATGAAGAAACACCATGGTCAAAACAACTCTCATAAGGACAACATTTAATTGGGGCTGGCTTACAGGTTCAGAGGTTCAGTCCATTATCATCAAGGTGGGATCATGGCAGCATCTAGGCAGGTATGGTGCAGCAGGAACTGAGCATTCTATATCTTCATCTGAAGGCTGCTAGCAGAATACTGGCTTGCAGACAGATAGGAGGAGGGTCTTAAAGCTCACATCCACAAAGACACACCTACTCCAATAGGGCCACACCTTCTAATAGTGCTACTCCCTGGGCTGAGCATATACAAATCACCACATTCCACTCCCTGGCCCCAAAGGCTTGTTCAAACATGAGTCTATGAGGGCTATACCTAAACATAGCATAATGCAAATACATTTAGTCTAACTTCAAAGGCTCCCATAGTCTACAGTAGTAGTCTGAACTATGTCAAAAGTCCAAAGTTCAAAGTCTTTTCTGAGATTCATCAGATTACTTAACTGTAATCCCCAAAGCAAGACAGGAAGCCAGCTGGCCAAACTCGAAACTCTACATCTCCATGTCTGATTTCAAGAAGGTTTTCAGATCTCCAACTCTGTTTTTCATCTTTGTTGACTGCAACAAATGTCTTTCTCCTGGGCTGGTTCCACTCCCTGTTAGCAGCTTTCCTCAGCAGATAGCCCATGACTCTGGCATCTCGAATATCATGGGGTATCCAAGGCAACATCAATGCTACAGCTTCTTGTTTCAATGTCTCACATCCCCACATGATCTTCTGGTATCCTCCAAAGGGCTGGGGTCACTTCTCCAGCTCTGCCCTCTGTAGCACTCTAAGTTCAGGTTGACTCCATTCCACTGCCACTGCTGTTCTTGGTGATCATCCCATAGTACTGACATCTCCAATACACTGTGGTCTTCTGTTGCAACTAGGCTTCACCAATTGTCTCTCATAGGCTCTCTTCATGGTGTCAAACCTCAAATATTTTGCATGACTCCTTCAGTCCTGGGCCATCAACTGAAACTGAGGCTTCACCTTCATCAATGACCTTCCATGGTCTCTCACAGTACCAAGCCCCAGATGCTCTTCATGACCCTTTCTTGCCTTCAAAACCAGTACCACCTGGGTGACTCTTACACATTACCAAGTATAGCTGCAGAACGGGATACAACCGTGGTTATCTCTGGAATACAACTTCTTTGTGCTTTCAGAAAATACTTCCCAGAAGATTTCATCTCAGTGATTCTGGTCTCTTCTTAATCATCACTAATTTCTTAGCTCCAGCTAACTAGCATCAATTGTCCCAGTAGTCTCCTTCCCTACTTGACTATAAAGCCAGAGCCACATGGCCAAAGTTGCCAAGATCTACTGCTTTCTGGGGCTGGAACATGGCCCCATTGTTCTATTACATTATCACTAGCTTCCTGTTTTCCAACTCCCTCAGTGCCTAAGCTTGGCTGTCCTGGGAACTCCATCTGTAGACTTTGAACTCAGAGATCTGCAAGCCTGTTTCCTAAGCACTGAGATTAAAGGTGTGGTCTACCAAGCCTGGACTTAAGCTTTTCTTCATGTAGAACTTGGTGTGTTCTAGGCTGGCCTTGAACTCAGAGGTCTGCTTGTCTTTGTCTCCTGGGATTAAAGGTTTGTTTGTATTATCATGCCTAGACCTAATCTTACCTGAGTGGGATCAGGCCCCAAGGTCACTACTTCCTTAATTCAATTTAATATCCTTGAACACAGGATTCAGCTCCATTTCACTTCCTGTTGCCTCTTTAATACTTGAACCATGTATTTTATATTTTTCCTTTCTAAGTTTGCTACGATTGTTCAAAATGCCCTTTATGAGACTTATCCAGAGATAAGCTGGGCTGGGCTTTTTTGAGATTTTCTGTGTCAATGTAATTAATACAAATCTCTTTACCTTAGCCTCAGTTAGACTCTTCATACAAGGGGAAAAGGCGGCCACATTCTTCACTAAAATCCCACAAAAACAGTCTCTAGACCACATATTGAAATTCACCACTGAAACCTCTTGGTCCAGGTTCATACAGTTCACCTAACTGTCAGTAATAAAGTCTTTTATATTCCTACTAGAATAGCCCATTAAGCCCCCCCTTAAAGCATTCCAATGCTTTCCAAATACAAAGTTCCCAAATCCAGATTCTTTGAAACAAAAAGATGGTCAGGCCTATTACAGCAATACCCCAATCCCTGGTATCCAACTTCTGTCTTAGGGTTTTACTTCTGTGAAGAGACACCATGACCAAGACAACTCTCATAAGGACAACATGTATTTGGAGCTGGCTTACAGGTTCAGAGGTTCTGTCCAGTATCATCAAGGCAGGAAAATGGCAGCATCCAGGCAGGCATGGTACAGGAAGAGCTGAGAGTTCTACATCTTTTATCTGAAAGCTGCTAGCAGAATACTGGCTCGCAGGCAGCTATGAGGAGCATCTTCAAGCCTACACCTTCAGAGGCACAACTACTCCAACAGGGCCATACCTTCTAATAGTGCCACTCCCTGGGCTGAGCATATACAAACCATCACAGTCAGTGTTCTATATTTGTTGTTTTTCGTCTCATTGGGGGCTAAATCTATTCAAACCACCACAGATGTCAATGGGAATGCACCTCTCTCGCATGATCAGAAGCTGGCACAAACTACACCTTAAACTATAAGACTCTGGTTGATGACAGAATATGGGATCTGAATCCTATCTTTTGTCCAGGCGAAAGTATAGCATTCCAATATGTCAGAAGGTTATGATGTCATTATATTCATATAGGCTTTTTCCTAAAGCACAAAGAGATTCCAGTATCTTCTCCCAAAGTGTAAGTTCAAATGGGCCTCAGTGGGCATCACAAGTATGACCGAGCTGAGACAAGTCCTAGGGAGAGAGTCACTTCTTCTAAATCTCTCTGTTGTTTGGAACTGGCTAAAATACTTTTGTTTACATTGGCGCCTCAAAGCTTATCATTTCCCATGGGGGCCACATCATACCAGTGACTATGACAAGTCCATTCTGGAAACAAGTTACAATCAATGCCAAGCTACAGACTAGTTAACCTTTGATGTATTTTCTAAGTACATATTCTGAGGCAAAGGGGGAATTTTTAACAACCAACAATGTGGTTTGTATCAGCGCTAAGTAAATCAGGCAATGACAAGAGCTTAGAGAAAACAGATTCTTGTGCATGATTTCCCAACACAACATGCAAAGTTCTCCTAATTTGATAATGACTTTACAAACAATTAACAAAATAAATAAAATGAGCTGTGCTTATGGAGCTATTTTAAAAATGAGAGAACACATTATGTAATTGATTTAGTTAGCTATCATCTAACGTTTATTCTTTCTTGAATGCTACTTTATAGTCTATGATAGCACTACCACAGGGTGTTAGACATGAAAAGAGAAAAATTCCAACTATTGCCATCTGCTTCCAAAGCACAACTTGAGCTATATTAATATTGATATGTAGCATATTCTGGAACAAAAGGTATAGTTAATGACTGAAAATATCCTTTATGGGAGAAAGGGTTAGTGGTTAATACACCAATATTAATAGCTCTCGATCTCCATGTCCATATATGTAAAAACATCTCTGTGTTGAATAGGAGATACTGTTTTATAACCTAAACAAGACCAAAGAGTAAAATGAGTAAAATGAGACATGTAATGCCTGAGGTTAAGAAAATGGGAAGAAAACCACTTTATCTCAATAAGATAGTGCTTACATGCCCTGAAGCCTCCTCTTCTCAGCTTATCACAGGAAGGTTAAGAGAGAGCCTAATTTTCCCACTCTTGATTCATCTTCTTCCTCCAGGCTGTCAGCATTTTCTGGCACAATAGAATGGTAAATGCCCTGTCATACTCCTTGAAAATGAATGCTCAGTGGTCAGTGTACCTTTATTATATATAGAGAGAAGGTGTGTTACATGATAAGAATCCATATCTACTGTACCCATGTAGGCACAATTTGTAGAGATTTTTTTTTATTATTCAAACACTGATTTTTGTGGCCCCATATCTGGTTGCAATCTTTATTCTGAGAATTTGCTATCTCAATGTTGTCTAAACATTGCTTTCTAATTATTCCCTGATAAAGCTAGCTGATCAGCCAATGACTCATCATGGAAAAGAATAGGGCTAGAATCTACCCAAACAGGAGAGGGAAAGAAGGAAAAACAGAAAGAAGAGGATTCAACTATGGGGAGAGAGTCCTAGAGAAATAATGAGCAAAACAGCAGGAGCAGAAAAAAAATCATAATATGCAAGTATCTCAGAAATTTTGGCTGGGAGGTAGCCAGATATTTTAGAGGATTAAAATAAAGTAATACTGCTCAGTTGTTGTGCCCATAAAGCTTTTTAAATATATTTAATAGTCCAGTCCTGATTATTTGGAGCTAACTGGGTTAAGAAAGAAACTGCAATACTCACTAAAAATCCCTATTAACACACCCTTTTTAACGTTTTGTTTTGTTTTTCGAGACAGGGCTTCTCTGTATATAGTTCTGGCTGTCCTGGAACTCACTCTGTAGACCAGGCTGGCATCAAACTCAGAAATCCACCTGCCTCTGCCTTCCAAGTGCTGGGATTAAAGGCTTGCACCACCACTGTCTGGTTCCTCTTTAATTCTTAATCTCATGGACAGAAGGGAATACCAATATGAGTGATTAAGCAGTAAAGGCAGGGCCTCATTCACAAACTAAATTTGGTCATAATATTTTGTCTCATTTCACATGACATGAGTCTTCTCATTTGCTAGCTGAGTGAGGTCCCACAATTGTGAAGTGTCTTTTATACCTCAGTTTATTTATTGTTATAGCAGAAATTATAAAGCATAATTGGCAAGACTATTTAGAAGAATCAAAAAAAACCCTAAATATAAAGAAATTATTACTTTACCCAACATGTGACTAACAACCACAAAGAACAATAATTGCCACAAGAATTAAATTGAGCCTTCTGGTCTGGGCCATTGCCATGAGCAGACCTTGGGTGTAAACTCCTCAGCCAGTCCCCACAACACCCAGCAGAAGCTCCACTCCCAGGTTCTCAAACACATCCAGGATCATAGGATCAGAGGTGAGGAGGACACAACATCTGTTCCAACACCAGGAGTAACTGGGACAAGTGGGATCAAGGGACCCAGGAACCCCACCGGACCAGTGGCAAGGGTCCTCCCAGTCTGGACCGTTGCCCTGGGCAGATCTTGAGCACAAATTCCCTGCAAGTCCCACAACACCCAGAGAAAGCTCCACTCCCAGGTGTTCTAACACACCCAGGATTTCAGAATCTCAGAATCCCAGGAGCTTGGTCACACCAGAATCTCAGGGTCTCAGAGGCAGCTTTACTCCCAGGAGCTCTGCCACACCAAGAATCTCAGGATCACAGGATCCCAGAATCACAGGATCCCAGAAACAGCTGGTCTCTGAGGAGTTCTGACACACCAGGATCACAGGAAGGACAGTCTCCAGTCAGATAAAGGGAGGGCAGGTAGCACTAGAGGTAACCAGATGGCAGGAGGCAAGCACAAGAACATAAGCAACAGAAACCAAGATTATCTGGCATCATCAGAACCCAATTCTCCCACCATAGCAAGTCCTGAATGCACCATCACACTGGAAAAGAAAGAATTGGATGTAAAATCACTTCTCATGATGATGATAGAGGACTTTTAAAAGGACATAAATAACTCCCTTAAAGAAATATGGGAGAACACAGGTAAACAGGTAGAAGCCCTTAAAGAGGAAACACAAAAAACCATTAAAGAATTACAGGAAAACACAAACAAACAGGTGAAGGAATTGAACAAAACCATTCAGGATCTAAAAATGGAAACAGGATCAATAAAGAAATCACAAAGGGAGATAACACTGGAGATAGAAACCTAGGAAAGAGATCAGGAGTCATAGATGCAAGCATTACCAACAGAATACAAGAGATAGAAGAATCTCAGGTGTAGAAGATACCATAAAAACATTGACACAACAGTCCAAGAAAATGCAAAATGCAAGAAGCCCCTAACCCAAAACATCCAGGAAATCCAGGAACACAATGAATAGATGAAACCTAAGGATAATAGGTATAGAAGAGAGTGTAGATTCCCATCTTAAAGGGCCAGGAAATATCTTCAACAAAATTATAGAAGTAAAATTCCCTAACCTAAAGAAAGAGATGCCCATGAACATACAAGAAGCCCACAGAACTCCAAATAGACTGGACCATAAAGCAAGTCCTCCTGTCACATAATAATCAAAACACCAAATGCACTAAACAAAGAAAGAATATTAAAAGCAGTAAGGGAAAAATGTAAAGTAACATATAAAGGCAGATGTATCAGAATTACACCAGACTTCTCACCAGAGACTATAAAAGCTAGACAATTGTGGGTAGATGTCATACAGACTCTAAGAGAACACAAATGCCAGCCCAGGCTACTATATCCAGCAAATCTCTCAATTATCATAGACAGAGAAAACAAGATATTCTATGACATAACCAAATTTACACATCTTTCCACAAATCCAGCCCTACAAAGGATAATAGGTGAAAAATACCAACACAAGGAGGGAAACTACACCCTAGATAAAGCAAGAAAGTAATCTTTCAACAAACCCAAAAGAAGATAACCACACAAACATAATACCACCTCTAACAACAAAAATAACAGGAAGTAACAATCACTTTTCCTTAATATCTCTGAACATCAATGGACTTGATTCCCCAATAAAAAGCCATATAATAACAGAATGGATATGTAAGCAGGACTCAGCATTTTGCAACATACAGGAAACACACCTCAGTGACAAAGACAGACATTACCTCCGAGGAAAAGGTTAGAAAACAATTTTCCAAGCAAATGGTCCCAAGAAATAAGCTGGAATAACCATTCTAATATCGAATAAAATCGACTTTCAGCCAAAAGTTTTCAAAAAAAATAAAGAAAGACACTACATACTGGTCAAATAGAAATATTTAAAGGATAACTTCAGCAAGTGTTATAGATATCTGATGAATCTCAGTGTAATGGCCTTGGGAAATGCAAAGGAATGTTGCTCTTTGCTCAGACCAGCAAGCACCAGAGATAACCAGATGGCAAGAGGTAAGCACAAGAACATAAGCAACAAAAACCAAGGCTACTTGGGATCATCAGAAACCAGTTCTTCCACTACAGCAAGCCCTGAATACACCAACATACCTTTAAATCAGGATGCTGACCTAAAATCATATCTCATGAAGACAATAGAGTCCTTTAAGGAGGATATAAATAACTCCCTGAAAGAAATACAGGAAAACACAGGTAAACAGGTAGAAGCCCTTAAAGAGTAAACAAATAAATCCCTTAAAAAATACAGAAAAACACAATCAAACAGGTGAAGGAACTGAATAAAGTGGTCCAAGACCTAAAAGTGGAAGTAGAAACAATAAAGAAAACATAAATGGAGATAAATCTGGAAACAGAAAACCTAGGAAAGAGGTCAGGAATTACAGATGTAAGCATCACCAACAGAATACAAGAGATAGAATAGAGAATATCAGGTGTAGAAGATACCATAAAATAGATTGACACAACTGTTAAAGAAAATTCAAAACATAAAAAATGTCTAACCCAAAATATCCAGCAAATTAAAGACACAATGAAAAGACCAAATCTAAGAAAAAATTAAATAGAAGAGAACAAAGATTCAAGCTCAAAGGACCTGAAAACATCTTCAACAAAATTATAGAAAAAACTTCCCCAACCTAAAGAAAGAGATGGCCATAAACATACAAGAAGCCTATAGAACACCAAATAAGTGAGACCAGAATAGAAAATCCTCTCATCACAAAATAATTGAAACATTAAATGCACAGAACAAAGAAAGAATATTAAAAGATGCAAGGGAAAAGGGCAAAGTAACATATAAAAATAGACCTATCAGAACTACACCAGACTTCTCAACAGATACACTAAAATCCAGAAAAGTCTGGTCAGAGGTCACGCAGACTCTAAGAGAGCATGAATGCCAGCCCATGCTACTATACCCAGTAAAACTCTCAATCAACATAGGTGGAGAAACCAAAATATTCCAAGACAAAACCAAATTTATACTATCTATCTACCAATCCAGACCTACAGAGGATCCTAGGAAAATTCCAACACAAGGAAGGTACCTACACCAAAGAAAAGATGATATATTAAGCATCTCACAACAAAGACAAAAGGAGAGAACCACACACACACAAAGCCACCTACAAAAGCAAACATAACAGGAACCAACAGCCATCTGTCTTTAATATCTCTCAGTATTAATGGACTCAACTAACCTATAAAAAGACATAAGCTAACAGACTGGATATGCAAACAGGATCCAGCATTTTGCTGCATACAAGAAACACACCTTAATAACAAAGACAGACACTACCTCAGAGTAAAAGGATGGGAAAAGGTATTTCAAGCAAAAGGTCCAAAGAAACAAGCTGGAGTTGCCATCCTAATATCCAATAAAATAGACTTTCAACCAAAAGTTATTAAGCCTGATGAAGAAGGACACTTCTTATTTATCAAAGGGAAAAACCACCAAAAGAAAATCTCAATTCTGAACATTTATGCCCCAAATGCAAGAGCACCCACATTCATAAAAGAAACTTTGCTAAGGCTCAAAACACACATTGAACCCCCACACAATAATAGTGGGAGACTTCAACACTCCACTCACACTAATGGACATGTCATTGAAACAGAAACTAAACAGAGACACACTGAATCTAATAGAGGTTGTGAACCAAATGGATATAACAGAGATCTACTGAACATTTCACCCTAAAACAAAAAAATACACCTTCTTCTCAGCACCTTGTGGTACCTTCTCCAAAACTGACCATATAATTGGTCACAAAACAAACCTCAACCATTACAAGAAGACTGAAATAATCCCATGCATCCTATTAGATCATCATACCCTAAGGCTGATCTTCAATAACAGAAAAAAAAACAAAAAAACCAGAAAGCCCACATACACATGGAAACTGAACAACTCTCTACTCAATGATAACTTGGTCAGGGAAGAAATAAAAAAAGAAATTAAAGATTTCCTGGAATTTAATGAAAATATTGACACATCATTCCCAAACTTATGGGACACAATGAAAGCAGTGCTAAGAGGAAAATTCATAGCACTAAGTGCCCTTGTAAAGAAACTGGAGAGATCTTACACTAGCTACTTAACAGCACTCTTGAGAGCTCTAGAACAAAAAGAAGCAAACACCCAAGAAGAGTAGATGGAAGGAAATAATCAAACTCAAGGCTGAAACCAACCAAATAGAAACAAAGAGAACAATACAAAGAATCAACAAAACCAAAAGCTGGTTTTTTGAAAAAAATCAACAAGATAGATAAACCCTTAGCCAAACTAACTAAAGGGCCTAGAGGCAGTATCCAAATTAACAAAATTAGAAATGAAAATGGGAAGATAACAACAGAAAGGGAGGAAATTCAAAAGAAATAATCAGATCCTACCACAAAAGCCTATACTCAACAAAACTGGAAATTTTAGATGATATGGATGGTTTTCTAGACAGATACTACATATGAAAGTGAAATCAAGAGAAGGTAAACTATCTAAACAGACCTATATCCCATAAAAAATAGAAGTTATTAAAAACCTCCCAACTGAAGAAAGCCCAGGGCCAGACAGATTTAGTGCAGAATTCTACCAGACCTTCAAAGAAGACCTAATAACAATATTGCTCAAACTATTCCATAAAATAGAAACATAAGGAACACTACATAATTCATTCTATGAAGCCACAACTTCTCTGATATCTAAACCACACAAGGACCCAACCAAAAAAGAGAACTTCAGACCAATCTCACTTATAAATATCAATGCAAACATATTCAATAAAATTCTTGCAAACTGAACCCATGAACAAATCAAAACAAATTCACCATGTTCAAGTAGGCTTCATCCCAGAGATGCAAGGTTGGTTCAATATACGAAAATCCATTAACATAATCCACTATATAAACAAACTCAAGGACAACAAAACCACATGATCATCTCTTAGATGCAGAACAAGCATTTGGCAAAATACAACACCACTTCACATTAAAAGTAATGGAGAGATCAAGAATTCAAGGGACACACTTAAACATAATAAAAGCAATTTACTGCAAATCAAACAGCCAATATCATACTAAATGGAGAGATACTTGAAGCAGTCCCAGTAAAATCAAGGACAAGGATGCCCACTCTCTTCATATCTATTCAATATAGTACTCAAAGTGCTAGCTAGAACAATAGGACAACAAAAAGAGATCAAGGGGATAAAAATTGGCAAAGAAGAAATAAAGGTATCACTATTTGTAGATGATATGATAGTATATGTAAGTAACCCCAAAAATTCTACCAGAGAACTTCTCTAGCTGATAAACAACTTCAGCAAAGTGGCTGGATATAAAATTAACTCAAATAAATCAGTAGCCTTCCTTTATACAAATGATAAACAGGCTGGAAAAGAAATTAGAAAAACAACTCCCTTCACAATAGTCACAAATAATATAAAATATCTTGAGGTGACTCTAACCAAACAAGTGAAAGATCTGTATGACAATAACTTCAAGTCTCTCAAGAAAGAAATTGATGATCTCAGAAAATGGAGAGATATCCCATGCTCAAGTATTGGCAGAATTAACAGTAAAAATGGCCATCCTACCAAAGGAAATCTACAGATTCAATGCAATCACCATCAAAATACCAACACAATTCTTCAAAGACAGGGAAAGAGCAATTCTCAAATTTATCTGGAAAGTCAAAAAGCTCAGAATAACAAAAACAATTCAAAACAATAAAAGAATGGCTGGGGGAATCACCATCCCTCACCTCAAGCTATACTACAGAGCAATAGTGATAAAAACTGCATGGTATTGTTACAAAGACAGACATGTTGATCAATGGAATAGAATTGATGACCCAGAAATAAAACCACATACTTACACACACTTGATCTTTGTTAAAGAAGCCAAAAATACACAATGGAAAAAAGAAAGCATCTTCAATAATTGGTACTGACCTAACTGGCTGTATGTATGTAGAAAAATGAAAATAGATCCATATCTGTCACTTTGCACAAAGCTCAAGTCCAAGTGGATCAAGGACCTCAACATAAAACCAGATACTCTGAATCTAATAGAAAAGAAAGTGTGAAAAAGCCTTGAACTCATTGGCACAGGGGGAAATTTCCTAAACAGAACTCCAATGGTTCACACTCTAAGATCAAATATTGATAAATGGGACCTCATGAAACAGGAAAGCTTCTGTAAGGCAAAGAACATAGTCAATAAGACAAATAGGCAACCTTCAGATTGGGAAACAATCTTCACTAACTCTACATCTAATAGAGGACTAATATCCAAAACATATAAAGAACTCGAGAAGTTAATCACCAAAACACCAAACAACCTAATCAAAAAATGGTGTATAGAACTAAACAGATTCTTCACAACAGAGGAATCTCTAATGGCTGAGAGGCAACTAAAGAAATGTTTAAAGTCCTTAGTGATCAGAGAAATGCAAATCAAAATGACCCTGAGATTCCACTTTACACCAATCAGAATGACTAAGATCAAAATCTCAGTGGGCTAGAGAGATGGCTCAATCATTAAGAGTACTGACTGCTCTTCCAGAGGTCCTGAGTTCAATTCCCAGCAACCACATGGTGGCTCACAACCATCTGTAATAGGATCTGATGCCCTCTTCTGGTCTGTCTGAAGACAGCAATGTACTCACATAAAGTAAATAAATAAATAAATCTTAAAAACAAAACCTCAGGTGAGTGTACATGTTGGCAAGGATGCGGAGAAAGGGACACTCCTCCATTGCTGGTGGGATTGCAAACTGGTACAACCACTCTGGGAATCAGTGGAGGTTCCTCATAAATATGGATATAGATCTACCTGAAGACCCTTCAATACCACTCTTGGGAATATATCCAAAAGTTTCCCACCAGGCCACAGGGGCACATGTACCACTATGTTCATAGTGGCCTTGTTTGTAATAGCCAGAAGCTGGAAAAAGCCCAGATGCCCCACAACAGAAGAATGGTTACAGAAAATGTGGTTCATTTACACAATGAAATACTGCTCAGCTATCAAGAACAAGGACATCCTGAGTTTTGCAGACAAATGGAATGAACTAGAAAGATACCATCCTGAGTGAGGTAACTCAGACCCAAAAGGACATGCATGGTATGTACTCATTAATAAGTGGATATTAGCCAAAAAAAAAGAAAGGAAGGAAGGAAAAAAAAGCACAGAATACCCAAGATACAGTCCACAGAACTCAAAAAGTTCAACAAGCTGAAAGGCTCAAGTAAGGACACCTCAATCCCACTTGGAAGGGAAAAGAAAGCCATCACAAGTGGATAGGGAGGGGGGAAGAGGGGAACTTGATCTGGTAATGTGGAGGGGGGGGGGAGACTGAAGCCCTGAGTGCCAGCAGAAAGAATGGAAACAGGGAACCTCCATAGGTAAGAAGTTGGGAGGCACACCCCAGAATGTACCAGAGACCTGGGAGGTGATAGACTCTTAGGACTCAAAGGGAGGGACCTTAGATGAAATGCCCTACAGTGAGGAGACAGAACTCCGGCAGAAAGACAGGGTACAAGTGAGGGATGGAGTTGCCATCCCACCGTCAAAACTCTGACCCATAACTGTTCCTTTCTGAAAGAACTGCAGGGATGGAAATGGAGAAGAACCTGAGGAAAATGAGGTCCAGAGATAGGCCTAAAGTGGGATCCAGCTCAAGGGGTAGCCCCAAGGCCTGACACTATTACTGAGGCTATGGAGCACTCACAAAAGGGACCCATCATGACTGCCCTCCAAAAGACCCAACAAGTAGCTGAAAGAGTCAGATGCAGATATTTGTACCCAACCAATGGACAGAAGCTGCTGACCCCTGTGGTTGAATTAGGGAAAAGCTGGAAGAAGCTGTGGAGGAGGGCAATGGTGTAGGAGGACCAGCAGTCTCAATTAACCTGGACCTCTGAGATCTCTCAGACACTGGACCACCAACCAGCCAGCATATACCAGTTGATATGAGGCCCCCAATGCATATGCAGCAGTAGACTGCTGGATCTGGGTTCAGTCAGAGAAGATGTACCTAGCCCTCAAGAGACTGGAGGCTCCAGTGAGTTTAGAGGTTTGGTGGGGTGGGTGGGGTGGGGACATCCTCATGGAGACAAGGGAGCAGGGAGGAAGTATGGGATGTGGAACAGTCAGAGGGTGGACCAGGAAGGGAATAAAACCCAGAGTGTAAAAAAATTAATTAAATTAAATTAAATTTTAAAAATAGAAAGAATAAGTTGGTGTTCAAACCAGAGACAAAGTACAATAAATATTATTTCATAGCAAATAATTTATTCAAAACAGTAATGGTGCAGAGATTACACTGTGGTGATATTAGTATTTTGATGTGTTCAGTGGTCAGAAATCATTTCAAATTAGTATATTGTGTAAGCAAGGAAGCAATTCTCAAACTTGTGATTCCTTATTAAAAATCAGTAAAGTGTGAGGCATGAAACTCTTATGGATGAACCAATGGTACGGCAACTGTTAGTTAGCTCAAATATAGGAGGTAAGCTTGCAAAATAAATAAAGTTGGCTATCTTCTATCTCAAGTACGTATCCTGAGTTTTGGGGCACAAAACAAAGCCATGAAATGACCACAAGATTAAAAGTAACATCAACAAAATGTACTTAATTATATCTTCCTTGGTTAGCTTCAAGCATAGATCCTGGGTTTTGAGGGCAATAATTTGTTTTATGCCCATAAAGTCTATGTCAGTGATATAATCTTCATCCTTGATAACAACCCAAGGTTGTCTGTGTCTTCCTTCTCTGGAGAGTGTCCACTATCATTTTTGATAGTCTAGTATGAATAAAACTCTCTTAACTTTATTTGTATCTCTGAGAAGATGTTTTAGAGAGGGGTACTTAATCTCTAGTCATCTCTCTAAGCCCCGAAATGTTTCTCAAATTCTCCTGAAAGTTGAAGATAGGAGTTAGAATAGAACTCCCATTCAGGAAAAGAATAAATATCATGCTCAATAAGTGCTATGATTTTACTTTTGGTGATAGTATGGGGTATGACATCATACCCCATGCTAAGGATGACATCAAACTCTTGACATTTAGACCTGGCATATAGCCTAAGCTGACCTCAGATCCATGATCCCCCTGTTTCAGACATCATAGTTACATGAGCACTACAGATGTATATTTTCCCTTACTCGAGATCAGCTTCCTGCCCCACTCCCAATTTCCATTCTCTTCTCCCTACCAGGCTAGGACTATCTAGCTTTTTTGCAGCTCAGTTGGAAACATATGTAGAAATAAGTATAAATCACTTCATTTGTAGTTCAAATGCTCATCCTGGATTTATTCAGAAAGGATGAAGGTAATATACTCCAGGGTCCTGAACCAGACACAAGTATCTTCTGCTTACTTTACACGTGTTGAAACTGAGGCACATGAAGGTAAGTGACTTATCCAAGACCACTCACCTAATGCAATATTGGTGAAATTATTTCTATAGCAGTTTATAAATACAAGCCACTATTAAATGTATAATAATGAAGAAACCATATGGATGAATCTAAAGCAGTGGAATGAGTGGGAATACACAATACTGACCTCCTTCTACCATCTACTGGTGATGTACAGAATTTCAGTTTTATGAACGTGATTCTGTTTAATTAATATAGGGTGAGACAGTTTTACTTGCCTTGATGTGATGTTTAACTATTTTTAAATGTGTCATGAATAGTAGTTCATTTATCACCACTCATGCATATATGCCTGTATTCCTGCTAAATTAAAGAGACTCATTACAATTAATATTTTTAAACCCAAAATATTAAGAAATTTATATATTCATATATATAATATTAATAATATGAAATATATAAAAATTCAAGTAGATTGTGGTGACCCCCACTTGCAATCACTATACTCGGGTAGTTGAAACTAGAGAATTATGCATTCAAGATCAGCCTAGGCTACACAGAAGACCTTTTATCAAAATACCAAACCAAAAAATAAACATATAAAAAAAAAAAACAACCCAATCTAAAGTAACAAAAAAAATCTAGAATAAGTTATGTCACAGAAAATAAGTATGTACTTCTATGTAGTCTGAAATAAAGAAAGTGGATATTAAGGTCTGCAATAAGTTATATATAAGTTTCTGGTAACTGTCCCCAGAATCTTCTGTGATATGACAGGAATTAGCAACCATACTTTAGACCTAGGCTTAAGGTCTAGGGAGGCTTAGATATCAATTTTATCCTATTTCCAGAAATGGATACTGGTAAGAACTTCTGCTTCTAAGAATAATGGTGGAATCCTGGGACTGCTTTAAGTAAGCCTTATGTACTGGCTGGTTTTGTGTCAACTTGACACAAGCTGGAGTTATCACAGAGAAAGGAGTTTCAGTTGAGAAAATGCCTCCATGAGATCCAGCGGTAAGACCATCTGTGGTCTGGTAGTCTTGGGCTCTATAAGAAAGCCAACTGAGCAAGCTAGGAGAAGCAAGCAAGCCAATAAGAAACATCCCTCCATGGCCTCTGCATCAGCTCCCACTTCCTGCCCTGATTGAGTTCCAGTCCTGACTTCCTTTAGTGATGAAGAGCAGTGTGGAAGAGTAAGCTGAATAAACCCTTTCCTCTCCAACTTGCTTCGTGGTCATGATGTTTGTGCAGGAATAGATACTCTGGCTAAGGCACCTTATTTCCAGAGGCAAATAGGTGGCCTGAAGAATGGAGTGAGGTCTAGCTACTAAGTAGAATTAGCCTAGCATACTGAAGATTTTCTGGATTATTGCAGAGGTCAACCCTGGAAACTGTTTTTGACATTTTACTGTTATGTCAGGAGGAACAAATCTTTTGATAATAAATAATTTTAAAAATTAATATAATCAAAACCATGTACTCTTATGGTTTCTAGGTTTTATTATTTTGTTTAACTAATGTTCCTTTGTTGAGATTTTTTTCTATGTACTCCTAGAATTAAATGCAAATAAATAGTATGATTCTTCTCTTCAAGTTATAATTTTTTATTTTAATTTTTTATGCTTAAATTATGTGATACTATAGAAAATCCCCAAGATATTGATAAGTTGCATTAAGCACATTTGATGTTATCTTGTATGATATAAATTTATAAAGTTTAGAACAATCTAGTCTATTAATTCATAACATCTAAACATATTAAAATAAAATATTGATAGCA
>CM052717.1:32197-58061 GCA_028551405.1 Uromys caudimaculatus | reverse complement strand
ACCCTAAGTGTATGCCAATTATCTGATAGTCTGTTTTCCCATCTTTATCTCACAGTATGTGATGAATACCTCAGTGTTTACTTTGGTAGGATTAGTCTCTTTTAGGAAAGAGTGTGCACTGGCACACATGGAACTTTCTAAAGGACTTCTTTATTTCATTCCCCAACTCTTTATCACAACTCCAACCTCTTTCCCAGCCTCCCTGTTAACCATTTCCAAAGGCTTGAACCACACAGTCAAGCCTTCCTATGCTGCCCTAATTCTCTTGACTAAAGAGAAGCTTCACATAGATAGTTCATATCACATGCATTTGTTAGATGACTTAGCTTTGGGATCCTGAGGATTTTTGTACAACTGTAACTTTCTTTGCTTTGTGATGCTGTGTATAACAGCAACTTCTATGTTGCCCATAAATACAAAGTGCAGCAGTTATTTTGCTCTTTACTGTGATAAAGTCCCTGAGGAAGCAACAATGTGAAAAAGAAGAGTTTATTTTGACTCATGGTTTCTGGGGAAACAGTCCATTGTGTTGGAAAGGCATGGCCGAGTAGTTACATATATGTGAGGAAGAGCATGGGTGGTAGCTGCACCTCACATGGAAGCAAGACAAAGAAACAGAGAGCATGGCACTGGAAGCAGACCATGATACAACCTTCCAAGGCCTGCCCACAGGAACCACACAGCATGAGCCTGTAGTGGACATTTCAGATTCAAACCATAACATCCTAACTATTTCCTAAAAAAAATTTGGCCATTTAATAATGCAGGATATGTCCAATTAAGTATCAAGAGACCCCGCAGTCCTAATAATCCCAACATTATTGAAAAATCAAAATTCTCCACTCAGACTCAAGGTAAAAAAGGTGAGGCCCTATAAAAGCAGAGATACATATTTCCAGCATGCTCTGACCTGGTGTCTGTGTGGGCTATTCCTATTCTAACCATCATACCTACTTTTCTCATTTGAAAAAGAAGAACCAGAACATTGGCAGGATATATCAGATCAAAGCAATATCAAAATCCATCAATGAAGATGTGAAACTGTGGATCCATGTTTAGTATCTGGATCACGTGGTGGCAGCAACTACACACCTTCCCCATCACATACACACAGACACACCCTGCCATGTCTTCCCTAGAATGATTGATCTTTGAAACTGTGAGTCAAAAATATTGGAAACGTGGAAACATGATCTGAGTGCCAGTGAAATTGTGAGCCTTATCTTTACCCCTAAGGCCTTGTCTTGCCATCTCAACAATGTTGTTACTTTTACTATTTCTCTTTCATTTGTATATTTTGGCCATGACTTTAAATTCTCTCCTACTTCCTCCCTTCCCAAAATTCACAGTTTTGATTTCCTTATGTTCCACTTTTATTCTGGATTCTCACCTTAAATCTGACTAAAAACCATGAGTAATCGCAATACTACACTCTAGCTATTGTATTATGCTGCCTTGAAATTAGATCATTGTTTTTTAGTTCAATGTCACTCAATTTTTCTTTTGTTTTGTGCAAAAAGTAACATATCTTTCCCAGAGTATACCATGGAAAATCTCTACCCAGGTTTTCAATAGAGTCTGAGTCCTCATGAACACCTTCTCATGTCCTTCAGCACTCAAGCCTTCAGAACTCCCAGAAGAATTATTGTGCACTAAATCCTTCTACCACATTCTAGAAATTCACTAATTCATAGCTTCAAACCCTCCACTTTTCTCCGACAATAGTCAAAACTATGACACACTATTTGTTAGTGATTTAGCTACTTTTATTTTTACTGTTGCAACAACCAAACAGAGGCAAATGAAGGCAGAACAAATTTACTCTAGTCCACAATATTAGAGGAAGTAGTCCATCGTAGTAAGGAGGGAAGTGAAAAAGGCTCTGTGATGGAGTACAAATGCAGCCAAGGCTGTCATAAAGTAGCTAGACAAGGAAACGGGGAACATGGAAGCATCTGAAAAGTTAGGTTATAAACATGAAAGACCTTCCCCTCAGTGACCATATTCTTCCATTCTAGTTTCCATAAACTTCTAAAACAGAACCAACTCAGAAGCACATGGTCACAAGTCTGTTAAGATTCAATCTATAATAAATGTATTTGAATTAACTTTCAGAAATCTAATGTGCTTTTCTAAAAGAAAATATAAGTCTAGGCCTCAAGAGATTACAGTTGATTGTGGTATCTGAAGAAGAAGAGGCACATGGTTAACTAATGTAACAGAAGCTCTGTCCATGGCACTTTTTCTTTCTTATAAATTGCATATGCCCCTGGGTCCCCTCAAGACAGACATTTAAGAATAAAAGCCATTCCTTTTTCAGGCATGACTTTGAATAGGCCTGTTTCCTTTTGTCAAGTGAATATTTGATTACTTCATCAGCAGTCAATATAGGTATTTGGAACTAATTACAACTTAATTGTATGTGTGTTGGTAATAGGAATGAGGAAACTTAAAAATCAGAGTAGCACAGTGCTATTTTAGTTAGGATTTCTATTTCTATGAATAGAACCATGACAACAGCAACTCTTATAAAGGAAAACATTTAATTGGGTCTGGCTCATAGTTTCAAAACTTCAGTCCATTATCATCATGTCAGGACACATCCTATGTAGGCTGACATGGTGCTGAGTTCTATCTTGATTAGCAGGCAGAACGAGACTGTGCCAGACTGAATGTAGGTTGAGTGACTCACTTCCTTCAATAAGAAAACACCTACTTCGACAAAGCCACAGATCCTAATACTGCCACTTCTTATGGCCAAGAATTTAAACTCATGAATCTATAGGGACCATTCCTCTTCAAACCAACACATATACTCAGGTCATACCAGGAAAAGTGATGACTACTCACAAAACAGAAAGTCAGCTGTTTCTTGCAGTATGAAGCCATGGTGAAGACTACAGGAAGATTTTTCTCACTAGCTAGAGAGTATTTTCTTCTTGAAGATTCACTCTTTTCCTTTCACATAATTAGCTTTCTATAAAAGCTTTAGCAGTAGAAGTAAATGATCTTATGCGATACATTTTGTGAGGCTGATGATCTCTTCTGGACTACTCACAAGTGGGTCCTCTAATCTTTAACATTTGGACTTTTGGCCAGACAGTTGAACTTTGCTATGGTAATTTTTGTTGTACAGCTTGTATGAGAGAAAATGCCTCTACCATCTTGTGCTTAACAAGGCTTATATCCCATTCTTGGGTTCATTTCACTCTATGGCTATCATAAAAGAAGCTATGTATTCTATTTGGGGTTGAAATAACCACTTAGAATATCTTCAAGGAATTTGAAGGTTCTAGTCAATGTGATTACAATAAAACTCAGAAGGCTGAAAAACAAATTCGTAAATCTTCATCAAGATAAATCTCTTCATTTGGGCAGCTTATGTTTAGTTTCAATTTTTCTCTTCGTGTACCTTGTTGTCACCATACTCTAATGCATAAATCAAAGAAAGAGCAAAACAGCAGACACATATGAGTTGATAAAGAACCAGATTTGCTTCATAAAGAACAAGCTAAACCATATTACAACCACATGGATGTGGGGAGAGAAGTTTTGTGCTTCTTTTTATGAGGTCTCTATGTAGATTTGTGTGCTAGGTATTATGTTCACATGATGATATAACACTTTTCCTTCCCAAATCATCATGCCCACACTTTTCCTTTTAGGTTTTTTCTTTCTATAATCACAAAAATTATCATAATAGACTCTCATAACTGCAATGTTCATGAAGCCAAGGACTTTATGTATGTAGAATAATCACAGTGTACATGTGTTGTGGCTGAAAACATCCACTTGT
Source organism: Uromys caudimaculatus (assembly GCA_028551405.1). Taxonomy (NCBI): domain Eukaryota; kingdom Metazoa; phylum Chordata; class Mammalia; order Rodentia; family Muridae; genus Uromys; species Uromys caudimaculatus. The sequence goes on along the minus strand of CM052717.1, from coordinate 54,265 downwards.
TGTCTTAGCTCCTGGAGTAGTTAGAAATTAACCATAGCTTCAAGAATTGTGAACCATGAAGGTAATTTTTAAAAATTAATTTATTTTCTTTATATCTCAAGCAAAATTTATCTCATTCCTCTCCTCCAAGTTCTTCCCTCTCACCCCATCTACTCCTCCTTTTTTTCTTCAGTAAAGGGGAGGCCTCACATTGATATACTTTATTGCTAGGATCACCCTCATAAATTTCTGGGAGTTTCCATTGCCTTAGATTTCTAGCTCATCCCAGAGATGCCTCCCTCCCTCATTCCAATTGTCTCTCTCCCTTGGTTCTCCCAACACTTAATCCCTCTTCTTACTATCCTCCCCCCTGCCCCCTACAGTCACTTCACCCATCCACACAAGATGTCTATTCCATCCCCCCTTCTCAGTGAGATTCAAGGCTTCTTCCTTGAGCCCCCCTTGTTTCTTAGCTTCTTTGGGTCTGTGGATTATATCATAAAAACAAACTTTCAATCATTGTAAGAAACACATGCAGTTTCCCTCCCATGTGATAATTAGTCTCACTTGTCAACTTGATGAGACCTAGAATCACCTAGGAGATGAGACTTTTGGGAAAGTATGTGTAAAATGGTCCGGGTTAGGTTAGTTGAAATAGAAAGAACCAATTATGGTGAAAGCTTTCCTTGAGCTGAGATTCAAGATTGTAATAAATAGGAGAGAGTGGAATGAACACATATACCTATTATTCTCTTTTTGATTATGTATGCTATGAGAACAGCTGTCTCCTCAAACATCTGCCACCATGGATTTCCTGTTACAATGTAGTGTAACCTTGACTTGTGAAGCAGAAGAAACCCACCTTTCCTTTCTTCCTTTCTTCCTTTCTTCCTTCCTCCTTCCTTCCCTCCCTCTCCCTTTATTTCTTTCCTTCCTTTCTTTTTTCCTTCTTTCCTTTCTTCCATTTCGCTTGTCAGATATTTTATTAGAGCAACAAGAAAAATAACCAATACGCACATGTCTGGCTCCTCGCTTAATCAATATTAAATTGCATTTACTTTTAGAACCAGCAATCCAAATTCAATTCCATCTGTCTTAATGTCTATTGCTGTGAAGAAATTCCATGTTCAAGGCAATTTATAGAAGAATTTACTGGAGACGTATTTAAAGTTTCAGAGGCTTAGTCCATGATTTTCACGGTGGGGAACATGGCAGCAGGCAAGCAGGCATGGCACTGGAACAGTAGGTGAGAGCTTACATTTTGAGACAACACCATGAGTCTGAGAGAGAGTTAACTTGGAATGGTGCAGGTTCAAAGCTCACACCAGGGACACAACTTCTTCAATAAGGTTTTATCTCCTAAAACTTTCAGACACTTTCACCAACTATGGAACAAGCCTTCAAATACACTTACACAATACTTACACTTAGCCAGGTAGTCTAAGAATGAATGTTTTGCATTGAGAAGTTTGGGAATTTATTTCATGAGTTTGGATAGCTCAGCAGTCCCAATTTGGTGCTGGAGTGTGGGGTGATTTCTAGTTATCTGCTGTTTTTCAATCTATGTTGCAATCCTGAGGAAGTTGTATTTAATATCTGTTACAGCAACAGACTATCTGAACTTGGTAGCAAGGGCTAAGGACATAGGCAAAATGCAGTTTCTGACTTCCATGTTCTTTTATGTGGGCTACCACCAAAAGGTATGACCCAAATTCAGGGTGGTTTTTCCTACTTTAAATAATCTGATAAAGGAAATCCATTACATGAGTGGCCAGAAACTTGAGTTTTAATGAATTCCAGATATAGTCAAGTTGCCACCCGAGATGAACCATCACAATTTATAAGATAAAACTTATCAGAAAAAAATTCTTCTTAAGTAGTTAACACATTTTATGAATTAAGTAATTTCTCTAGAGATGTTTAAGTTTCTCTGCCCTCTAAATTGTATTAGCAATAAATAAATCATTATAATCCAGTCAGCCCAGAAATTAAAATGAGAAAATCTACATCAAAATAATGGGACTCCAAGGGCTGGTGAGATGCCTCAGTGAGTAAAGTCACTGGCATTTTGACTGCCTGAATTCTGTCCCAGAACACACATGGTGGAAAGAAAAACTCCAACGTAGCTGGTCATTCTTGGACCTCTACCTACATATGGAGGAACATGCGTACACAAAGACCCACGAATAAATATAAAGTTTAAAAATAGGAGAGGGAACAAAGTAAGGCTTTAAGTCCTAGCCTTTGTCACTTCTTTTAATGTAATTTACTAAAAGCAGGCACATACAAACACACTGAAAGGGTAAGTGAAAAACCCTGTGCTATAATCCCATTTTAGTGACAGAAGTGTAAGGATGCATATGAAAAAACACAGAAGAGTATCAAAATTTTACCTCTAAGTTGCTGGTATTGGTTGTGAACAACTAACCTAAGTGAATGAGAAGATAAAAAATGAGAAGAAAATCTAAATCAGTTTAAATCACTATGCATTTCATTATTCAGTTGTGAAGCCATTTACTCTCTTTGTATGCTTTCCAACAATAGTAAGATCAAACAGCCATACTGAGGAAATATTATTAAGAAAATATTATTGAGCTTTAAAGATTTGTAAGCTGAGAATAAAAGACTTCCTCAAAGTTAACAATTACTTTTCTCCTGTCTTTTATCAGAGATCCTGTGCCAGTTTCTTTGACCACAAGGGGGCAGCATCTGACTACCTCCTCTCATTTCTTCCCGAGTTTCTGCTCTGATTTTCTAACACCAGTTAATGCCCAGTATGAGGAGAGAGGTGCTGGCTAAGTGATATCATCATGATAAACACTGACATAATGCAGAGACATGTAAGTGTCCCCACTTCCAGAACTATGTTCTCTACTCTGTACCAAAATAATAGCAAATAGAGAGATTTTTTTTTAAAAAAAATAATGAATCTTAGGTAACAGAATGACGTTCATATACACATACCACTTTGATGCTGTGACTTTAAAATTATGACTGTGATACATACACGATGATGGATATATGTTTGTCAAAGATCTTCATATTAGATTTGCTTTTCATAATAGAGTATTCAGAAGTCCTGGCCCTTATGACAGGAGTGTACTGGACTTGGGTAAGTTTAGTCTGCATGTAATAAGCAGGGGCTCTGGTATCTAGTCCTACCAAGAAGAATGGTACCTAGTAAAGCTGCATTTAAAAGGGGATTATGTTGTTAATGCATAGCTGTTTTTTTTTTTAATTGGAAAAACTTTTAGCTCTTTTTTTTCTTGCTAGAAAAACTTGTACATGGGAGGGGATTCAGAGAAATGCATGAAATAAAAACATAAATAGGTGTTCAGTAGAGTAAGTAGAAGAAAATAGCATTTCTGAAAGTCAATGATTTGTGCAACAGTATGGCAATACAAAGCACACAGTGGGAAGGAAGTAGTTTGGTTGTTTGAGAATATGTGCAGAAACCCTTATATAAGGATGTGGTGGCAGCACCTAAAATAGATAATGATGGCAGGTTCCCAAATACAATGCAGGGTCACAATGGCCTCAAAATAAGCATTTGGCTTCAGATACTTTTCCTAGCACCTAGTGAAATTCCAACAAGCCAAAACCTTTGATATCTTGGGGTGTATACTGAGAGCTATTGTTGTCTTTAGAATATTTTAATCCCAGATAAATTCCCAGACTCATCTCTCTTCTAACTCCATTTCCCCGTAGTTTCTCAGTTCCTCTCTTTCCATCCCTTTTCCATGAGAACATTAGCCATTCTGTAAACTGCCCTGTTCTTTCCTTATAAGTCAGCTTGTTATTGTTCTAATTTGAATTTTTGGAAAACAAGGAATTCAATCTCATTTCAATGGTGTTTTTGCGACAGCAGGCTGATAACTCTTCTGTACCACATGGATGGAATTACCAGTTGACAAGAAGTTGCTCCCTTAAAGCTACTGGTTTTCAGACTCTGAGTATCAGCTGATGAGCTAGACCTTCAAATTCAGAGACTTATGACTGAGCCTTGAGAAGCAGATTGCAGTTTAGGCCTCTCAAGGCCAAAGGTCTGTTTTTCATAACCTTGAGTTCTCTTGGCCTACAGACTGAGCGTTCAAATCCAGATGCTACAAGCTACAAGCCTTAATAACCAGATGACTAAGAAGAGAGAACAGAGAAACACTCCAGGCTTTTATAGCCAGAGGCTGATGGCTCTACTCTCAAGGCCAGAAGAATATTGCTCTGACCCTTTAGTGTCAGGACCTCAGTCCTTAGCAGCCAGCCTTAAACTTCTAAGCACTGGATGTTAGCACCATCTTAGTGACTTGGTGTTTTTTGTCATTGTTGTTGTTGTTTTGTTTTTATTTTTATTTTTTTTGGAACTCTTCTAAACACCTGAGATTTGCAGCTAGTCTACAGTCTTAGGTCTTTGCAGCCTTTTGACTTCTAGAGTCTTGACTCCTCACCATACCTCCCCTTTATCAAGTACAACTTTTCTTTGTCTCTGGATTTGACAGTACTTCCATAGTTGCAGTCCTCAGAGCTTTTGCTCTCAGCCATACTCTGGACCTTTTCAGTGACACTTTAACTGCTGTGGGAGATAGTATCTAGGTCTGGGGGCTATGAGGATCCTCTACTCTTTTGTGTAATCAGCTCAATCTGTTCTATCTATGGCAAAGACAACCCAGAGAGTCTTTATTTGAAGCCTATTGTTGTATAGATAGGAGGCCCTAAGGTGACTGTGTTTTATACTAGTTGTCCATGATTGATAGATTGCTTTGGTGCCATAGACACATTTCCCAACCAAAGTGGACAACTGCAATTAGACCTGGAGACACTTTGGGGTTATCATCTAAAATGGTATAATAGGAAGATCTAAAGCTTTAAAGGGTGGACTGGAGTCTTTCTTGGGGCACATGTAGCTGAACATGTCCTTTCTCCCAATGTCTGAACCAGACATTGAACCAGAGTTTCAATTTCCCTGAAGAAATATGAAGAACTTAAAACAGCCAGAACGGGACTATCATGATGATGTCAAAGCACAAAAGCAGCTGTTTGACTGGCAGCTGCTACCTCTCTGCTCCCACTACAGGAGATGGAGCTGTAGCTATTGTTCACCATCATGCCTGATCTGACAAACCTAGGAGGCATCAACAGAAATCCCCAACTCCACTTGTATCTTCATCTACTGGTAGCAGTCATTAGCTACTGGACCAGAAGTGCCCTGAGATAAGTGAGAGTGTCTCATAGCTGACATTGAGAAGGTCAGAGGCATGGCCCAAGATATCTCCAATCATCCAAAGGGGACAAGGACATTAGGGGTTGTTTGCAGTATAGATTTAGGGTAAGACCAACATATAATCAGCATCTTGATAGGAGTCTTAGTAGCAAAGCAGCACCACCTTTATAGGAAGGTGGTTAGGGTTGTAAACCCAAGTGTGTGTGTGTGGGGGGGGGAGGATGTATATATGTCCTGGCAGCTCAGGACACCATTTACATCTGAGGCCAGCCCAGTGAGTAAACACCCTGAGGGTGTTCAGGCAATAAAAGGAATTCAAGGAATGCAAACATCTGGGACATTCTCTCACACCACCAAAAGTTCAAGGTCCTTAAGACTAAATTGTGATCTTTTCTTCCAAAAGAATCCCTCCATTTTTTGCTGGGCTGCAGTCTTAAATTCCATCAATGAGAATGTGGTCAGCTGAGGTGACTTAAAAAAATAAAAAAAAAATTAGTTACAACTCATAGATTCTGATTATCTCCTGGTATTTTCTAACCTGCAACACCCAGACTCATAAAGGTCTTTGTTCACCTTCTGGCTTTATTCCTTTTACTTTCTCATTCTTTGCCCTTGGAAATTTTTGGCAGGTTTTTCTCATAGGTGGATGTTTACCAAGTCCTCAGAGGTTCACCTGACTCAACTTCCAACCTGCATTCTCCATGCATGTTCAAAGTAGCCAATGAAGTTCAACCCAAATCAGTGCCTAATATGCCTATAGGCAGAGCTAATCAGTTAGGTTTGCAATACAAAAAAGTGTTAGAAGCTGACTCCCACATTTCAGCCTTCACTATTGATTTTAATATGGGTTAAATAATAACGGTCTCCATTTTTCTATTGTTCAGCGTTCAGACTTATTTCCAAGGTCTTAATATTTGTACTTGTATTTCTTAGGTGGAATGAGATTTACGTTCCTATCATACAAACTGTTGTTCAAACCAACACACCACAAAGACCTTTAGTAAACCCGGTCGACTTGACTTGGAAAATGAGGCTTTCTGAAACTGGCAGACTACAATGACATTAAAAACTTGTAACTTGGTGTTTATGCTAAATGGTAATTGCAAAAATTCCACTTTGATAAGCTTTGCTTGTTAGAGAGAGGGGGAAAGGGAATGGGGAGAGAGCGGAAGCAGGAAGGTGGGGGTAAGCACCTCCTTTTATAGTGAGCCAGGCATACCTGGCTATTGCCAGGTAACTGTGGGACAGAGCTTAGACAGAAGGCTAACACCCTCCCTCCCCCTGTTTTGGTTTAATTAAAAAGGAAAACAATTAAAAAGAGGTGATGGTGGAGCAGGAATAGGGTCGTTGTGATCTTTAACTACTTCCTGCTGACTTTGGGATGATATGTCTCTAGGGAACATAAGAAAGTGGGTATGGAGATGTTGGTCCAGTCTTAGGAGAGCTGGCTGTTTCCTTGTTGTCCAGGATCTATGGAACCATCTGTGGATAGATCAGAAGTTACAAGTCCAGTAGAAGCATCTGAGTCTGTGAGAGGTGATTGTAGCATCTGGAGGTTGCTTCTCTGGAGCTGTGTGAGTGCCTGGATTTGACAAGATGCACACACACACACACACACACACACACACACACACACACACAAACACACACACAATAGGTAGAGAATAGGATTATATATGTTTGGGAGAAAGAAAAAATTTTTTCTTAGATGTATATTTGAAACCTAGAGGAATTTCACCCTCTGAAATAGGTAGTAAGTGGGAACTTTAGTCTATTGATTAGCAGATATACTTATCTATATGGAGTCTATTTAGTCCATGAGAGGTAGCTCGGAATGGGTTTTCTGTAGCTTATAAGTTTACAAAAGAGATAACAACAGAAGTTAATAACATGAACATTCTTTAAGATGAGCTTTTTGTGGAGCGGAAGGAACAAGAATTTGTGATTATGTAGTTGGATCATATAGTGGAATGTTTCATTAGAGTTAGGCAAATTGATAAAAGCTCGAATAATATTAGGACAGTGGCACAGCAAGAACAGGGAATATGAAGCATTTAGTTGATGGAAACTGAGTTTAGGTAAGGAAGTAACAGATTACATCTGTGAAAGCTTAGTCTATAGGAAGTCTTAGCCAGGATAAGGAGCTAGGTCTCTTTTCTAGCTGTCAAGCTACAGTTACCTTAGCTGTCAATGTAGTCAGAAATCTGAGGAAGAATAAACTATAATCTAGCAGTCACATATCAATTTAAAAAATGATAGAGCTCATCTATAGTCCACTAGCCAACAGTTTCGTAGTCTTTATGGTCTCCATGGCAACTTGGGCAGAGTCAGTCTGACTTTCAAGTCCAGAAGATGCAGGACCTTTTTCTCTGTGGAATGGATACATGTGACACGAAGAAAAGGTTACCTTTATTTAGACAATATAAGTCATTTGACTCTCAGAGTATCCAGTTTTGTTCACTGTTTTTCTCAGTGGTTATCACACCACGATCCAGGCAGTCTTTTGTAGCTCTGTCCAAGTCTTTTGAGACCTTGTAGGATAAACTATTAGTCTTTGTCTGCCATAAACTAAGTATATTAATAATTATCAGACTTCTGACAAGATTAAGGGCTATATCAATTGGTCATATCTGAATAGAGCACACCATAATTTAATGGCAGTAGCAAAATCATTATTTATCAAGACAGGATAGGAACGAAAATCTTAAGTAACTTTGACAGGTTTTGTAAGTAGAGCAAACACATTTTGCCTTAGCAGAGAAACCCTTGGCTTTGAATTAGTAGAAAAACACTTGGCTTAGAGTTGGTGTGGAAGACCAGAATGTAAAGGAATAACAAAGCTGGCAGCGGTGGCATAAGATCATGGTGACATAAAATGAGTTTGTCCAGGAGGGTTCAGTCCTGTGATACGAACAGAGTGGGCAAGCCATGAGAACAAGCTATATGGCTTATGAAACAGATTGGAAAGAGAGCAGACCGGTCTGCACAGACAGCTGGGGAGAACTGGCTGGCTGCGTGGGACACATGTGAAGCCTGCAGAGCACAAATCTCTAACAATGTGTGTGCCCCAGGTAGTACACCACCGAAAGGCAGTGGCAGTGATACTGTCAAGGAAATGTGCCTGGTGCACACAAGGCTCAGCCTTGAGCTGGTGGGGCGGGGCTTCCCCCTGGCAGCCGGAAGCCACAGACCAGTGGCACAGGCTGTGGGCAGGTGCTGGCTCCTCCGCCCTGCCTGTCGGAGTCGGCTTGCTATTATTGTGGCGGGCAACGGGGATAGCTGCTCACTTCCTAAATCCCAGGCAGGAGAGAAAGGGAGCGATAGGGGCTCAAACACAGGATGTAGGGGTCAGAGCGCAAGAGCAGAGTCCTGGACAGAGGGAGAGGGGGAGGGAGAGGGAGAGGGCTCGCACATTGTGTGAGGGAGGATGGTCACACATTTGGGAAAGCAACGTCTCTGCAGACAGTCCCCAGCAGGATGCAAGGGGCGGGGCCAGACCAGCTTTTCAAGTGGCAGAAACAAGAGCTGAGCTAAGGAGCAAATGGGAGAAGGGGAGTGCAACAGACAGAGCCAGACCTGCTTTTCAAGAGGCGAGAGAGCATAACTGTTCTCAAGAGAGAACAGAGGGGGCAAGCAGTTCCTTTTATAGTGAGACCAGGCATACCTGACTATTGCCTGGTAACTGTGGGAGCTTAGACAGAATGCTAACAGCTTAGACACTGATTTTTCTCCTACTTCCATGGAGAACAAATTGGCCACACCGTCATAAAAATGTGGGCCTTGCAACACTGCTGTCTCCAAGAGTGTTTAGATTTCAGCTACAACAAAAGAGCTGCTCAAAAAGGCCAGACATTTTAGAGACCCCTCCCTGCCTCGGGGCACGGGGTGGGGAGCACGGTTTCCCTACTTCTCCTAAAGTTTTGCTTGCTTGCTTTTCTTCTACTGTCCTTGCTCATCATTCTTTGATATCATGAGACAACAAAGTAAGAACACTCTGGCTGAGGGTGTTGGGAGAATTCGGTGGCCATTGACTTTCTGAGACTGAAGCATTCCAAGCTAAACCCACAAAGAGCCAAGAAAGGCTCTGTCACACAAAAAGAAGTCCACAAGAGTCCTCCTCAGTTAAAGTTTCTGGGATACTTATGTGCTACAAAATACTTGGAAGGTTGGGTACTCCACATCTGCCTTAGGGTTTTGATTGTTTTGGTGATTTTAAAATGATGTACATGTTCAACCTGACTGTTCCTACTGAATATAATTCTGATCAATATATCCACCTCTCAGTTTCTCTTAAGGGTTGACATCGTTATGACGGATAGTTGAACATCTCATGAGAGAGATGACCAATAGCTCAATGAGGATAAGAGAAAAATCTAATTAATTAGATAATTAATCTAATTAAATTTTGGTAATTTAATTTGTAAAAGCACTCATATTAACCTCCAACAGAAATTATATTTTGATAAACTTTATTGACTGCCTACTGATGAGGTGATAAATGTGTGAACAGTGATATATTCACATTAAGAACATTTACACAATTTTTAAATGAACTAAAAATATCAATAAGCAAGCCAGTAATTTGGTAGATAGATGGTATATACATTTGAAAAGAAAAGATACATTTGGAAACACGTTTTTCCTGGCCAACACCAAATCACATCACACCTACACTCTTATGTGGCAATCACCTATATTGCTGGTTTTCCAAAGTCAGTTGTGAGGCAATTAGAAAACATACTATGGCTTGCTGGAAATAGTCACAGTCAGTTATTTACTCTGTCCTATATTGCAGTTCTGTGGAAAATGAATAAGAAAATCTTGTGCAAGCCCCAGGTGTAATCTGATAGGTGTTTATTGAGAAATGACTTATTCTTTGTGCTGCATGAGTGAGTATATAAATGTGTCTCACAAGTATATATGTGTAGGAGGAGACCTTCCTTTACTTTCTATTCAAATTCTTACTGTGAAAGAGAAGTTTCAAAGGCATAATTGGCAGTAGAGTCATACAACATAAATGTAGAACTATCCCATTATATGTGATTTCCTGCATTGGGGGCAAAGATAATGCATGTGTGTATTAGAGAAGCGAATAATGTAATGCTCTCATCAATTATCATATTTCCCTATACTATCCTAAAACACAAGTGTCACAGTATTTAGAGAAAAGCATGCATGATAAACGTGTTCTTTTTCTGGGGAATTCTGTCACTGAATTGTAAAAAAAACAGGAATACAACAAACCTATTCTTTGCATTGAATCCAGAAATTTTGTAAAAATGTGTCTTTATATTGATTAAGCTGCTTCCTATTTATAAATATTTTCTGGCATTAAGACACAGGACAGCAAACTATAGACTCACTCTGAACTGCCAGAATTCTCTACAAATGAAATTTTATTGGGAATTTATTATGCATTGCAACTGCATGTATATCATTTTCTTACATTTCTCTTTGAATAGACCCAAACTAAAAATAATCATGTGATTACTTTAATGAAAACATAATGATTTAATCCATTTAATCCAAGAAATATCCATCACTAAATGCACAGAACAAATACCTATACAGATACAAATATATATGTTAAATTAAATAGACCACAGGGTTTTACTAATAAGGTGTTACATTAGCATAATTAAACTTATTTTGCTACTGGATTTGAAGAAAAAGGGTCACAAAGCATGGTCTGGAGAGATGACACTGAGCCTCGTAATTAAACTTGTTCTTCTCTGGAGTCTCCTAAAGGAAAACCACCAATGTAAGAGAAAGCACTCATTGTTGTAGAGAGGGTTGTGTATCCATTACTAGCTCTGTGAATCATCATTATCATCCAGACCTGGGCCCTTCAGATCTAAAATAAGTATAGATTGTTTTAAATTTCTAACAGGTGACAGTTTGCTACAGAAGCAAAAGGAAAAAATAAAAAGAGTAGTTAAAGCATTAAAACCCAGGGAGGTTTCTTTGTGATAAAATTGTTGTAATTAAATGTAGATTACCTTTGTGGTTTTGATCTGCTGGAATTGTATGCTGCAATGATAAACTGATTTTTTGTTGGAAACTAATGTTTTACTGGTGTACTCTGTACAACCATTACTGTCTTCTGCATTGTATGGGATATTCATTATTTATAGGATATTGTATTAGTATTTTTTAATAATCAGCAATCCGGTGGATATCACTTATAATTACATTTCCTTTTCCAGTAAGTATAATGAGTTGCAGGGGAATTTGACAAGTAGATAAGTCTTAATCAGGTGACAGCAGCTAGGAAATGACAGAACTTGAATGAGAACTTATATTTTCATCAAATTACCACATTACCTGCCTATTGGTCAACTGACATAATTTAGTCTCTGAGAAGAGCCCCATGAAAACTATGCAAACATTTTCCTTGGAACAGCTGAAATCACATAACCAAGAGGACAAGAGGTAGGTTCTGTCTTCAGTGTGTACAGTGCTAATGGTAGGCCATTTTACCCTTCATATCCCTGAAGTACTCCATAGAGGAGATAATTCAAAATACACTTTACAAATTTAAGACACAGACAACTTCTTAAAATACTAAGTAAGAAATTTCATCTGACATAAACAGTTGTTGGTCAGAGTAAATTCACCATTCACATTTTAAAGACTTTTACTCTCTTTTTTCTTTAATTTTCAAATTTTAATTATTTTATTTACATTCCACAAGTTGGCTCCCTTCCTGGTTCTCCCCTCCTCAAGTTCATCATCCCATCTCCCCTTCCTTCCCCCCCCCACCTCTGAGAGGGTGTTTACCAATCTGCCCACCCACTCCCAGCTCACTTCTGCCAGCATCCCTCTTTTCTGCAGCATCCAGGTTACATAGGATTAAGTGCTTCCTCTCTTATCAAGGCTAGATAAGACAGTCCTCTTCTACCCAGGTGCCCAGGGCACGGACCAGCCCATGTATGCTCCTTGGTTGGTGGCTTAGTCTCTTGGAGCTCTGAGGGATCTGAGTTAGTTGACATTTTATTCTTCCTATGGAGTTGCAATTCCCCCTTAGCTGCTTCAGTCCTTCCCCAAACTCTTCCATAAGAGTTCCTGGACCTCAAACTAATGGTTAACTGTAAGTATCAACATTTGTCTCAGTCAGCTGCTGGTAGGGCCTCTCACAGGACAGCCATGCTGGGCCTCTGTCTGCAAGCACAATATGGCATCATAAACAGTGTCAGGGTTTGGCATTCATGCATGGGATGCATCCCAAGTTGGGTTGGTCACTGGATGGCCTTTTTTTCAGTCTCTGCTCCATTTTTGTCCTTGTATTTTCCTTTAGACTGAAACAACTCTGGGTTTCCTTTAAATATCATGAAACTAATTTGGGCAGAATAGCACCCAACAAATCATTCTTTTTTTGTGGGGAGGGGGATCCCTCATGAACTGATCAGCTTAGTAACTAACCAATTAGTTATTTGACTGAATCTAAATTGAACAGTAAATATTTTAGTTATTACTTACATTCACTCCATAATATTTGGAAATTAGTAGCAAAATTCATTCATTCTTTAAAATATAAGCATTTATAGTAATGAAAGTACATAAACATAAGAAAACAAAGATAAATTTCTACAAAATTATCACTGTGTGTTTTTATTTCATTATGGGTTTCCAGAAACATTTAATTTAAGAAGTGAAAAAGAAATTGCAGAGTATCTAGTAAGTTTCCTTGCATCTTTTAGCCACTTAAGTTTAATTTTCATTTAATTGCAACATTGATCCATGATGTTTTACTCTGTCATTATTAAACAATATATGGTAAGAGAAATATACCTTGGATATCACTTTTGGATGCTTTAGAAGTACAAGATCATTCATATTTTTCCTCTACAAATTCACTCAGAGAAAAGCTGTCTATTGAGAAGGCTAGGCTGAGTCTATGACAGGTTCAAAATGGCAGTCTAGGAGACTAGTCTTAAGAACTAGGCAAATCCACCTAGGGATCCATCTCATCTGCAGACACCAAACCCAGACACTATTGCTGATGCCAAGAAGTGCTTGCTAACAAGAGCTTGGTATAGCTTTCCCCTAAGAGGCTGTGCCAGAGCCTGATCAGTACAGATGCAGATGATTGCAGCCAACCATTGGACTGAACAGGAGGACCCCAATGGAGGAGTTAAGGGAAGGACTGAAGGAGCTGAAGGGGTTTGCAACCCCATAGGAAGAACAACAATATCAATCAACCAGAACCCCAAAGTTTCCAGGGACTAAACCACCAAACAAAGAGTACTCATCGAGGGACCCATGGCTCTAGTTGCATATGTAGCAGAGGATTGCCTTATCTGGAGTCAATGGGAGGGGAGCCCCTTGGTCCTGTGGAGGCTTGATGCCCCAGTATAGGAGGATGCTACAGTTGTATAGCAGGAGTGGGTGGATAGGTGTTGGAGCACCCTTGTAGAAGTAGGGGGACAGGGGAGAGGATGGAGGTTTGTGGAGGGGAAATTGGAAGGGGTATAACATTTGAAATATAAATAAATAAAATAACCAAGAGACGAAAAAAGAAAAAAAAAGAAAAGAAAAGAAATTGACAAGTCTAGGCAATTCAATTAAAAAATAACCAGGCTTCAGGCTGCTAGACAGAAACTAGGAGGTACCCAGCCACCTAGCTAAAGCAAAGACAATGGGTCAGCAAGTTTCCAGATGTCTCAGGTAACAGGTTCCAGCCCCCAAGCCCCAGTAATGGAATGTTCCTAGAGATAGAGTAACATAAAGGACATCTACCCTGGACTTCCTCAGTAACAATTCTCAACCCCCACACCCTGGTAAGGGAATGTCTTTAGACATGGAATATGACAGAGATCACCTACCCCAAAACTTATTTTAAATGGAGCCTGTGAGCTCACTTGCTTGTCTCTCTCTTGGTAATGAGGAGACCCAACCATGCTGGATTTCTGCAGAATAAAACACCCTGCATTTATATACTATTTGAGTCTGGGGAATCATTCTTCAGCCAATCATAGACCCTTACACTATTATCTAATGAGAATGATAAATTTACTATCATGTTAATATAGCAAGGATATATGCTGAATGAAAACATATAGCATGGGCCTATTCTAAGCTTATGATTTCTTTCATGGAAACAAAATAATTTTTAATTAAACGTTTCATATATTTCAGAAGTAAGTATAATTATTTTGTAGAAATGAACCTTATACAAGTCAAGAATTAAGGCCTGAGTATAGGATTTGATGATAAAAAAGGTTAATTTATTAATTACTTTCTATGACAATTGAATCTTTAATTAAAATACTTTGAATAAATTTTAAACAAGTGAAATTATAAAATTTAAATATTATAAACACATGGAGAAAAACCATTTAGTAACAATTTTGGAATCTCAAGAAGTTAGACACCAACAAACCAAGTAACTCAATTAAAAACTGGGGTATAGAGCTAAACAGAGAATTCTCAACAGAGCGATCTCCAATGGCCAAGAAGCACTTAAAAAACGTTCTATGTCATTAGTCATCAGGGAATGCTAATCTAAATGACACTGAGATTCCATCTTACACTCCTCAGAATAAGGCCAAAAACTCAAGTGACATCTGGTGAGGATGTGGAGCAAAAAAACACTCCTCCATTGCTGATGGGACTGCAAACTTGTACAAGCTTTGGAAATCAGTTTGGCAGTTTCTCAGAAAACTGGGAGTAGTTCTCCCTCAAGACTTCTGAGCATAAACCCTAAACATACCCAATTAACCACCAGTTACAATTTAATCCTGGTACTTATGCTCCAATTAGTGCTGCTGCTCATAGGGCCTGGATTACCTTGCCGAATAAAGGGGATTTGTCTTGAGATATTTCAAAAAGAAGGCAGGGAACTGATGAGCCTGCCAGGCCGCCATAAGACCTTATGGAAAGACTGGGACTATTACAGACTATATTAGATTATTTTCCAACATTGGTCCCTCTTATGTGCAAGTTGTGGCCATGGCTGCCACACTACAGAAAAAAACTATACAACAAGTTTTGTTTCAACAGACTGGAAAAGGTAAGAAAGGGATCACTGGGGCTCCTGGAAGTTATTTTGGGTGTGGACAGAAAGGGCACCTAGTGAGGAACTGTCCAAATAGAACTAAGGAACATAGTGAGAAAAACCAGGACTCTGTCCTAGATGCAAGAGAGAAAGATGCATTGGGCTAGTGAATGCAGGTCTAAGAAAGATGACTTAGGAAAACCTCTCACACAGAAAAATGGGAGAGGAGGCCAGTCCAAGACCCTGAAACAATTGTATGGGGCAAAGCAATTAATTCCTCAGCAAAAAAAAAAATTCTTTTAGGCTGTACTACAGAGCAATTGTGATAAAAACTGCATGGTATTGGTACAGTGACAGGTAGGTATATCGATGAAATAGAATTGAAGACCCAGAAATGAACCCACACACCTATGGTCACTTGATTTTTGACAAAGGAGCTACAATCATCCACTGGATAAAAGACATAATTTTCAATGGTGCTGGTTCAATTGGTGGTCAGCATGTAGAAGAGTACAAATTGATCCATTCTTATCTCCCTGTACAAAGCTCAAGTCCAAGTGGATCAAGGACCTCCACATAAAACCAGATACACTGAGTCTAATAGAAGAGAAAGTGGGGGGAAATCCTGGAACACATGGGAACAGCAAAAGCTTATGATCTAAGGTCAAGATTCGACAAATGGGAACTCATAAAATTATAAAGCTTCTGTAATACAAAGGACACTGTCAACAGGACAAAATGGCAACCAACAGCTGAAAGACCTGAACTAGTCTTATTCTTAGAAGAAATGGGATACCCGAGTCCCACCGGGAAAGAGCTAGTCTCCAAGGAATGTTGACACACCTGTGACCACAAGTAGGACCACCACTTCTACTCCAAGGGACCTGCCCAGAGCCCTCAGGACACAGGGACTGAGGAGCATCCAGGGATGGGATTCTTCCACTTTCCATCTGCACCTGGAGCTGACCCTGTGCTACAGCTCTCCATATCCAAGTCCCACCAGAAGTGAGTAGGTTTCCCAGGAGTGCTGACATACCTGTAAGCACAGATAGGACCATCACTTCTGCTCAAATTCCTGGTGAAAGAGGGACCGGTCCAGAGCCATTAGGACACAGGAACTGAGGAATGGCTGAGGACAGGATGCTTTCCATTTCCATCTGCACCCTGGATCTGACCCTGAGTCACAGATCTACATAACCAAATTCCTCCCAGAGAGATCTGGTCTCCTAGGAGTACTGACACACAGGCTTGCAAGAGGAATGAGCCACAGTCAGAGACAGCAAGACCAGCTAACACCAGAGATAACCAGATGACGAGAGGCAAGGGCAAGAATATTAGTAACAAAAACCAAGACTACTTGTCATCATCAGAACCCAGTTCTTTCACCACAGCAAGCCTTGGATACCCTAAAAATCACATCTCATGATAATGATGGAGGACTTTAAGGAGGACATAAATAACACCCTTAAAGAACACAGAAGAACACAGGAAAACAGGTAGAAGCCCTTAAAGTGGAAACACAAAAATTTAGTAAAGAACTACAGGAAAACCAAACCAAAAAGGTAAAGAAATTGAACAAAATTATCCACAGATGAACTCATTTAGGGGATTAAAAAGCTTGTCCAAACAGTTAAGGGACCTAAAGTATATGTAATAGGACTCAGGTTTTGGGCCATAAAGATAATAAAACAGTGTAATGTACACCAGCAAGTGAATGCTTATGCAGCCAAGAGTAAGCAGGGCAAAAGACCTAAGGAAGAATAGCCTGGAGTATATTGAGAGGTCGATTTTACAGAAGTAAAGCCAGGAAAATATGGTTACAACACTTTCTAGTGTTTGTAGATGTTTTCTCTGGATGGGTTGAGGCATTCTCCACCAAGCAAGAAACAACTACCATGGTATCCAAAAAGATATTAGAAGGAATTTTCCTGAGGTTCGGAGTGCCCAAGGTAATTGGATCAGATAATGGTCCCACTTTTGTCTCTAAGGTAAGTCAGGGATTGGTAGAGATATTGGGAACTAATTAGAAGCTCCATCATGAGCTTCTACTGTTCCCGAAACTCAGGGCAGGTAGAGGGAATGAACATAACCCAAAAAAGAGGCCTTAACTAAATTTACCTTGGAGGCTGGCTCACACTTGGTGGTGCCCTACCCTTGGCCCTGTTCTGAGCCTGGAACACCCCCTACCATTTTAACCTGACCCCTTTTGAGATCCTGTGTGGTAACCCAACTCCCTTGGTGTCCACTGGGCCCTCCTAGGAGGTATCCTACAGTCTGAGATTTGGCCCAAACTGTCTGCCTTAAATGCTCCAGGGATGCTAGAGACCCCTCACTGCTTTCAGACTGGTGACTGGATCTATGTAAGGAGGCATTGGGCACAGTCGCTGGAACTCCGATGAAAGGGACCCTCCCTGGTGCTGCTATCCATTCCCACAATCCTCAAGGTAGACAGTATTACAGCCTGGGTACATGCTTCCCATGTGAAACCTGCAGAAGCCGTGCTCCCCAGAGACCCCTGCTGGATGATACAGAAGGTGAACAATCTGCTCAAGCTCAAGATCACTCGACCTTGATCATGACTGCCCGGTGGTATCTTTGGATTCTGGTTCCTTCCCCCATCCTATGTGCCTGTTCGCCAAACCTGTTACAGCACTCACTGTCTCTCTTCTGTTGGGGTTGGGGGTGGCTGGGGCAGCCACGGGGACCTCCACTTTGGTCTCACAAGGGAAAAATTATGACAATCTGAGGGCAGCCATTGATTTAGATATAGGGAGAATAGAAACTTCCATCAGTTATCTTAAAGAATCATGGACTTTGTTATCACAAGTAGTACTACAGAATAGGAGGGGATTAGACTTAACTTTTCCTCCAGCAAGGAGGGCTATGTGCTGCCTTAGATGCAGAGTGTTGCTTTTATATAGACCATTCTGGGGTTGTTAAAGATTCAATGGCCAAGGTGAAAGAAGGCTTAGTCAAGTGGAAAAGAGAGAAAGAACAGAGTCAGGGCTGGTTCAAGTCTTCGTTTAACTCCTCCCCTTGGTTAACCACTCTCGTATCTACCCTGTTAGGACCCCTAATTGTTCTCCTGCTATTGTTAACTTTTGGCCCCTACATTTTGAATCACTTGGTCACTTTTGTTAAGGAATGCATAGGTACAGTACAGCTAATGATCTTAAAACAGAAATACAAAGAACTAGATACAGAAGACCAGGAGCATGAGCTATCAGAAAACATGCAATAGCTTCAGAATTGAAGCATGCATAAGAAAAGAGGGGAATGAAGAGGTCAGCTCAGGAACTTTGGAAAATTCCACCAGACCCCCAAGCATGTAGGCACCCCTCCCCTCCTGAAAAAGACAGGTTAGAGAGCATGTAAGCTGGAAAGAGGGGGCTGAATAAACTCCTATTACCTCATTCCCTAAAGACCAATCAGTTTAAAAGTCACACTGTTCTGCCAAGCACATTGTGCCTAATGGCTGCTGCTCTAAAAACTGTATAAAAGCTCACTGAATGGGCTGTGCGGGGTTGTTCCCTTCCTCCCTTGTATGCAGGGCAACCCCAGCATGCTAGAACAATAAACTCGTTTTGCTTTATTGCATCAATCCCCAACTCCATGGTGTTCACTCTGAGGGGTGTGTGTCTGGTAAGCTATGGCTCCTCCAGTCTTACATACATAGGAACAATTAACCAAATATTCTCATTCTTTATGCCATCAAAATAATAGTAGCTTAAGACAACAATTTGGTATTTCTAGAGAATGTGCACATCAAATTGTAAAGACTTGCCATCAAGGTCTTCAGTTTCTTCCTGTACCACATAATGGTGTTAATCCTCAAGGATTTATACCTAATCAGTTATGTCAGATGGATGTTACTCTTATTTCTGATTTTGGAAAATTAAAATAAGTCCATGTGAGTATTGTCACCTTTTCAGACTTTCAACTTGCAACTGCTTTAACAGGAGAATCAACTAAATATGTAATTATTCATTGCCTATGTTGTTTTTCTGTGTTTGGTGTTCCAAATCAGACTAAAACAGATAATGGAACTGGCTATTGCAGTCAAGCATTTGAGACTTTCTGCTGAAAATTTAATATTACCCATATTACTGGGATTCCCTACAATCCTCAAGGACAAGGTATTGTGAATCAGGCCCATGGGACTTTAAAACAATATCTTCATAAAATAAAAAGGAAGGAGTTGTATCCCCATACACCCCTAAACTATTTAAATTATGCTCTTTTTATTTTAATTGTTTTCCAGCTGCTGAGCATTTTTTGTCACCCTCACATATGTATGCTTCAGAGAAATGGAAGGATCTTATGACAGGCAGATGGCATGGGTCCTACCCATGTACTCATATGGGGATGAGGTCACAATTGTGTTTTTTCACAGGAAGAAAATGGGATATGATGGCTGCCAGAAAGGTTGGTGCGACAATTAGAATAACCTTACCCTCCTGCTGATTCCCTTTCTGGTGATGATGATGGTTCCTGCGTGCAGTGAAGTCTACTTGGCCTATGTTCCTGACCCATCACTAATATATCCAGCAGTGTGGTCCACACCAGAGATTCTCATGACCGGTAATAATGCCCAGCTTCTTGGATCTCCCTGGACTGGGGAGTCAATTTATAATAAGGCCATGACTTTCAATGCATTTGGTGATGGGGTTCCTGTTTGCTTTGTGAAGAATAGTGTGAATGACAGGTGTATTTTAGTGTTTCCTCAAATTTGGAAGAAAAAGGTTTCACATCCATAACTCAGAGCATAGAGATAGGCATGCCTAAGCATTATAAACCTGTAAAATCAGTGGTAGATGATGAATGTTTAGTTAGATAGCTAAGCTTAATGAGTACACATGTAAAATATCTGTTGTAAACTTTTGTTCATGGTTTGAATTTAGGTTTAAACTTGTGAACTCTTGCTTAGGATACCATGTGATCATGTATCCTGTAAAAATACAAGAACTACAAAAGCAAAAGGAGAATAGAAAAGAAGGAAAATAAGAGCAAAACAGAAGGAGAGAGAGAGAGAGAGAGAGAGAGAGAGAGAGAGAGAGAGAGAGAGAGAACAATATAGTAGAATATAATAGAGCTGAGGAGAGAGAGTTAAAGCAGGATAGAGCACAGAGAGAAGAGCAGAAGAAGCTGCAGAGATAGCAGAAAGCAGCAGGCAAGCTTTTCCTTAGCATGGGACTGGTGTTTTTCTTAGCATCAGGCAACCTTCTTACCAGCAGGTTTCTTCTGACTGACAAGGACAGGGCTTTCTCATACTCAATAGAAAAGTAGAAGTTTTTTCTTTCTGTATGCAATAAAGGAGGTTGGAACTTATGTTTCAGCCAGAATGAGTGAGTTCTTGAGTTCTTTCTATGCTATGCTTGCAAAATAAAATCTGCTAATGGGGGTGTTGCTTCATTTACCCAATATATATGTAAGTATATACACATACACACAAAAGTCTCTCTCTCTCTCTCTCTCTCTCTCTCTCTCTCTCTCTCTCTCTCTCTCTCTCTGTGTGTGTGTGTGTGTGTGTGTGTGTGTGTGTGTGTGTGTGTGTGTAAGTATAGGTGTATGCATGGATACTTGTGGATGAGACAGGTGGTAGGGCTCAACAAAAAAAATTGAACGTATTAATGTGTAAATGAGAGTATGAATGAAAGTGTGAATGTGTGTATGAAGGTGTGCGTGTTTATATATGTTTGCTTGTGTAAAAGTTTTCCCTTTTGGGAACATGACTCTCTATTCCTGGATCAATAAAAGTTAATATCTCCAAGCCTCCTTCTTGTCTGGCCAGTGAGAGGGCAAGAAAGAAAGGAGCTTTAAAAGCTAATCCTTTTCTTAATCCCCCACTGTTTAACAATAGGTGTTAATCCCAAGAGTCCTGCAGCTTCTGGCCTCAGAATAGCTTAGAACTGAGACAGCTAAATGTTATTTAGTAATAACTAACCTTCACTCTTGCAAGCCAAGTCGTGCCCCAGCCAAAGCTCCACCACCTCAGCTATCTTTCAGAGGATCCAGCCCAGGGCATAGCTCCTGGCAACATACACTTAAGGAGTGTTTTCAATCTTTCAATGTAAGTGTTTTTCAATATAAGTGTTCCGCTGGTTAGATTGCAGCTGACACAAACTGATTTATATCTGGAAGAGGTAATCTCAAATGAGGCAAGTCTGTGGGAACATTTTCTTCATTATTGATTCATGTGAGGGCCCACCCACTCTGAGTGGTACGATCCTGGGCAAGTGGCCCTAAATTGTATAGAAAAGAAAACTGAAAATGACAGGGCAAGTGAGGCTTTGCTCCATGGTTCCTGCCTGGACTTTTGCTTGGGTTCCTGTCCTGACTTCTCTCAATGATCTGCTGTTACCATGATTGGGATTTGTAGATCAAATAGCTCTTTCTTTCCCAAGCTCTGTAGCATGGATTTATCAAAGCAATAGAAAGCAAACTAGAACAAATGTACTATAATTTCTTTCAATAATATATGTGCGTGTACACACACACACACACACACACACACACACACACACACACACACACACTTACATACACATATATTTCTTTCCAAACTGATTTTGCTCTGTAGCTCATGGCCAGCCTGGAACTCACTATGTAGACCAGGCTAACCTTAAACTTTTGATCATTATGCCTTTGCTTCCCAAATATTAGGATTACAGCCATACTCTACCATATCTAGCAAATTTTGCCTGTTCTTCAAACACATTTTATCATTTTATTCATTGAATTTATATAAAATATGTTGATATATATTGATCTTTTATACTGCCAGGCCAATAAAAAACTCATTTATTAACTATTCCTGATGATTTTTGGGCTAGAAACAAAAATTATGTCTGCTATTATGACTTTTATTTCTTACTTT
>CM052717.1:18554-31697 GCA_028551405.1 Uromys caudimaculatus | reverse complement strand
TGGGTGTCTTTCTCCATCTCTCTTCACTTTGAGGCAAACTCACCAAAACCAGAGCTTGCTGATAGGTTAGGTAGGCTGGCTAACCAACAAACTCCAGTATCTTCTGGTCTCTGCCTCCCTAGTGCTAGGACTGCAGGTGTGTGCACCACCACATCTGGCTTTCATATGGGTTCTAGGGACCAGAGCTCAGGTCCTCAGGTTTGTGTGGGAAGCACTTTACAGAAGGAACCATTTCTCCAAGACTGTGCCAACTGCTAAGCCCATCCTCACCACTGGGTCTGGACAAAGATGTCTGTGCCTTGTGGCTCATCATTGCAGTTGGCTCTTCTAAAACAACATTCTGCCTTTTGGACTTGTCATGTACCTTGTAACATATTTATGTAAAGATTGCCAACCTCATTCAGCCAGAATTCCCAACAAGTCACTTCTGGCCTTTTCCACTTAGATTCATGTGCTAAAAATTGCACTGTGGCTAAATCATGGCTATTATCTGGAGAACTTACTCATCAGAGTCATTTCACCAGCGGCCTCACCTGGGCTGCCAGTTCAATCTTCTTCAGCCAAATTCTTTGTTTTTACTTTTGGAGACAGAGTCTTGTTATACAGGGCTGCCTGGCCCAGAACGTACTAGGTATGCCTGGTCTCAAATTTGCAGCAATCTCCTGCCTCTGCTTCCTTAGAGCCAGGACTACAGGCATGCACTACCTTGGCTCAGTGCTTCAGCCAAATTACATTCTTGGATTATAAGTATACTTAGGCATGTGAGACAGCACAGTGGATAAAAATACTTGGTTGCCAAGCCTGACGACCTGAGTTTTATCCCCAGAATCAACATGATGGAAAGAGGAAACTTTTGCAAGTTTTTCTGACTCCACATGTGCACATAAATACATGTTAGTATTTTAAAATGTATGTGTATGTGTCTGCATGTCTCTATGTGTACTATGCACTTGCAGTGCCCACACAGGCCAGGAGAGGGTACTAGAACACCAAAACTGGGATGTAGGCTGTTGTGAGCCACCAGGTGTGTTCTGGGAACTGAACTCAGTTCCCCTGCAAGAGCAGCAAATGCTTTCAAGTATCTAGCCATTTTTGCAGCCCCGTTTTGACCTATTCCATTTAATAATGAGTGGGGCTCTAGTTATCAGAACACGGCGACTCACCAGTGGCTACATTCAATATTTAACATGCATGACAAACTTGTCTATTTTTGATTGAGATGGGGCCTGAGCCTTATGCTGTCTTAGAACTCAGTTTGTAGTCAAAGATGGCCCCAGATTTGTGGCCATCCTCTTGTCTCAAGCCTCACGAGGACTACAGTTGTAGGTGTGAGTCACAACACTTGTGAAAATTACACATCCAAACATGGTTAAGATGGTTAAGTGGCAATACACACATGTAACCCCTGCCACCATTGGTCTTCCCAACTCTCCCACCATCTCAAACTGAAAAGCCTGTAGATACCAGATGTCAGCTTGAAGTTTTCCTTTCCCTTTTAAATTATTTTGGCAGTGCTAGGGTTGGAACCCAAGACTTTATATACGCTAAGAAAGGGCACTTCCCGAACTGAGTGAAGCCCCTAACCTTTTTGTTATATCCTTTAGCAGCCTCCAGTCTTTGTTTTGATGAGTCTAGGAATCTTATATGAACAGAGTCACACAATATTTGTCTTTTGTGACGGACTTCACTTAACATAAAGTCTTTGTGTCTTACCCATGTAGGAGCATGAATCAAACTTGGTTTCTTGAAAACTGCCACTAAAAACATGGATGTACCAATGTGTTTTTGTTTTTTTGTTGTTTGTTTTGTTTTGTTTGAGACAGGGTCTCACTGTGTAACCTCGGCTGTCCTGGAACTTTCTCTGTCAGTGGTTATCAACCTATGGATCCAGAGCTTCCTCTTGGGGTGTCACATATCATAATAGTAGCAAAATTACAGTTATGAAGTAGCAAAAGTAATTTTTACAGTTGGGGTCAGCACAACAGGAGGAAGTGTATTGAAGGGTCACAGCATTAGGAAGGTTGAGAGCCACTGCTCCAGATAAAGTAGCTGCCAAGCCATGGTCTCAACTATTTTCAATTGCTTCTGTTTCTCCAATTAACTTGTCAGAGAGTCAGGTTTTATGTCTCAGGAGACAATTCGGAACTTACCCAATTATCCACAGGTTAGAGGCAGGGCACTGGAATGCAGAGCACAGCTTCAACATCCCTGTTGTACTGAAGTCATTCTTCACCAGGTTTAGGCTGTTCAGGTATGGGTTGCAGGAGAGGGCCACTGACAATGCCTCACAGCAGTTGGAAGTCAACTCACATGCCCCCAGCCTACGGAAAGACCAAGAAAGAACCCATCAATGATGGACCCTCCACTCAGCCTGCCCATAAGAGTTTAACCCAATGCTTAAAAAAGGTGAGGGGTTCCATACAGAGTTTGATTTAATTGCTCTTGGGGAGACTTCTCATTTCTAAGTTCTGGTTCTGGCTCTGATTGCCCCTGGGTACCTCAAAGTGTCTTTGCGAAAAAGTTCAGCTACCCTGAAGTAGAATATGACAAGAATTACAGAAATACTTGCTGATTAATAAGTGGTACTGCATCAAAGACTCAAAAGGGTGGGGAGCTGCATGAAGGAGACAGAAGTCTGGACACGCTCATGGTACATACAAAGTTGCATGGATACTGCTCTCATTGGGGGCAACCTTAAGAGATTACCATACCTAGGTGGTCAGAGCTTAGTCAGAGACCATAACATATGAGATAAAGCTGAAAAATTTTAAAGGTTTAGGGTTTTAGGAAAATGGATAAAACTGGAGGATAGCTTAGAAGTGAAGTCAATCAGATCTGGAAAGACAAATACCTCATTGTTTTCTCTTGTTTGTGGAGCCCAGATTGTAAGTAGATGCATAAAGTCATATGTAGATGTGATGCACATATATACATAAATATATGCCACTAAAGTAGATGTGAAGCTGATTCTAGGGGAATGAAAGCAAACTAATGGGGTGGGAGGCGGAGGGATGTAAGGGGGGAAGGTTCAGAGGGGTGTGAGTGTGTGTGTGTGTGTGTGTGTGTGTGTGTGTGTGTGTGTGTGAGTGAGAGAGAGAGAGAGAGAGAGAGAGAGAGAGAGAGAGAGAGAGAGAAACTTGATCAAAATACATTATACATTTGTATGAAAGTGTCCCTGTGAAACCCAATACTATGTAGGATGAATGTATGCAATAAGAATTTAGGAGTTTATCCTAAGAGCAGCATGCCAGAGAATATCATTAACAAGGGGCACCAGGAGCAATCTCTCAGTGGTTAAAAGCATTTGCTGCTCTTGCATAGGACTGGATTTGGCTCTCAGCACCCACATCAGGTGGCTTACAGTGACCCATAACTCTGGCTCCAGGAGATCTGATGCCTTCTTCTGGCCTCTGTGGGTACAAGCATGCATGTGATGCAACTAGAAATGCAGGTACACACACAGGTCTAAACAACAAACTTTAAATGAAAAGATCAAGTGACGATGGTGCTGGGCCTGGCAGCACACTTCCATAATCCTTGCATTCAAGAGGCTGAAACAGAAGGAACATAAGTTTGGGCCCCCCTTCAAAGGGGGGGAATCTATAATGGTATATCAGAGGGTTCTGATACTTAAAAAGTTATGCTATTTGTTCTGTATACATATGCACGCATGCATGTGCTTGGCCGTTGGGCATGTGTTGGGGGTCAGATGAGAACTTACTATAGTTTGTTCTCTATTTGTATCCAAGTAATGGAATTCAGAATGTTGGATGCCTTTTCCTGCTGAGCCATATCACTGGCCCATATTCTAGTATTTAAATTAGTTTTTATTTCTGTTTATGTATGGGGTGTGTATGTGTGTGTGTGTGTGTGTGTGTGTGTGTGTGTGTGTGTGTGTGTGTGTATGCATGAGTGTATGCACGCAGACGTGTTAGATCTAACAGAACTCACAATGTAGTCCAGACTGGTATCAGACTCAAGGTGATCTTACTTCATCCTCTTGTGTGCTGGAATTACAGGTGTGAGCCTCTGAACCTGGGTAAGACTCTGGTCTAACAGACTCCCAGGTGGATGACATGCTGACTGAAGTCTTAAGAACCACCACTGTTCTTGGTTGCTCTCTATTCATTTTTCCTGCTCAATGTGTTGGACCACCAAGGTATTAGTTTCTGTATTTCCAGCACCTAGCACCCAGCACCATGGCTAATACCAAGGGGAAGTTCAATGAGCATCCATCTGAAGGCTCTCCATTGTCAGATCCGGGACACCCAGACCCATGACTCCACCAAGGTAAACACTGTTTGACTTTATGAAGTCATTAATATGATAGCAGCACCATGGCTTCATGTTCAAGTCCTCCCACCTCCACTGAGCTCACTCCTCAAAGAGGTGGCCCCAAGAAGTTACCCAAGTCTCCTCAGGGAGCTGCTACTTTGCTTCAGTCCCTTGCACAGGGCTATGACTCCTTTGTCACCTAGGGCGTTGTTACCAAGATCCAAGCTTTTCAAGTGCTTGGTTGTTTCGATCATACAAGCCAGGTCCTTGCAGCAGTTTTCCGTGAGCTGGCAGTCCACAAGTCTGCAAGAGACACAGGAGATCCATGTCTTCAGTGCAGAAGAACTACAGCAGGAGTAACATTCAGAAACACTCAGAACATCTGCCTTTATTTCCTTTCTAAGAGAATGTCTTGGGGTCAGTGAGATGGCTCAGTGGATAGAGGTACTTGCCACCAGTACTGCTGATTCTAGTTTGATACCCTGGACCCACATATAGTCGAAGGGGAGAACTGTTTCCTGAAAATTGTCTTCTGACCTCTATGTGAACCCTGTTACAATAAAGGCCCTCACCTCAAATAAGAAAATAAATGTAATTTAAACAGATATAGCCTTTATTTTGTGTGTGGTATACACATGGGTGCTTATGTGTATGGGGATGTAGTAGTCACATCTGTGCACATGTGTTTGGAGGCCAGAGATTGACATCAATACAATCAACAGAAACACTTTATTTTCATGTACCTTAAGCTTGTCATTTTAGAGAGATTTGCTGGACAGTGAGCCACTGGGATCTGTTTGGCCCTCCTTCCCTAGTGGTGGGTTTACAGGAACGTGTTGGAGGCTTTTACATGGGTTCTGTGAATCTAAATGTAGGTCCTCATGTTTACTCAGCAAGTTCCACAAAGCCATCTCTGCAGCCCCAAGAGGTGGCCTTTTTAATCTATTCTCATGAACAGTGCAGAGTGGGTATAATGTTATTCTGGGAGAGGGATGGCAGTGGGGGAGAAAATGCAGCGATTGAACGGAGGTAGTTTTGGAAAAATAACTTGTATACCAATTGAGTCTCAGCTATAGAAGGGACCAAGGTTATCACAGGCTGAGGAACAGGCAAGGACTGAAGAAGTTGTTGGCAGAATGCCAAGACAGAGAGGCAAGGACACAGAAATTCATTTTATAACACCAACAGAAGCTGGGATTTCCAAAGGGGTGGAACCTTGCGCATCTGCCTTAGGCAGAGTGGGGTGAATGGGGGTAGAGTGACCCCACAGAACTGGATATATTTTTTGGGGGGTCAGAATCTATTTATACAGCCCTGCTTGTCCTAAAACTCACTATGTAGAGATCATGCTGGCCTCTAACTCAAAGGTCCTCCTGCCTCTGTCTCCTGAGAGCTGGAATTAAAGGCATGTGCCACCATGCCTGGCTGCTTGAGTTTGATAATTCAAAGATTCTCAAAGAGTTTGTGCATCTGAAACTCAGACAACCCTGAATATGAAATTTAATATCACAATGATGCCCACAAGGAAAAAGTCTCACATCTGACCTCATGTGACAGCTCATGGCTATAACGTATCTGCACTGAAAGCTTTATGTGAAATCACCTTTTCACTCTCTGTTTAAGGCATGTGCAAAATATAAATCCACTTTACATTTAGATTTGGGCCCTAATTCCTAGGGGTGTGGCTCAGTGGTGGAGTACCTGCCTAGAATCCCCCAGGGAGAGGCTGAGGAGTATAGCTTAGTGGTAGAACACTTGCCTAGAATCCCCCAGTGAGGGTCTGGGAAGTATGGCTCAGTAGAAGAATACCTGCTTAAAACCCTCTAGTGAGGGGCTGGGAAGTATGGCTCAATAATAGAATACCCCCAAAGTGAGGGTCTGGGAAGTATGGCTCAGTGGCAGAACACCTGCCTATAACCTCCCAGTGAGGGGCTGAGGAATGGGGTTCAGTGGTCAAGCTCCTGACTAGAATCCCCAGTGAGGGGCTGGGGAGTGCGGCTCAGTGATAGAGTGTATATACAAGGACCTTGGTTCCACTCCTGGAGTACCTCAAACAAACAGCATCCCCCTCAAAACAACAACAACAACAACAAACAACAACAACACCCAAATAATCTCTGAAGACCTGAACAGATTTTAGGGTACAAGTATGACCAGAAACTCACAATCTTGCCTTGGGCTCCTGTTCATAGTAATTCCTTCCTTCCCTTAACTCTGTGGACTCAGCCCCTCACTTTATCTAGCTAGTGTGATTCCCAGGAAGATGAGCATTTGACCTTAGAGTTAGTTTTTGATTCTCACTCCTTATCCATCTCTTGCTTTCTAGAAACCTGGGCAGCAGAGATGACCCTTAACCCCACTGTTCACTCACTCCAGTTCTTGAAGGCAAGAAGTTGGATCCTTTAAAGCTTCACACAGTAGCTTCATGGCACTATCCCCTATGGGGTTCATGTTCAGACTCAGGTGCGTCAGCTTTCTGTTGTTTATAAGAATCAATGCCAGGAAGCCATAGGCAACATCTAAAATGTTGCAGTGATTCAGTCTGTGGAGACAAATGGAAGAGAAAGATCATCACTGTTCTTTCCCATGTGCTTGGATAAGAGATTCCTCTTGGCCTCAGTTTACCCTTCTGTAGGATGGGGCTCCTGTTTATCTTGCCCATTGCTGTCAGCCTTAAGTATGTGTGTGGATGATTAAAGAAGCTGGTAGTTGCTGTGATAGTTAACTAGCATTAGGCCATCCTGGAAGAGTCTCAAACTCTGACCAGGCTGGCGAGATGGCTTAGCAAGTAAGAGTGCTTGCTGTCAAGACTGAGAATGTCAACCTGAGTTTGTTCTCTGGGAACTACATGGTAGAAGAAAATAACTATCTTCTTTGCCACCCATATGCATGCTGTGCAGGCACACACACAGGCACAGGCATGTATACACCCTCTGATCCTCTATTCCTCCTGTATTTTTAATAGGATGAAAAAATTAAATTATATTTTATTTTATTGTGTGTGTGTGGGATTGCACTTATGCTATGGTGCATGAAGGGAGGTCAGAGGATAATTGGCTTAAGTTGTTTCTCTCCATCCACTGTGAAGGTTACAAGGATCAAATTCAGACTGCCAAGATTGGCAGCAAGCACCTTTACCTGCTGAGCCATCTTGCCAGCCTCTATTTTTATATTTTTGAGACAGGATCTTTGGTAGGCTAGGCTGGCTGGGAAGTCATTTTGTCGATGAGGATAACCTAGAATTCCTACCTCCATGTCCTAAATATTGTTGTTACAAGTAAGTGCCACCCCATGCAGTTAAGCTTATATTCTTTAACAGACTTCCTGGTTTATGAGGACATGTGTCCCACCTGTCCATCATTGAGGATGCGCCACAGCATGTAGGCACATCAGAGGACAGCTTGTGAGACCTGGCTCTCTCCTTCTACCATGTGGGTTCTGGGGACTGAACTCAGATCACCAAGCTTGGCAGTGAATTCCTTTACTAGCTGCCTCATATCATACATTTTATTCACAAGAAGTTATTGGTGGACAAATTGTTCAAAGGGAATGAACAAGAAGCACCCCACAGCTTCAACCAGAATAAGCAGGTTGCATTAATCTGAGTTAACAAAAATCTCGTTCTTTGTCAGATGTAAGATTTAAGGTTTTAAAGCATTTACATGGGACTACTGTCACACAGCAGCCACGGAGAATGTCTTCCCACTGTGGCCTACACGAGTGGTGTTCCCAGGAGCCTCCCACACCATGTATTTGTGGGTCTTAGCCCTGAGTCAACTGCAGCCTCCTTAAAAATTCTTTTCATAGATACGTGTCCATGTGTGCATATGTGTGGAAGCCATTCAGAGTCATTCCTTGCATGAGATCATAAGGCTACATAAGATCCTGCTCTCAAAAATCTCAGGCTGGAAGGATGGCTCAGTGGGTAGAGTGCTTGTTAGACAATTGTAAGGTCCTGTGGCTGGATCTCTACAGTCTAGCACACATCTGCAATCCCTGCACTGCTAATGGCAGGTGGGAGTCGGAGGAGAATGCCTAGAAGCTAGAAGGTTGGCTGCTGGTGTCTTCCTCAACGGATCTCCACTACCTGATTACATTGAGGCTGTCTCTCTCCTTGAACCGAGAGCTTACCGATTTGGCTAGTCTGGCATATGCAGTGGCTAAAGACAGAGAGACCCGGTTCAATAAGGTGAAAGATGAGACTCAACAGCTGAGGCTGTCCTCAGTGTGGCATGCACATGTCTGTACTCACACGGGTGGGTGTCTCACACATGAATGCACACCCCGACTAGAAAGTGATGTACAGTACTACTAAGCACCAGGAGGCTAGGATGTCCCCTGTGATGTGCTAGATAACACTTGTCCAGGCACAAGCCACAGTAGCAATGGATCAATAGTAGATGTTAAGGAAAGCATTGTTCCATGGGAAAACACAAAAATAAAGTCTGAGAGTTGAGTGGCTGATGAAAGTACAATCAAAGACCCCAGGAAGGAAAAACCTCATGTCATCAGAAATGACAGCTTTGGATTGGTCAGTTGAGGACACTTAGGGAATACAGCTTGACTATATTTGAAGGAACCCTTTTCCACTCCAAGAAAACAAAGGCAGAGAGATTTCCAAGGACAGAGCAAAGCATAGGAACAGACAGGGACAGGACTCAGCACAGGCACAGGATCTACACCTGTACATTCAGCAATATCTGCATCAGACATTAAAAAAAAAATGCTGTGCTCGAAATAAACATGAAAAGCAAGTTTTTGGTCCATATTCAGTAACAGAATATAATGACTACATATCATATATACTTAACTATTATTAGAAGATGTAGAGTGTGCAGGGAAATGTGTGCAGGTGATTTGCAAATACACCATCTTATATTTAAAAAAAAAAAAAAAAAAAAAACCACTGTAAAACTTGAGATCATTGGATAAAGTTGTTTGCACAAGGACCTGAGTTCACATCCTAGGAATCCATAGACATGCAGGTCAGACTTAGATCCACTGAGCTAGCTAGGTAGTGTAGCTGAATTAGCAAGCTGGGTTCAAGCCAGACTCTAGACAGAGTGACTGAAGACAAGAGTAGCCTTCAGCCTCCACATGCATGTGCACACACATCTGTACCCATACACATATACCCCCTCTTAACCGCCTCTCCATAAATATACACAAGCAAATTAAAAAACAAAGGTTGCATTTGGAAAGAATCTTGAGGGTTGGTAAAATAGCATAGTGGGTAAAGGGGCTTGCAGCCAAGCCTAATGATTTGTGTTTGGTCCCTGGGACCCACATAGTGGAAGGAGAGAACCAACTCCTGCAAGTTGTCCCCTCCCACCTATATGTGAGTGCTGTGGCATTTGTACTCATCCCTGTACATAGATAACCATGTAATAAAAGCCTAGAATCATCTTCAAAACATATACACAAGTAGCAATAACAAAAAGGTTTCATATTAATGAGGGTCAAAGAACCAGAGCCCTAAACATACTGGGAGAGGTGAGACGCATATGAAAATTCGCAAGGCTCACGTGTTTGAACAATTGGTTCCCAGTTGGTGGTGCCCCCTAGGGAGATTGTAGAACCATTACAAAGTGGAGCCTTACTGGAGGAAGCACACGGCAGGGGTGGGGTGAGGGAGTAGGGGGGGTGGGCTGTGAGGGTTACAGCCTCATTTCTCTATTCTCTCTGTGCTCTGTTCTGTTCTCTCTGCTTCTTACATGTGTTTTTAAAATGTGCTCAACAGTTTCCTGCTCCTGTAGTTTTGTTTTTTTCCTGACTGTTGCCAAGTCTTCCCCAGGGAGCTGGAATCAATCAATCAATCACTCAATCACTCTCTCTCTCTCTCTCTCTCCACAAACTAAAACAAATCCCTTTCTTCTTAAAGTTACTTTGTCAGGGTGTTGCATCATAGCAATAGAAAAGTTATCAAACACACTGGAGGAAGCTGTTCGACTGCACCACATACCATCACTCCAACCCCCCCACCGCCATCTTTCCCTTATAGAACACATACACCTATTAGTCTGAAAGCTGTGATGACCTCCCAAAGAAATGAACTAGACTCACATCAGCCGCTGGAGAGCACATTCTGGATTCCTCATGAACTGACACAGCTGTTGCACTTCTTCAGTCCCCAGGCTGTTGTTCGACAGGCACAGGTGAGTCAAGTTCTGGTTGCTGGAAAGGGCTGAGGCCAGAATGTGGCAGCTGACAGATGTGAGAGCACAGTTGTCCAGTCTGCAAGGAGAGCCCCACACCCAATAGAGAAAACAATGAAGTACTTTCTTAAGTTTCCATCCTCCAAAATCACATTCCAACACATTTGTTATGGCACCATTCACAACAGCTAAACTATGGAACCAACCGAAGTGTCAAGCAACAGAAGAATTGATATGGAAAATGTATATGTAAGTTAATGGAATATTTTTCCAGCCATCATGAGAATGAAGTTGCCATTTGTAGAGAAATGGAGGCAACAAGAGACAAGCAAAGTAAGTGAATCAAGCTGATTTCATTTTTGGTCATAGACTTAAAATTTTTATTTAAAAATGCTTATTTATGTGTACCTGTGCATGTTTGTATGTATCTATGTGCATGCTATGTGGGTGCCCAAGGAGACCAGAAGGGGACATTAGATTCTCTGGAGCTGGAGTTACAGGTGATTGTGAGATGCCCAATGTGGGTATTCGGAACTCTGGAAGAGCAACAAGTGTTCATAACTGCTGAGCCATCTCTCCAGCCTCACACTTTTTAAAAGTGATTATATGCATGCATGGGGGCACAGTGTGAGTGCGTGTGTACGTGGGCATGTACACACACACGTGCATGTAGATAACAACTGAAATGAGTCACTTTTCACCATGTAGGTTCAAGAACTAGCCTAAGATCGTCAAGGCCTGGTGTTGATCCCACCAGCCAGCCCATGATTTTATGTAGATACATACAATTGTGTACTTATAAACATCAGGAACATAGAGATGAATGTGTCCAGAGAATAAAAGGAGATAGTGGGTGGGCATATGGGTGAGAAAAAGGAGAATATCTGTGTGTGTTATGTTGAACATATAGGATGTGCATGTTTGGGTTCTGGACAGATGGTTCAATGGTTAAGGGAACTTGCTGTTCTTCCACAGTCCCCAGAATCTATATTGAATGGCTCACAACTACCTGTAATTCCAGCCCCTAGGGATCCGATACCCTCTTCTGTCCTCCCCAGGGACTACACTAATATGCAGACACTCACGAAATAGAGTAGATCTTAGTATACACACATACAAAAATATTCATTTAAACTTTCCCTCAGCAGCAGGCATCTTTACCTGCTGAGCCATCTCACTGGTGTACAATTTCTTCCTGTCCATCTCACTGAAAACTATGAATCTACAGAAGGAAACTCCTCCATATGTGACAATAGATTGACTATGCAAACTGATTACATATTTTGACATAATTGACATATTTGCCAATGTGAAATCTATTTAATTACCTCATACTTAGCCATTCAAAGGAAAGCTACCAGACTAGAAAACAAAAGCTTTATAGACCCCTTCTCATAGGGCTGCGGCCAAACTAACCACCCCAACAAACCTGGAATTCTTAGGATAGCCTGTTGCATGTACCTGCTATTCAGTAACATTAATGGTGGATCTCTTCTTGTGAATAAGAGTGGATTGGACCAATGTTCAGCAGCCACCTTATTACATTATGACATTATTGTCATTTCTTCCATTTCTGGCCTTTAAGATTTTTATTTATGTGTGTATGGATATGCAATTGCAGTGTCTGCAGAAGACAGAGGAGGGCACTGGAGCCCCTTGAAGCTGGAGTTACAGGTGGTTGTGAGCCATCTAATATGGGCGCCTTGAACCAAATTCAGTGATGAGTGCTGTTAAGTCAGCACTCTAAAGGGCGATTTGTACTATTTGTTTTCAGTGACTTTAACAAGCTAGAGATGTGACAGATGCCAGCACATAGCTCTGAGCAGTGGATCATATTTTCTGTTTTCCCACATTGGTAGTTCATCCATGAATGAGTGATTTAGCCTAAAATTGCTTCACTGCTTACTGGGGAGACCAAAGATGGTGGCCACTCCATAGATATGTTTGCAGAAGGAAGGCAATCAAGCATTGACAAGAGCTGGTAAATCTCATTTCAATTTAAATAGAGGTTTCTACAATTACTACATCTTCACTCTCCTCTCTATATACAGGACAACTGGACCAGTAAGGACTACCCCAAGTTTCCATGTAGAAATATGTCTATAAAACAACATTCTTAGACTTGTCTCTTCTCTGTTGGCTCCTTTGTCTCCCTGGGTCAGAGTTATCTGACAATCAGATGATACTTTGTTAGGACCCTCCTCCTCTTTTTGCCATGTGTAGTGTGTACATGTATATATATTTGTGTGCCTGTGACTGCACATGTATGTGCAGATCCAAATGTCTCTACATGCATGCTTGAGGCCTGAGGTTGGCACTGGGCATCTTCCTTGATCAATCTCTGTCTTTTTTATTGAGGCAGGGTCCTGACTGAATCCAAGGCTTATCACTTTGTCTAGTCTGACAAGTCATATTGCTCTGGAGATCTCGTTTGCCTCCTTAGTGCTATTATATATATAACCCACCAAGCCCATCTAGCATTTACAGGGGTTCTGGTGATCTGAACTCTGGTCCTCATGCTTGTTCAAGGTGTTCTTTACCCACAGAACCACCTCCCCAGCACTTCTTTCTGGTGTGTGTGGGGGGGGGCAGAGAGAAGGGAGAGAGATGGAGAGACAGAGAGACAGACAGGGAGGCAGACAGACAGGGAGGCAGACAGACAGGGAGGCAGACAGACAGGGAGGCAGACAGACAGGGAGGCAGACAGACAGGG
>CM052717.1:0-18454 GCA_028551405.1 Uromys caudimaculatus | reverse complement strand
GGTAACTATAACTGTGGAGTCAAGTGTGAACTAACCCACTTGGCTCATATAGGTATTACACTCTAAAAGAGCTTTGTTAGGACAGAGGTCTTTGGCTGATGCCCACTTTCAACAGAAGGGCTGTCATAATTGAATGAATGGGTTTTTTCGTATGCCCCAACACCAGGGCATTTGCCAGTCCCACCCATCTCTGGGGCGTCTCAGATGCAACAGTGTCATGGGGTGAGAGGAAGGGAGACTCACATCAGCTTCTGCAGTGGACACGCTGAGTTTCTCAAGGCATTCCCAAGGGACCTCATACTCTTTACTCCCATCTTATTTCTGGCTAGGCTGAGACACTTTAGGCTGGTGGTTGAAAGAAGGAGTGTGGAGATTATCTCAAAACCAGTGAGGGTTAACTCAGAGGAATCCAACCTGTAGAGAGAGGCAGCACAAGATTATTTTGTCCCTCTTGGGTAACTCTCTCTCCATTTAAGCTCCTTAGGAACTGGAGGATACTGCTCACACAAATAGATCTACTTCCTTCTCTTTTCCTTATAGTAGCCTGTCAACACTGTCAACCAGCACACCATACCCCCATAGATGCAATATACCATCTATATTTGCTAAGTGGAAAAAAAAAAAGCACTGGGCTGGTTGAGTTCTCAGTGGATAAAGGTGCTCACCACCCATACCGAAAACCTGAATATGATCCCAGGACCCATATGGGTACAAGAAGAGAACACATTGCTCTGACCACACACATGCTACAGGCACACAAAATAAAATCTAAATTAAAAACAAAACAAAACAAACAAAAAAAACTAAAGTGTCAACTCCTTAACATGCCTTGATGGGAAGCACTTCACAAGATGGCCTGTGCCAGTTTTCATTGAGAAAGTTCACCGTAGTTACATAACCATTCAAAAAGTGCCTGAGGTTACCTGTGACCTTCTTTTTGAGACAAGGCCTTGTGTTAGCCCAGGTTAGCCTCCAAATTGCTAAATAGCTGAGGCTGATCCACTCCTCCTGCCTCTACCTCTGGAGCAGTGGATTACAGGTTTGAGCACTATGCTTGGGTTTGTGCACCTATGGGGACTGAACCCTGCACTTCTTGTTTGCTCTATGAGCCCTTTACCAGCTGAGCTTTTCTACCCCCTACCACTTTACCATCCCCCACCACTTTTTCAGAAGACAGGATCTTGCTAGACAAAGCAGGTTGGCTTCAAACTTGCTATCCCCATGACTCAGCAACCACAGTGTTAGGTTACAGGTGTATACTTGTTACAGGTATTCCATTTTTATATTTCTTAATGTGTGTATGTGTATACACACATGTGCCATAATGGGCATGTGGTCAAAGGACAACTTTTGGGAGTCCTCTCATGTGTTTCTCTCTCTCTCTCTCTCTCTCTCTCTCTCTCCTCTCTCATGTGGAGTCTGGGAATTAAACTCAGGTCATCAGGCTTGGTGGCAAACTCCTTTATCCCCTGGGCCACCACAATGGTCCTGTTTTTAATGTTTACAAAGCACTGGATTTTTATAAACATGGATGCAATATTTATACCTTAAAATCTACTATTTGAAATGCTCAATTTGATGGCATGTAGCCCATCCTTTTTCCCTGTCTCCCATCCCCACTATAGCATTGCCAAGTCACTATTGCCCCCGCCTTCAGAACTTCTCCATCTCTAACCCCCTAGAGCAGTGGTTCTCCACTTTCCTAATCCTTTAATACATTTCCTCATGTTGTGGCGATTGATCCCCATCTATAAAGTTATTTTGTCACTACTTCATAGCTATAAATTTTCTACTGTTATGAATCGTAATGTAAGTATCCTATATGCAGGATATCTGATATGTGACCCCAAAGGGTTCACCACCTACAAGTTGCTGTAGTTTTGCAACTTCCTGGAAATTATTCCAAATTTTAAAGTAAAAAGTCACACACTCACCTCAGAGTCTCTAGGGAGCAGCTTGGATGTTTCAGCGCGTTACAGGCTAACTTGATGTCATCATCCTTCATGGGAGTGTTCCCTAGATTGAGGTACTTTAAGTTCCGATTGCTATCAAGGAACGTCCAGAGATATTGCAGGCCAGACACTACCTCTGCACTCTTAAACCTGCAGAAGTGGGGGTGGGGGAGACAGGAGGGGAGGGAGAGGGAGAGGAAGGGGGGAGGGAGAGGGAGAGGAAGGGGGGAGGGAGAGGGAGAGGAAGGGGGGAGGGAGAGGGAGAGGAAGGGGGAGGGGGAGAGGGGGAGAGAGAAGGGGGGAAGAGGGGGAGAGAGAGAGAGAATAGTCATATTTAATTGTTCATATAATTATTAATCACATTAATCAATAACACTCTTCTGTTTACCCATCTAGCCAGCTCTCAAAACTGTAGCTCTTTGCATAAAGTTCGTTTCTGAGACAAGATTCTCCTGTAGCCTGTGCTGTATGAAACTCCTCCCTCTGTCACCCAAGTGTGGAACTGCAGTCCTGTGTGAACACTCCTGTCAGTTAAGTTTTCCTTTTCTGAGATAGGCTCTAATTTATCCTAAGCTGATCTCAAACTCACTATGTAGCTGAGGATGACGCTGAACAACTTTTTAACACTCTTAAAAGATTTTTTTTTCGAGACAAGGTTTCTCTGTATAGCCCTGGCTATCCTGGAACTCACTCTGTAGACCAGGCTGACCTCAAACTCAGAAATCCGCCTGTCTCTGCCTCCCAAGTGCTTGAGATTAAAGGCATGCATCAACCACTGCCTGGCTCTTAAAGGTTTTTGTGTGCATGTGCATTCAGGTACCCATGGAGGCCAGCAGAGGGCACTAGCTTATGCGAGCTGGAGTTATAGGCTAGGGACCCAACTCTGGTCTTCTGCAAGAAGCTACTGACCTTGGACTTTAGGTCCACCTGCCACCACTTCCCAAGTGCTACTAGGATTATAGGCTTGTGCCCTTACATATGTTTACATGATCCTGGTGGTTGAAGGCTGTCTTACTACATGCCAGACAAGAATTCTACTTACTAAGCCACTCCCCTCAGCTCTATTTGCCTTTAATTTTACAGCACCCCACAAAGTACCAGAGGCCCCAGGAATGGGGCATTAAGCAATCCTGCTTTGGAGAGCTCCCTCCAGAGTGGTGGTTCCCACCTTTCCTAATGCTGTGACCCTTTTAT
Source organism: Uromys caudimaculatus (assembly GCA_028551405.1). Classification (NCBI taxonomy): domain Eukaryota; kingdom Metazoa; phylum Chordata; class Mammalia; order Rodentia; family Muridae; genus Uromys; species Uromys caudimaculatus. Next base: position 15,308 of record CM052717.1, on the reverse strand, counting down.
AGTTTCTCATGTTGTAGTGACCCCCAACCATAAAATTATTTTCATTGTTACTCATAGCTGTGATGTTACTATTGTTATGAACAATAATTTAACTATCTGATATGCAGAATATCTAATATGTGACCCCCATGAATGGATCATTTGACCTCCAAAGGGTTATAACCCACAGGTTGAGAATCACTTGTCTACAGGGATACCAGATAACATCAAACACAAGACTTATGCTTCATTACAGTTCACCAAGCATGGCCACACCTACCTGCTGTCTCCATTTTTTTTCTTTTTCTTGTCAACTTGATAAAGCTAGACTCTGGGGAGGAGGACCCTCAGTTGAGAAAATGCCTTAATCAAATTGTCCTCTAGGCACATCTGTAGGGCTTTTGGGAGGGGTAATTATTGATGTTTGAGGAACCAGAGCACTGTGGGCAGGTATATAAAACAGGCTGGGTGTATAAGAAAACAGGCTGAGCACACAATGGGGAGCAAGCCAGTTAAGTAGTATGACTCCATGATTTCTGCTTCAGTTTGTGCCCTGACTTACCTCAATAATGCAGTATGACCTGAGAGTTATTAAAGAAAACTTTCTCCATATGTAGCCTTTAGTCATTGTCTCAGTTGGGGTTTCTATGTGATAAAACACCATCACTACAGCTTGTAGTCTATCATCTAGGGAAGTCAGGGCAGGAAATCAATGCATGCATTAGCAACTGAGAACTTGACAAGCCCCAAGCTGTATGTCATGTGGATTTCCCTTGGCTTGGGAGGGCAAGTTAAAAAGTGAGGGTTTTTTTGTCTAAAGTAGAGTTGGGATTTATCCCCCCCTCCCCAAGATACCAAGCATCTGTAGCAGGCTCAGATCTGTATTAGTGTTACAGCATGAGGCTGACTCTAAAAGGTAGTGTTTTTTATAACAGGTCAGATCCCACAGCCTAAGGCAAACAGGTCATGCCACCTTCCTGCAGCTCTCTCGGGGAGAGAGTTAAGTGGTCTGTGCTGACTTGACAACTCTCAATTGTTTGGTTTTTTTTTTTTTAATGCTCCTTGTCACATATGCTATGCTGAACTAAATCATGTGATGAGAAACTTCTCACTACTCCAAAAAGCCAGACTTTTCCTTTGTTCTGGGGATTTGGTCCAGAAAGACTTCTCAGAGGGATTTGCTAAGATGTGTTAATGAAGGGCTCATTCTAAAGAGGTTCCTTTTGGCTCAACCCCAACATCCCTCTTGTGATGACTTGAGCATACTCTGATTAATGCGTATGTGTGCGCACCTGCATGACATGCACCACATACATGCCAGGGCCCATGAAGGTAGCAAGAGGAAATTGGATTCCCTGGAGCTGGAGTTAGAGAAGCTGTGAGCTACCATATGGATGCTGGGAACAGTGCCTGAGTTCTCTGCAAGAGCAGCTGATGCTCTTAACCACTGAGCCATCCCTCCAGCCTCTCTGCCTCGTTCTCTCTCTTAATAAAGCTGCTCTCCAGTGTTTAAAGGCCCCATCATGTTTGAATTTCTCTATGTTGTATTGTTCCTGTAAATTCTGTTCTTCCTTCCATCAAACTGCTTCTTCTGAAGGGAATTACACCAGCTTCTTTCCAGACTGACTGCTGTTACCCTTATTGTGTTTAACCATTAGCTATTTGCATATTTGTACAGTTTTAGAGTTATTAAAGAGTGATCAAAGAATGACATAAATTACTTCATGTTATATTATTCGCCCCAAAGTCCTCCTCCCATAGTCTCCCTAACTAACCAATTCCTACTTATACTTCAAAATCCACAGTAGTTAAGCCTGCCTCAAACCTATGTACCTCTTTTTATACAGTCTTTTGGTCAGTTCCCATCCCATGCTTCTGGGGACTTGGTTCATGCAAGAGATCTTTTACAGCATTTATCCTCTCAGAATACATCTCTTCAGGGTTTATAGAAGAACCTTGTCTTGGCAGGAGAATTCACGGGAAAGACTGTTTGCACCAGGCTGGATGGCACTTACGTCAGCTTCTGTATATGGCAGAATGAATTCCTCAGCTTGAGGCACAGTATCTTCATGGCCCATTTGTTCAAGATGCTGCTGCCCAAGTCCAGCTCCTTCAAATTCGGGTGGGTGCCGAGCACAGAGCAGAAGTTTCCCCACCACTCTATGAGGGCTGGTTTACATTGTGTCCTGTGTCAGTGAGGGGGAAAAGTAGGAGAAAATATGATTGAACAGGTAGATTTGAACATGAGTGACTGCCACAGCAAGGCCAACCACAGGGGGAGACAAGACTGTAAGGGAGCACAGGACAGCTGAGGAAATAAAGCCAGCTCAGTGGATGCTACTTGGTGCGGGCTCTACAGGCCTACAATCAGCCTCCTTTGATATTTCAATATTCCCTGCGGATATGCTAGACCAATTAGAGGAAACTTCAGTTTTCCCAGTTACCTGTTGACTTAAATTCTAGCTCACTGTAATGGTGAAATAGTACAGTTGTGTTGTATGGCACTAAAAAATGATTTTATTTTTAAAACTGTGTAACTGTGTGTGTAACTGTGTGTCTGTGCATGAGTCTGTGCATATGCGTGTCTGCGTGTTTTATGTCTCTGTATCTCTATATATGCTCTTATGGAGGCCAGAGGAGGGCATCAAATCTCCCTGGAGCTGGAGTTATAGGCAACTATGAGCTACCCAAAGTGATGCTAGGAACCAAATCCAGGTCCTCTGGAAGAACAGTAAGTGCTCTTAACTACTGAGCCATCTCTTTCACTTGGATTTTATTTTATTTTTACTCTGGAGATAATATAATCATTCCACCTCCAGCTTGGAGTAGAGATGATCACTTCCTGTTATGGCAACTACCTGAACAAAAACAGTATGGGAAAAGCCAAGTATGTGGTAAGAGAAATGTGGCTAATTCCTTCCTAATAGTGGCAAGAGACTCCAGCTCTGACTTCTTGCCCTCTCAGCTGCAAGTAATCTTGCAGGATGCAAGAATATATGTGGAAGTGGATAATTGAAAACATGACTCCATGACAGCTCCCATGAGGATACTATCTATGTGAGGTGAGACTTTACTGTGAGGCCTGAGTACCTGAGATCAAACCTGGAGACCTCTGTGTTGGAAAGATTACTGCTTATTGTTCTCTGACCTCCATATGTCATGACATACACACACATGTGCACAGAGAGACAGCAGATAGACACACACACACATGCAGACACGCACATGCACAGACACACATATGCACAGACACACACGCACACAGACACGCACGCAGACACACGCACAGACAATAAATGGAATTTTGTTTTTTTTTTTTTTTTTTTAAAACAAAATTCTTCAGAAGTGGATAATGGAATGATGAAGTCACCAGAGACTGGGAGAACAGGAAAGGGAAGTTGGTCAAAGACCACAAAAATTACAATAAAAAGGAACAAACTTAGATCTGCACATTGTTGTTTAATATATAATGATGATATTAATGTGTTACATATATACTTAAAAACTGCTAAATGGTCTTAAAACTTGAACATCCAATCCTTTCTCTGTAACCAGCTTACAGAGATGAAGGTATTTTATTATAAAAATATTTAATATTAATTTTTATTTTTGTGTATTGCATGTCATGTGCCTGTGACTACGTGCACAAAAAATCAGGCACCTGAAAAGGCCAAAAAAGGGCTCTGGAGCTCCTGGACATGGAGTTGTAAGTGGTGTGAGACACTTCACTGGGTGCTGAGAACCAAACTCTGGTCCTCTGAGACAGCAGCACATGCTCATAATCACCGAGTCCCCTTCTCCTGCCTACATACTTTTGTCTGTTAATCTGTCCATCATTCTGACTATCAGATTTTGGAAATGATGGACCCCAAAGCTGCTGCCAATCTCCAGGAACCTCTCTCTGGAAGAAGGGAAAGGCTAGAGCCTGATACCAGCCAGAGGGGAATTTGTCTTCCAGAAAGCAATCCCACACAGAGCAGACCACCTTGCTGGGGAAACTGGAGGTCAGATGATTATTATGTCAATGGTGGGCAGGTCTCATGCACTTTGCTCAGAACTACTTAAGACATGAACGCACCTGAACTTATATCTTAACTTCATTTCAGGATCCAAAAGATAGGCTATGGGGAAGGGAGTCAAGATAGACCACTGACCTTTGATTTCTGTCCCTCTTTCCACTGTGGCCTCATTGAATGAATCTTTTTCTGCATTTTATTACTAATTTGGCTGTTCTAATAGGCTTGGTGGTGGAATCTAGCTTGACACCTCTGCCACCCGGAGTTCTGGGCTTGTAGGTATGAACTCAGTCTATGTAGTGTTGGGATTGAACCCCAGGCTTCATTCATGTTAGGCAACCACTGTACTGGCTGAAATTTATCTACCAGTTGAGCTATATCCCCAGCATGGTACTCTGTTTTAAAAGGGCTTTTCCACTAGATAATGACAAACGAGACTCAGTTCAGGTCTTGTGAGTCATCCTTTAAGTGCCATCTAGTACCCCAAATATTTCCAAAAGTCATGTCTAAGCATAGTAACATACAAAAATTACTAACTGGCTTTGGATAAAAATCATCCAATACTCACTTCTGGAGAGCATCAAGAGGGCACAGCTCAAGAGTATTATCCACCGAGAAGAGGTCTCTGATATCCACCCGAATTGCCTTCAAGTTCTGACAGTGCTGGAGACAGTAGGAAGATACCATCAAGTCTATCTTCTGGTTAATCAGAAGCCACACTTCTTGGAAGCTGTTGAGAGTCATGTGAACAAACTCTTCATCCTGAGACTCAAAGAGATAGTAGAAGGCATCCAGGGTGTCCACTGGGCTGGTGCCATTGACCTGCTGACCTATCAGAGAGACCCATTGTTGGAACTTCTGCTTAACAGTCGGGGTCACAGGATATCCAAACAGAATCCCCAGAGCCTTCAAGCTATCCTTGTTTATGAGGCCAAATAAGAAACGCTTCATCCCGAGGAGGTGAGTGCCATCCATTCTCTTCACTTCCATGATGCTCCTTTGGTTTTTAATGAGGCAAAAATACTGATTCCATTCCCCCAGCTCTTCTAAAACATAATATAAGGCAGCAAAGAAATCCTGCAGGCTGAGGTGGAAGAAAATATAACACTGCTCATTGCTGTGACCAACCTGGAGAAGGATGTTCATGTGAAAGAGAGCCGAGATCTCAGACTCCTTTAGGCTGTAGGTCTTCAGGTCATCATCATAGAACACCGACCTCATGGTCCACACTCCCTCAGCTGCCATCCTGCACAAACCCATTAGGGTAATTCGCTCTTCCTGACTGAGCTGGGGAGACAATCTCAAGTTGAGCTGGTAGAACACCAAGGTGGCATACAAACTGGTGAGAGTCTGGCAGGGTAGGGTGCATCTCCTTCCCAACTTCTTCTGCAGCTGTAGAGCCTCATAGATCAGTGAGCATACAGAAGGGGCCTGGCATTGGTCAAATAGCTGGTGATTTTCTATCACGGAATGAAAGACTTGCATTCTCTGATAGTCATCGGATATGTTTTCAAGGACCAGCTGAGATCTCTTTGATGCAGACAGTCCTTCAACCAGTATATAGAGGGGGGATACCACCATCGACTTGAGTTTTTCTAAGCCTGTGTTTCTGGTGGTAATGATGAGAAAGGACTCGGGTAGGAGGACCTTCCTCAGGAGACTATACATCAGGATGTATATGGGCTGTTCATCCTTCCAGTCTCTGGAGAGTGTCTCATCATGTTGGAGAACAGAGTCCATATCATCCAAACCATCTATGACAAACAAGAGTCTTTCTGGTTGCGACAGGATCTTTGTCACTGGAGCCCAGGAGTCTGGGCACTCCTTGGCAATCAGCTGTGTCAAACTGCTCTTCTCTGTCCACTTTATTTCTCTAACAGAGAAGAAGACAACATAGGACATCTCTTGGTAGAGTTTACCCTGTGCCCAGCCCAGAACAATACTTCTGGCCAAAACTGACTTCCCAATTCCTGGTCTTCCGTGTAGTATAATGGTGTGAGGCCTGAAGGTTTTCTGGGATGATTTAAAAGCATCAGACAATACTTTCATCTCTGGGCTGACATAGTGTACATCCACGCTCATGTCGAATTTAGCTATCACATGGGCCTTGTAGTCTTGTAGGTCACCTCCATGATATGAAGTCAGATAAGAGGACAGAGAAAAATAATGTAAACAATGTCTTAGTTTTAGTGAAACTGACATGTATATCTGCACCATGAGTATAATTAACAATGGCTTAAAACATCTCAAAATAGAAGGCAGGAATCTGAATGGATTTATAGTAAAGAAATGATGAAAGTTTAAGGTGATATATATGCTAATTGCCTTTAATTGACCACTACTGTATCTATAATGAATCAAAATATGTTGTACTGAACACGTACAAATATGTGTTAACACACACATACTCCTTGGTTTTAAGTCAGATTAACTATATAAAATGTTCGTGCTACTTCATTACCTGTTTTGAGAGAAGAGTCTCATAACTCAAGCTGGCCTCAACTTTGCTATATAGACAAAAATGGATTTGAACTTCTGATCCTCCTGTCTGTCCCAACTCCCAGGATTATAGGTGTGTATCACCATGCTTAGTTTTATGTTGCACTGAGGATTGAACCCCATGGTTTTATGAATGTTAGAAGACACTCTACCAACTTAGTTACATCCATAGTTCAGTGTAGCTTCTTCTGAGCTATGTATTTCTCATGAGACCTAAGTAGATTGGGTTGTCTTTGGCCAGTGAGCTGTAGAGAGATTTGCCTTTTTCTCCACCCTATCTGTGATTACAAGCCATTGCTGTGACTATAAACACATTGCCATCATACCCAACTTTTTGTTATTCTGGGGTCCTAAACTCAGGCCCTCATGCATGCAAGACAAGCTCTTCACCTAGATCTTAATCTCTATTTGTAGAATTGGACCAATGCAATATCTTTATATTGAACATTAGCCATGTTAACAGATTTAGGTTTGCATGCAGAGTCAGAAGGCAACCTGTAGTTGGACCTAAGACTTCCTAGCCCCCCCCCCACACACACACCTACAGACTTAATTATTACACCCATGCTCCAGACTGCCAAATAAATCCTTTCCTCCCCAACTTACTTTTTGGTCATGGTGTTTTGTTGTAGCAACAGAAATCCTGATGACAGATATTAATTTCTTTAACAAGGTATTTATTGAACAGATGATGTGACAATTACACTATGTGCACCATAGTGAATGGCTCAAAATGCCATCAATATCTATATTTAATAGTATGGATTCCAGTCAGGCAGAAGTGGCACACAACTTTAATCCTAGTACTCAGGAGGCAGAGGCAGGTGGATCTGCAAGTTTGAGGCCAACCTGGTCTACAGAGCTGGTTCCAGAACAGAAACCCTGTCTTGAAGCCTTACTCCTCCAAAAAAGCATGGATATTAATTTAGAGGGTAGTGCAAAATATCAATTTTTCAATATGGGCTGAATAATGATGGTATAATTCATGCAGGGTCAACATTATGTATTTACCAGTAGTACAGGCCCCGTCTGCTATCTAGAGCAGTGGTTCTCAACCTTTCCAATGCCGTGACCCTTTAATACAGTTCCTCATGTTGCAGTGACTCCCAACCAGTTATTGCTACTTCATAACTACGCTTTTGCTACAGTTATAAGTCACAAATATAAACATCTGATACTTAGGATATCTGATATGTGACCCCTGTGAAAGGGTTGTTTGACCCTCAAAGGGGTCATGACTCCCAGCATTGCCTCCTATGAAGCTCTTGAAGCAAAGTGGGATGCAGCGTGGACTCTCTTGTCTGAGTTGGTCAGATCTTCAGTTCTACTAAGCTTACAATGTAAATATCTCATCTAAGTCCCATCACTGCTTTTAATCAGTGCCTCAGTGGACACCATGCTTACAGTTGGATTAATCACTAACAAAGAAGAAATAGCAAAAGAAAAATCCCACCAGTGGAAGAATTGAGAGAGTACAGCTTACTCATGCTGTGCATTAGGGCTTTTTATAGATTAAAAATTTTTATGTGTAGGAGTGTTTTCCACCTATGTACATATATATGTATATATGTATGTATGTATGTATGTACATCATATGCATGCCTGGTGTCTGAAAAGGTTGGAGGTTGCATCAAATTGCTGATATCTGGAGTTACAGATGGTTGCAAGCTGCCCTATGAGTGCTGTGAATTGCACCCAAGATCTCTACAAGAACAGCAAGGGCTCTAACCATTGTGCTATCTCTCCAGCTACACAATGGAATGTATTTACTTATTTTTTACTATGAGGACTTGACTGGCCTGGGACTTACAAAGACCCACTTTCCTTTGCCTCTTGAGTGCTGGGATTAACAATGGAATATTACAAGGCAACACAAGGAATGAAAAAATAGTGATATTTACAATGGATTTTTTTTTCTGAGATGGGGTTTCTCTGTGTAGCTCTGGCTGTCCTGGAAGTTGCTCTGTAGACCAGGCTGGCCTCAAACTCACAGAAATCAACAACCTGCCTCTGCATCCTGAGTGCCAGGATTGAAGGCATGAGCCACTACCATATGGTTTTACTAATAAAATTCTATTTATTCAGTAAACTGGATGGAACTGGCAATTGCTGTTAGGCAAAATATGCCAGACTCAAATGCTGCATGTTTTCTCCTAGATTTTTTTTAATCAACACACACACACAACCATAAAAGTAGAGAGAGACCTTGGAGAAGGGGAGACAAGATCTTAAGTAGTGGAGGAGAGAAGGAAAGGGGGGGTGACATTACATGTGACATGAGAGCAGAAGGTGGGCTATGGGGTAGAGGGCAGAGGCTGGAAGTGGGAGAGGATTACAGATTAGAAGAAACTACGTGAGCAATGACACAGTGGGTCTGTGGAGGTGGCTCAGTGAATAGAGTCACTTGTCTTGGTGTTAAACCCCTAGCGCCATATAAACCAGATGTGTTCATGCACACACCTGTAATTTATTCACTCAGGAGGATTAAGTGTTCAAGATCATCCTCAACTACATAAAGAGTTTGAGGCCAGCCTGGAATACATGAGGTCCTGCCCCTGCCTTGTGGATTTATCAGCAGTTAATGGCTGCTGGGGAAATGAGACTTTCTTCAGTGGTGTATCGACTGATAAGGTACCCATGCCTCTGTAAATAACCTTTCTCCCAGGATCTTGTAAGCAATCCAAACACATTGGGTGACAACAAATCAAAGTTGAAGTGGGGATAGTTGTATGAAACTATCAAAGGGAAATTCGTTATATATAATCTATGATAATAAAACTACTAATGAAAAAGAACCAAATTCACATCGTATGCTAATTTGAAACCTAATATCTCTAAATTTGATTGGCATTGTTAACTATTCTCAGCTGTGTTTAGAACTAGTCATACTTGGGCTTGTGTTGTCAGTTTGCTGGATTTATTTGAAATTTTCATCAACTGTGACCCAACAGAAATTGCACCGAGTCACACGGCTCTGTCTGTGATGTTCATACCCAGGACTTACAGGGAAGGTTCAGGCAGTGACACTAGTGAAACCAGGACCCCACACTCCTATCTGAATGCCATATGATGCTTTCACCCAGCCTCCCTCTAGGTTGATCACAAATAGGAATTTTAGTCACCTTGTTCACCTGCCTCTGTCACTACATCTTCATCAGATTTTAAGGCTTCTGGAAAAGGGAGAAAAAAATCCAACCATGATTTTGCTTTCTGTTCAAAGCAGAGATACCATCTGTATGAACTTCCCCCATCTTTAGGGAACAGAGGATAGGGAGGAGAGCTGTGAACTGCTGTCCTCTGGACATGATACAGTTGTTGGCCACATAAAGTCACACAGCTGCAGCTCCCTGTGCAAGATCAAGAACTTAAAATTGCATCAGAGATTGGGTAGGATGTGTCAGCATTTGGAGTCACTTCTCCGTAGAAGCTTATCTTCCACTTGGTTATCAGGGCTCTGTCTGTGTGTACATACGAGTGGGCAGGTTCAGGGGCAGATTTCTGTGCACATATATGGACCATTGTTTGACTTTTCATGTCTTTCTCACTCTCAATCTTAATTTTTAAAGATGTATTTATCTTTAAGAATGCTTTGCCTATATGTATGTCCCTGTACCCTGTGTAGGCCATGCCTGCTGAGACCACAAGAGGGCAGGAACTAGACTTACAAATATGAGCTGGCATGTGGGAGCTTAAAACTGAACCTGGATCTTCCAGAAGAGTGGCCAAGTGATCTCCCTCCTGTCTCTGTCTCCTTTGAGGTGGTATTATATATAAGCACACACCCTTCCCACCAGAATATTTAGACAGGTTCTGGGATTTGAACTTTTGTCCTAGTGCAGGAAGCATTTCTTTGACTTAGCATAACAAGCCTTAATATTTAACCTTAATAACAGCTTTATACCCAAACACAGATGCGATTTAATGCAGTCAATATAAAGAGCCTAGCTGATCATTTCCCTCCAAGAAATATTCAAGGTTTTAAAATTCATGATAGAATCATTGGAACCAAGAACTCCCCCCCCCCCGCCCAAATCTTACAGACAAATAGAGTCATATACCCTGAAAGAAACAACATTTAAGCCAGCAGAAATAGGTGTATATGGACAGGCACAGAAACCAGGCAACTAGGGCTCAGAAACCCAAAATTACCTTCCCACACCTCTATCTCGACAATGTAGAAGATTATTCCTGTACACATATGTTTGGTATGTGATAAGTGTTGAATATGTGTGTGCAAGTTGATGTTGGTGCCAGAGGTCAACCTTAAGTTTTCCTTCAAGATTCATCCACTGTTAAAACAAAGACTCATTTTAACTTGTAATTATATGTCTAGGTGTGGGTATGTATGAGCCTTGTGCTAGCAGAGGATAGAGGTGTTAGATTTCTTGGACCTGGAGTTACATGTAGCTCTGAGCCACCTGATGTGGGTGCTGGTAAACACACTCCAATCCTGGGTGTACACACATAAGATCTCAGGGGTCTAATTCTTCAGATAAAAACCTATAGAGCATTTGACTTTAAGTGTATCCATCTTTATACCCCCCCCTTCCAGCAAACCTGATGTCTGTTCCTCCTCTGATCCTTTGTCTTTCAGAATTGTTTTATCATCTTTTTCTGGAGGACTCATTGTGTTTTCTGCAACAGAGAGAAAGAGTTAATAAGTCAGTCTAATTGTCCCAGCTGCAGATGAGAACACTCATGTCCAAACTATATAGAGGATTAAAGTAAGCCTCTCAGTTTATGCCCAGTGTAATCTGTAATGTCAGGGCCTTTGCCTCAGAAGAACAGTAAAGGAGATAAGCAAAGATGCTCCCATTTGGACCCTAACACATGCATTCTATACTAGTTCTTCTGAGTGGCTTAGGTTGGGTGTCACAATTAGTTGTTGGGTCATAGTCATTAAGGATTGTCTTCATTAGTCAACCTCAATGCCTTCAAATTTCAGACTTGAAATTTGAGCAGCTATTCACTTGACACTTGTAATTAGAATTGTCTTCAACTTTGTGTGTGTTCCTGTGTGCGCACATGTGTCAACCGTGGTCTCTTTCCTTTGTAGGCACCTCTCTGGTTTTTGGAAAAAAAAATACATTTCTTTTTTTTTTTTTACATGTGTATGTGTGCACACAAGTGTCCTTGGAGACCCAAGGAGGAATTAGGACTTTGTGGAACTGGAGTTATAGGTAGTTGTGAGTCACTTGAATATGGGTGTTTTGAGTGAACACGGCCCTTTTACAAAAGCAGCAGGTGCTATTAACCACTGAGCCATTTCTCCACCCCCAACTGTGGTTATTTGAATGAAAATGGTCCTTATCAGCTCATGTGTTGGAATGTCTTGACCAGAATTTGAGAGGGATTAGGCGGTGTGGCCTTGTTGGAAGAGTTCTCAAAAGCCCACACCACATCCATTCTCCGTTTCTGCAGCGTGCTGCTGATCAGATGTCTGTCAGATACTGGTCCAGTGTGATGGTTGCCTTCTCCCACCATGCTTCCTGCCATGATCATCATGGATTAACTGTAAGCAACACTGTAAGCAAATCCCCAATTAAATGCTGTTATAAGCTGCCTTATTCATAGAGTCTCTTTACAGCAATAGAAAAGTAATAAGACACTTAACACCTATATTTTTTCCCCAGACAGGCTCTCTCTCCTAAACCTGGGACTTGCCTGATTGAAGCCAAGGAGTACCTTGAACTACTGATCCTCCTGTTTCTGTCCTAAGTGCTAGGATTAGAGGTGTGCGCCCTATCCCCGGATTATATAGGGTTGTGGATTGAATCCAGCTGGGGCTAGGTGAGCAAGTCATGAATGAGCTACATCCCTAGCCCTCACTTTTGCATTTTAATTTACAATAATCTTCATTCATTCATTCATTAAACATAGTCCCAAAAAATCTAATGCATGATTTTAAAAAAATTACACTTTCTCTCTTTGTATAAAAGCTGTAATTCTCAACCTGTGGGTTGCAACCTTTTTGGGGTTAAACAACCCTTTCACAGGTGTCACATATCAGACATCCTGCATATTAGATAACTTATATTACAATTTGGAATTGTAGCAAAATTATAGCTATGAAGTAGCAACAAAAATAATTTTATGGTTGGGAGAGTCCCCATAACATGAGGAACTGTATTAAAGAGTCACAGCATTAGGAAGAAGGTTAAGAACCTCTGATATAAAGACAGTTTGTGTAGTACTTTGTGTAGTCATATATACATACACAGTATGTATATGCAAAATACTTATTCATATGTATATTCCAATACATATTGTAATAATAATGCTTCGTCATAATAGTCTAGCAAGCATCTGCAAATAACTTGGATACTGTTTACCTAACCATAAGTTTATAAATGGTTATTATGTTGTTTTCTGAGACAGTTGCAGGTTTGAGCGAGAAAGATATTTCACTTCCCCAAACAACACCCAGTCCAGGCTATGATTCAATGTCAATGTGTTGCCCTCCGAACACCCTTGATTGGATCACTATGCTTAAAAAAAAAAAAAAAAAAAAAAAGATAGGAAATGGGTTCCTAGGAGTTACTAACACAGTACACAGTGTGTTGATCCGTTTTGCTTGGTGTCAGTTATAGAAAGTCAGTAAAGTTTTGGCATTCAAAGTAACTCAAGCCCAGGCATGGTGGTGTACAACTTTAATCCCAGCAGAGGCAGGCAGATCTCTGTAAACTCAAGTCCAGTGTAGTCTACATAGAGAATTCCAGGCCAGCCAGGCCTGCATAGTGAAACCCCTGTCTTAAAAAAAAAAAATACTCACAAACTGAATCCAAGAACACATAAAAAAAGATCACCTACCATGTCCTGGTGGGCTTCATCCCAGAGATAGAGGGATGGTTCAATATACAAAGATCTGTCAGTGTAATCTACCATATAAACAAATTGGAAAAAAAAACCCCATGATTATCTCATTAGATGCTGAAAAAGCCTTTAACAAAATTCCAATACATCCTGCATGATAAAAGACTTGAATGGATATAAGGGACATACCTAAACATAGTAAAGGCAATATACATGATATGATAGTATACATAAGCAACCCCCAAAATTCTATCAGGGAACTCCTACAGCTGATAAATGCTTCCAGCACAGTGGATGGATACAAGATTAACTGAAAAAACAATCAGTAGCCCTCCTATATACAAACAACAAATCAGTTGAGAAAGATCAGGGAAACACCACCCTTCACAATAGCCACAAGTAATATAAAATATCTTGGTGTAGTTCTAACCAAGCAAGTGAAAAACCTGTATGACAAGAACTTCAAGTCTTTGAAGAAAAAAACTGAAGATAACAGAAAATGAAAAGATCTTCCATGCTCATGGATCAGTAGGATTAATATAGTAATATTGGTCATCTTACGAAAAGCAATCTACAGATTCAATGCAATCCTCATAAAAATTCCAACAATTCTTTACAGACATTGAAAGAATATTCATATGGAAGAACAAACCTAGGATAGCTATAACAACCCTGTACAATAAAAGAAATTCTGGAGGTATCACCATCCCTTATTTCAAGCTTTACTACAGAGCTATAGTAGTAATAAAAGCCACATGGTATTGGCATAAAAACTGACAGGTTGATCAATGGGATCAAACTGAAGACCCAGATGTAAAAATGCAAAGAAGAATGCAAATAGATCCATATTTATCACCCTGCACAAACTCAAGTCCAAGTGGATCAAAGTCCTCAACAAAATATGCTGAACCTGATAAAGTGGGGAATAGTCCCAAACATATTGACACAGGAGACAACTTCCTGAACAGATCACAAATAGCACAGGCACTAAAATCAACAATTAATAAATGGGACCTCATGAAACTGAAAAGCTTCAGTAAGGCTAAGGGCACCATCAATAGGACAAAACGGCAGCCTACAGAATGGGAATTTTACCAACTCCACATCTGACAGCGGGCTAATTTCCAAAATATATAAAGAATTCAAGAACTAGACATTTACAAACCAAATAATTCAATTAAAAATTAGGTACAGATCTAAACAGAATTCACAACAGAGGAATCTCGCATGGCTCAGAAAGACTTAAAGAAATGTTCAACATCCTCAGTCATAAGGGAAATGCAAATCAAAATGACTGTCATTCCATCTTACACCTGTTAGAATGGCTAAGATAAACACTGGTGACAGTTCATGCTGGAACAAAGGGAGCACACTTCCATTGCTGGTAGTATTGCAAACTTGTACAGCTACTGTGGAAATCAATATGGCCATTTCACAGAAAATTGGAATCAATCTACCTCAAGGCCCAGATATACCACTCTTGGGCATATATCCAAAGAACACTCCATCATACCACAAGGGCAGTTACTCCACTATGTTCACTGGAGCTGGAAACAATTCTCAACTGAAGAATGGATAAAGAAAATGTGGTATATTTACACAATGGAGTATTATTCAGCTGTTAAAAAAATCATGAAATTTGTAGGCAAATGGATGGAACTAGAAAAAAAAGTGATTATTTTTTTTCTGAGTGAGGTAATCTAGACCCAGAAAGACAAACATGGTGTGTGTTCACTTATAAGTAGACCCTAGTTGTAAAGTAGGGATTAACCATGCTACAATCCACAGACTCAGAGAGGCTAAGTAACAAGGAGGGCTCAAGGGGGAACTCATGAATCTCCCTGGGAAGGGGAAATAGAATAGACATTGTTGGGAGATATGCGTAGGCTGGAACAGGAGGGATTAGGTTGGGGGGGGTGAGGAGGAGAGAATACTGGGAGAGACAAGTAGAATTATGGGGGCATATGGGATAGAAACCTAGTACAGTGGAAACTTTTAGGA
>CM052716.1:70859122-70899856 GCA_028551405.1 Uromys caudimaculatus | reverse complement strand
ATGAACTAATAATTCTATTTTCTGCAACTTTCTCTTGTCATGCTCTTAAGATAAGTGACAATGAAGTAGAACAAAGATGTGCTGCTACTTTCTCTGCAGAATAGTGTTCTTTCGTGCTTTCCCCAGCCACTCTTCAGGATACTCTTGGAGCTGGTTATTTAAATCACTTGCATGAGAAGCTTCCCTCTATCACAGAGTGTGTCTACATATGAAGGAAACTTGGTTCACTTCATACGCGGCCTTCCATGTGATTCAGAACTCTACTTCCGACTAATGTTGTGCTGTGAAGGCCATATGCTTGCAGGGTGGATCTTTATAGTCTCATTCACTGTTCATAGCAGTGCTCATCAAACTGTCAATATGTATAGGAATTTATCTGGAGATTTAGATTTCTCAGTGACCATAACTGGGTGGACAGAGAGAGGGCTTGAAAAATTTCTCAAGAGAAAGTTTAACAAAATTTACCCCATAGGAATTTAATGCAGATACTCTCTAGTCAACACTTCATGAAGCACTACCTCAATCGATTCCAAGAAGTTATATGACATATGTCATGGATATTCTGATTCACTCTAGTGACCCACATTCTCTGTTTGAAAACCTGTTCACTAAAGCACAGATCGCTGTGTGTAAGAACACCTCAGTTAGACATAGTTACATTCATCACTCTTGATATCCACAAGAAAGTCTCGTATCTAACCGTCCCTTTACTATTCCCCTCACATATGACTCAAAACCAATATGCAGTGACCATGGTCCCTACAAAACAGAGGCAAATTATAGGCAATTAACTCTGTGAACTCAATAAAAGCAGATATGAATCCTTTCCTAATATATGAACATCTCCTGCCTCAAATAAACCTAAATATTAGATTTCCTAAAGACAGAGTCTCACTATGTTGCCTTGATTGGCAGAGAACTTGCATATAAACCAGGATAGCCGTGAATCTACAGCAGTCATCCTCTATCTTCCTTATATTTGCTTGCTGGATAGAAGACAAAGACTTCCTTAGTAGACTGTCAAACTTTCTAAACTCTAGTTCACTGGGGTCACCCATACTACATTTTATTTACTTTTTAAATTTTATGTTAGTTTTTTTCTTTTAAACTAGGTCTCACTATATAGTTGTAGATGTCCTGGAACTCACTATGTAGACCAGACAAGTTTGAACTCATAAGTGATCTATCTGCCTGGCTCTGTCTCCCAAGTGCTTCAAGTAAAGGCATGCACTGCCATGGCCAGGCTCAAAGCTATATATTTTTTTAATTTTTTATGTTTTTAAAAGTATTGCAAGGGCTGGAAAGATAGCTCACTGGTTAAGAGCAGGTACCATTCTCTTGAAAAGGACCTGAGTTCAGGTGTGTTCCCAGATATGACAGCATACAACCATTTGTAAATCCATCTGTGGTTCAATGCCTATGGCTTCCATGGGTATCCATACACACACACACACACACACACACACACACACACACACACACACACACACTCATACAATTTTAAAAATTCAAATCTTAAAGAGTATTTCAAAAGGATTGGTAACAAAACATAGCTACTATCAGCTCTAAATACTAAAAAGAATAGAACAAAATGTAGTGAGCCATTGTGTGAAAGGAACTAAGCAAAATTTTATGGAATTCTGTTTATCTAGCTAAAGGCATACATCCTCCAGATGCTAGATGTCAAATATGAAGTCAGAAACTAGACTGAAATAAATGTGTCATTAGGCGTAGGAAATGCATGAAATTCCAGGGCAGGTGATTCTAGTTGTCCATGAGCTTCCTTCTCCTTTTTTACACCTTGATGTGCTTGGTAAGGAAGACACATACACACACACACACTTCAAAATCAGTAGCTGGAGAAAGTAACTTAAAAGAAGCTGGACTGCTGCTATGAGGCTTCCAGCTTAGCTGTGGAAAGCCACAGGACAAAATGAAAATCTCTGGCATCCATGACAGTGAATGGAAGACCAATCCATACACAAGGGAGGGTATTCAAAAGCATCTCCCCACAGGGTGTTAGAATGTGCAAGATTAGTTTTGTTTTAACAGAAACAGAGTCCCTGGGTACTGTTGCAGTAACATAGTCTTGTTTTGGGTTAGATAGAAATGGTAAAACAACATTCTTTATTATTGTTCTCTACAAGTTGCAAATATGGTTTTTGAAACTTAACATGTTTGTTATTTGACTACAGTTTGAGTATATTATATTAAAATAGAAGTAAGGGACAGATATTTTGCAATCCATTTAATGAAATATTTATTGAGCAAAGGCTTTGTTGAAGGCATCATGGTAGATGCTGTAGGATTCAGGGATAAGTTTATAGCTTTTACAGGTTCACAGAATAGTAAAACTTGAATTCTGAAAACTGAAGTCACTGTAGCCAAATGAGACTGGATTAGGGAGTAATGTTCCATGCATTAAGACTCAATGTTTGGTAAGTATTTTATAGAGACCTGTTTAATAGACACAGGAAGTAATAAATGGGGTGGATATTATGTTTCTAATTTTTTAAATGGATATAATAAAAGTGTTTTATATCTGCACCATGATCATGATCTATCAATGCTCAGTGTAGATGAGAATACAGTATTTTTCAGTAAATATAGCCATAAGGATTAATATGGTTTCAATGTTAATTGAATTATGCTAATCATTTTTATGAGGTCCTATGGCAGTCATTTTGAAATAACTTATTACTGTTTAGTGTAGACAATAGAACACTACTGGGGATGAACGAACCAATGCCTCTTTGCTACTAGCCTGAGCATGGTTGTTACCCAAATATCTAATGTTCGAATAAGCAGACTTACTTAGAAGCCATCAAGTTCTAGATGTTGTAAACTACCCCTAAAATATGGAAGGAAGGAACAACTCAGGACTGTCACAAAATGTGCCAAGAATACGTCTTTTGAAAAGCATCAGGTAACTGACATACTTTCCTTCTAGCCATTCAGAAGAACATATAATTGTTTACGAAGAACCATTGTGCTTTTCCAGAAGTCCTGTTATTCATGTAGCATATTGGAAAAAAATGTTCTTCTCTGGCCAAACATAAGAATGAAATACACGTATTTCAAATTCACAACATTTCAAAAATTGAGGGAACTGTAAGCTATAAAAAGGGGAAAGATACAAAGATATATGTGTGCAGAAGAATACAAGCTTAGATTCACCAGATAGTTCATATTTGAGGAAAGGAAGTACTACCTAATTTTTAAGATACAATTGATAAATCATCAATAGGAAAACTAACATCTAACAGTTTTACAAAGTGAGCTCTGATGAATTACTTGGGTTTGACTGGTAGTTTTCTTTCTGGTTTCAGTCTTTTAAATTATTGTTTTACACTATACCTTGTACATTTTCCTGGTGGGGGAGATAAATTCTTATCCAGTTCTAACAGAGAATAATAGAGGAACTGAAACTAAAATTACTGGAGACTAAGTCTATGTAATCAGCTCCCTTTATGCTCTGGGGATCATCTGTCAAAACCACTGAACTGCCACAAAGACAGCATCCTTATCAGAATGGCTGTTTCATAAACACCACATCACAGTTTGCGAAGCACAAGATTGTAACAGACACAAAATTAAAACACACATGTATGCACGTGTGCATGCAGGCACACCCGAATACACACACACACACACACACACACACACACACACACACACACACACACACGTGTTTCCCTCTTTAGCCTCTCACCCTAACTAATGGCCATCTCCCTTCATTCTGCATCATTCTTTAATTCGAGTTTTCTAGTTTGAAGTGAATTTGCTAGCCTTTGTCACTTCATTTCAGCACTTTATTCCTCTTAGAACCCAAGTGGCACCGCTTACCACATCCCATTGAAATTTAATACTCATTTCAGATACTGGAAAATCATTGCACAAAAATCAAATTCATTTTCACGAGCAAAATATCAACTATTGATCAGGGAATACATTTTCAACCTTTGAGCATACATGCTGTTCTTTATGGAGCAAGGCAGAAATTTCCTCTAGATAAACATCTTGACAGGCAGGAAGTTTCCAGAGTTGCTGAGTAAGCATCCCTCTCACTGCTGAACAGTTTGGGTGGTCTGTTGCACTGAATGATGAGGGTGCAGAAACTTTAGGCCTCATTTTTTTCAGGGAGCAAGTGGGAATAATGAACTTCCTCAGAGACTATAAACGACTGGAGAATGTGGGGCCCTAACACTACAGAAGACATCCTGAAATCTCTGAAAAGACACTGTGTTCTTGAAAGAGGTCAAGTTTCTATCAATGATGTTATCTTACCACAGTCTCAGGTTGTATTCAGGGAAACAGAGCTAAAACATGTTACAACACTTGCCCCACCACACCCAGTATGTGTCAGGTACTCAGAAAGGTCACACACAGTGAGCTCATTCTAAGAAACACATGTCATGGGTTGGGGGCTTAGTGGGGGTGGGGAGCCACAGGCCTAGAGCACAGGAGGGCTAGTGGGCATCTAATGGTAAAGATCAGAAAGTGCCAAGCCAAATCATTAAACAGCTACAGCTGTTCTTTCAACATGAGGTCCAGGGGACACAAACCCATATTTTGTAATCGTTCACGTCCGGTCAGCAGAGAAATTCCCAAGTAAAAGATCATTAAGAGTGTTATGGACAGGAAGGGTGTGGAGTAATCTCCTTCAAACTTAGAGCCTATCTGGAAAGAAATGCCAACTTCAGTCATAACAACAGAAAGAGAATATGTCCTCGGCCAGGAATAGGCAACGGGATTGTAACCCTGGCACATTCTGGGCCCGTGACAGGCAGGCGAGACTTAGGAACAAAGCAACCCAAGTCAGTACTCACTCAGAGTGTGACGACTGGCCCAGAGACCTCAACTTGGTTTAGGGGAGGACGGCACTCCCGGTCGAACTCAACCTCTGCGGTTTCAGTTCCTAGCCCGAACTGAATCCGCAGAGTGACGCACAAGGCGCACAAGGCGGGGCGAGGTCGGCCAGGGCTCATGCCCTCCTCCGCAGGGCACCGGCCCTGAAACCTGAAACCTGAAACCTGCAGCCGCGCCTGAGCTGAGATCTTTTGATGCTCCCTAGTGGTGCTTCTATTTTTTTTTTTTTAAATTGGATATTTTCTTTATTTACATTTAAAATGTTTTGCCCTTTCCAGGTCTCCTCTTGGAAACCCCCATCCCATCGCCCCTCCCCCTGCCTCTATGAGGGTTCTCCCCACTCATCCACCCACTCCCTTCTTCCTTCCTGCCCTGGCATTTCCCTATACTGGGGCAGAACATCCTCAGGCCCAAGGGGCTCTCCTCCCACTGATGTCCAACAAGGCCATCCTCTGCCACATATGCGGCCAGAGCCATGGGTCCCTCCATGTGTACTCTTTGGTTGGTGGTCCAGTCCCAGGGAGCTCCGGAGACAACTCAAACAGGTACTCAGGCTCAGTTCAGTGGTTGGTTGCAAGCATCCACCTCTGTATTTGTCAGGCTCTGGTACAGCCTCTCAGGAGACAGCCATATCAGGCTCCCATCTGCAAGCACTTCCTGACATCCACAATAAGAGTCCTGGTGACTGTATATGGGATGGATCCCCAGGTCCAGCAGCCTCTGGATGGCCTTTCCTTCAGTCTCTGCACCACACTTTGTATCCATATTTCCTCCTCTGAGTGTGAGGGAATACCCTCATAGAAGCAGGGGTAAGGGGGATGGGATAGGGGATTTTGGGGGGGCGTTGGGAAAGGGGATAACATTTGAAATGTAAATAAAGAAAATATCCAATAAAAAATATTTTGTGTGTGTGTGTGTGTGTGTGTGTATGTGTGTGTGTGTGTGTGTGTGTGTGTGTGTAAAATTGGGTTGAGAGTTTTGTGTGCACTGGTGTCTCTATCACTCCACTGGCAAAACTTTCTACCCAAAATTTAAAAAAAAGAAAGAAAGAAAGAAAGAAAGAAAGAAAGAAAGAAAGAAAGAAAGAAAGAAAGAAAGAAAGAAAGAAATTCATTTGTATCCTAAACTATCCAGGGTTGATTCTAATAAGAAATAACTTTGACTACTATATATCTTAATAGCAAATAGGAGTTGTCAGAATTCTTGCAGAAATAAAACTGATGATAAATTATATATCACAACCATTCTCATACTGACTTTAATCAATTTATAAAATGTCTGCAAATTTATTTATGCTCATTATAATTTATTAAAACGTAATTTTAAGTATACACAAATTCACAGTAACTGTTTTGAATTAGCTATATCTAAGTTACATAAGAGTTCTGGATCTTTTAAGACTATAACTACATAGACAGAATATTGCTTATGAACATAATCACTCACTTTGTTAGGACAAATTCAGTTTTGGAGTAAGCAAAAACATTCTATAAACACATATCTGGCATAAAATATAATACATATTTGTTTCTGAATGTAGACTTTATAGTTTTGTCAATAATTATGCAATTAATAGTTGTTT
The DNA here is from genome assembly GCA_028551405.1 of Uromys caudimaculatus. Taxonomy (NCBI): domain Eukaryota; kingdom Metazoa; phylum Chordata; class Mammalia; order Rodentia; family Muridae; genus Uromys; species Uromys caudimaculatus. The sequence continues at coordinate 70,893,405 of CM052716.1, read as the reverse complement.
TAACTGCCAGCTTAAATGTATCCAGAAACAAGCAAACTCGGATTAAACTGCATAGCCTGCTGTATCTGCCATTTGATCATGACTTCTCTGTTTCAGGATAATATTTGCTTTCTTATTTGCATTATGGCAATTGTGTAGTAAAAGGCTTCACTTATCACGTGCCCAAACCTCTAGTTTTTCTCATTGAGGCCAGAGATGCTATTACTGATGCTATAGCCCTTTCAATAAGGTATCAAAAGAAAAAGCAATTGTGTATGTGGCAGTTTGAAGGATAATTTAGAGAGGTTTTGGAGATGAACCCTTGCTGGAGGAAGTACGTCACTGATGGCAGGCTTTGAACATTTGAAGCCTCAAACCATGTTCTGTTCACTCTTTCTGCTTCCTGCCTGATGCTGAAGATGTATTCTCTCAGCCTCCTGCTCCTCTGCCATGCTGGCCAGCTGCTACCATGCATCTCCATCATAACGGACCCTTATCATTCTGTGACTGTAAGTGAAAATACATTCCTCCTTTTTTGAGTTAACGTAGTCATCGTATCTGATCACAGCAACAGAAAGCTAACTAATACAACTTGTGGTTTTCTCCTTAAAACCTCCTAAGAATTAAGGATGTGTGAGAGAGGTAAGAAAGAAAAAGCAAACCTTGTAAAATTTAGTAGTTTGGAAAATAGTAAGAGAAAGAGGCCCAGAAAAGCATCAAGGGGAAGTGAGGTAAGTTCTAATATGAGAGGACTAAAGGGCATTTAGCAAAAGCCAAGGAAAGATTTCCAAGTTTGGCTTTAAAGTTTAAAACAAAAACAGAGATGGTCAAAGTCTTCCACTTTCCACCTCTGCTATGTCCCTCTGTCTCTAAAGATAACAGTTTTAGTGGCCACCTCAGTGACCACCTCAGCTCAGAAAGATGGGCTCGCAGCTTCCTTTGTGGAGAAAAAAAAGTGGAAAAAGCCACTCAGGTCACATATCTGTTCTAGAAAAATACTAGGTATTGTTTGCCACACACTAGTACACTGAATATCCAATATTTTCAGTTAATAGTAATTCTGGAATCTACAAATGTCTTTGCTAAAAATCACTGCATGCATGGGCTTAGTAATGAAGTAGATCATATTTTTTTTTTTTGGAACATTTTAATACTTACATGTAAGAATTCTCCCCCAACTTTTGTACGAAGATGAGGTAATATTTAAAAAAATCACTAAAACTTGTGTTTTTATTTAACAATGTATGTGAACACATTATACAACATATAAATTCTAATGTACTTTTCCATTGGCATTTCACTAATTCTAGGTTGGTTTGTTTTCCCTACAAATATTGTTAAAATGAAGAATATATCACATACATCCCTGTATTAGTCAGGATTTTACTGCTGTGAGCAGACACCATGACCAAGGCGACTCTTATAAAGAGAACATTTAATTGGGGCTGGCTTACAGGTTCAGAGGTTCAGTCCATTATTATCTAGACGGGAGCATGGCAGCATCCAGGCAGGCATGGTGTAGGAGGAGCTAAGAGTTCTACATCTTCATCTGAAGGCCACTAGGAGAAGACTGGCATCCTCAGGTAGTTAGCTGGAAACTCTCAAAGCCCACCCCCATAGTGACATACTTCTTCCAACAAGGACACACCTACTCCAACAAGGACACACCTCCAAACAGTGCCACTCCCTGGGCCAAGCATATTCAAACCACCACATTCCACTACCTGGCCCCCATAGACTTGTTCAAACATATGAGTCTATGGGGGCCATACCCAAACATAGCATAATGCAAAATACATTTAATCCAACTTCAAAAGTTCCCATAGTCTATGGCAGATTCAACAATGTTAAAAGTCCAAAGTTCAAAGTCTTTTTCTGAGATTCATTCGATCACTTAACTATAATCCCCTATAAAGTCAAAATCAAAAAACAGATCACATACCTTAAACATCACATGATATACATTACAATTCCAAAATCTCATATCGAGGAAATATTGGGTCAAACAAAACCAAAAACCTGCTCGGCAAAATCCAAACTCTGCATCTCCATGTCTCATGTGAAAGTGCTCTTCAGATCTCCAGCTCCTTTCATCTTTGTTGACTGCAGCACAATTCTTTTTAGCTTGTTCCACTCCCTGCTGACAGCTTTCATCATCAGGTATCCCAAGGCTCTGGCATTTCTAACATCTTGGTGTATCCAAGGCAACTTCAACTTCACAGCTTCTTATACTAATGTCTGGTATCCTAATATGGTCTTCTGGGATTCTCCAAATTGGGTCATTTCTCTAGCTCTGCCCTTTATAGCACTCTAGGTTCTGGTTGACTACACTCCACTGCTGCTGCTGTTCTTGGTTATCATCCAATGGTACTGGTATCTCCAACACACTGGGATCTTCTGCTACAACTAGGCTTCACCAACAGCCTCTCAGAGGCTCTCTTCATGGTGTCAAGCCTCAACTTTTTTTCATGACCCTTTTAGTTCTGGGCCATCAACTGCAACTGAGGCTACACCTTCATCAGTGACCTTTCCTGGCTTCTTACAGTGCCAAGCCTCAGCTGCTCTCCATGACCCCTTCACGCCTACGAAACTAATACTACCTGGGTGAATCTTACACATTATCAAGTCCAGCTGCAGCACAAGGTACAACCTTAGCTATCTCTGGAGCACAGCTTCTTTGTGCTCTCAGAAAACACCTAGACATCACCTCAGTGATGCTGGTCTCTTGTTAATTACCTCTAGTTTCTTAGCTCCAGCTAACCAGTATTAATTGTCCCAGTAGTCCCTTCTATTCTGGACTCTAAAGCCAGAGCCACATGGCAGAAGCTGCTGAGTTCTGCTACTTGCTGGGGCTGGAACCTGGCCCCCTTTTTCTATTACATTTTTACCAGCTTCTTTCCAACTCCTTAACTGTCTAAGCTAGGCTGTCCTGGCACTTGCTCTGTAGATTGACCTTGAACTGAGAGATCCCCATGGCTTTGTCTTCTGAATGCTGGGAGTAAAGGCCTATACTACCATGCCACAATTTAAGCTTTTCTCTACTTGGAACTTACACTATACCAGGCTGACCTTGAACTCAGAGATCTGCTTGCCTCTGTCTCCTGGGATTAAAGGTGTGTACTACCATGCCTGGAACTAAGTTTAGCTGGGTGGGATCTTACCTCAAAGTCACCATCCCCTGTATTACTGGAAACATACATTTTATACTTTTCCTTTCTAAACTTGCTCCTTTTCATTAAAATGCTCTTTATAAGATTGAACTTTAGTAATCACAAAACAGAATTTATTCTTGGCTGTTTTGAAACTTCTTTTGTCAAAGCAATTAATCTAAAGCTCTTAACCTTAGCCTCAGGCAGACTCTTCAGCCAATTGCAAAAAGCAGCCATGTTCTTCACCAAAATATCACAAAAAAAGTCCCTAGGCCACATATTAACATTCTTCTCCATTGAAACCTCTTGGGCCAGCAGGCCTGCACGGTTCAAATTACCCTCTCAGCCCCATCTCCATATTCCTACTAGGATGGTTCATTAAGTCCCACTGTAAGCATTTCACAGCTCTCAAAATCCAGAGTCACCAAATCCACATTCTTCTAAACAAAAACATGGTCAGCCCAACAATACCCCAGTTCCTGGTACTAACTTCTGTATTAGTTAGGGTTTTACTGCTGTGAACAGACACCATGATACCAAGGCAACTCTTATAAGAACATTTAATTGGGACTAGCTTATAGGTTCAGAGGTTCGGTTCATTATTATCAAGGTGGGAGCACAACAGCATCCAGGCAGGCATGGTGCAGGAGAAGATAAGAGTTCTATTCTATATCTTCATCTGAAGGTCACTAGAAGACTAGTAGATCATATTTTAAAGTCATAATTTAAATGTAAGTTAAATACATGCCCCAATTACATAAAAGTTAAGATATACTTGGAAAACCTTCTGCAGTCCTTAAACAATAAAGACTGACAAAAGTAACCAGGGTAAGCAGGTTTCCAGTGGTTGGCAACTGTCCAGCTTAGGGTGCTTCATACATTGTACTTCATTTTCAGCTTTGTAACAGATATCACAACAGAGATCACACTCACATTCTGCTGAGTGTGGTTATACTAAGGAAATACATGGCAAAAAAAAATCCAAACTTTGGGATGTTTGACTAAGGAAGCACTACTTCATCAATGAGCATCAGTGTTCTAGCATCTCCAACATTAGCAATAAAGGCTAAAACAGTGCAGCTCTCAAATGTCAAACAGCCCCGAATTTAAGGCTCAAAGTCTTTCGATGTTCTTTGCCATTTTTACTGGTTGACAGAAGAGAGATTTGAAAAGGTCTATAGGTACACTCGAGATGGTGAATTTGGGTAATGCTAGCCCTAGCCTAGTACTACAGGTGCAACATCTTTTCACTGACTCTTTATTAAGTACCTTGAGGATTTTGGAGAAGCTAAAATATCAATCATTCATCAAACAAATGGCATAAGTTAACACATCAACAGATTTCATGTGATAATAGTCAGTTTTAAAGAAAGATGTTTAAATAAAATGCTGTGTAGGGAACTAAGAGACAGTATAATCTTGCACACAACTGATCACAGTTCAGGCCACAGAATTGCTATAGGATCATTAGAAAAATTGTATGCATTCAAAACTACTGGCTGCAGTGATCATTTCTTGATTTGAATGGTGGTATTTCAGTAATTCTTTTATAAGTTGCAAAGCTCAGAGGTGTTCATATTACAAGAAATATAGAATCAATCATTATCACAGACTATTCAGGAAACCTAGGTCAATCCTACTTCCACCTTACTGGTTTGGGGAGCTCATTAGGGTTACCTATCCTCTCTGAACTATTGTTTCCTAAGTAATAGAGGAATAAATAAATTAAGGTTATGAAGGGGTCTTTTTTTTATGAAAGGATCTTATAAGATAATTATATATAACATTTAACAGAGAACCTGGTGTGATAAATAATCATGAAAGAGATTTGAATCATTTTCTAAAGAATCCAGAGAACAATCGTTCACTTGCAGTATATGCAAAAGCCCAAGACTATCTCCAGATATTTATTATAATAATAGCTATAAAACACATTTTGTAGCAGCAATAATTATACCATAAATGGTTTTACAAGATTTTAAATCAGTGATAGCTCAGTGGGTAAGAGCCTATATTGCTCTTAAACCTGGGTTCAAGGTCCCACTCATGTCAGCTGACAACTGCTTGTAAGCCCAGTTCCAGGAGTTCTAGCACGCCTTGCTTCTGAGGGCACCTGCACATGCATGGTGTACAAAAGCTCACACAGGAGCTAACACATACATAAATAAAAATATATTTTTCTAAAAAAGAAGTTTATCCTCTCTTTCAACACCAAAATAGTATGGTATCCAAAAACTTTTTGTGAGTTATGCCCTGTCAATCACTTATCAAAACAAATAAACAAGCAACTCTGTGGCTGAATAATAAATGCCTCCTATGGGTCCAGGACTTGAACCAATTGGTAGTGCTATTCAGAGAGTTTTAGAGTAAGCATGCCCTTGAAGGCTGGGTCCTGAGGTGTATGTGTGCTTGCTGCTTTCCCTCTGTGCCCTACCAACAGATACCTTCCTTGTAGAGCAATGAGGATCAAAGACTTTCTTGGATTCAGGACTGACTGACCTTGGTGGCTGTGGCTGCTCCACCAACATGTGATCTGGAAGGCTGACTGCTCCCCAAACTTGCTGCTTTTTTCTTAGAAACAAAAAATATTAATTTCAGTGGGAGAGCACACTATAATGTGCAAATTATTATACTACTACAAACACTTTATTAAACAGCAGTCAGGTTAATACACTAAACACACACAGATTATCATACTACCACACCAATTTATCAAACAATAGTCAGGTTAATACACTAAACATACACATTCAAATAAAGTAAATGAACATTTGTAAGTTTTATAATGTTGCCTGAAGGATGTTTATATAAATAATATATAAATAGTGAAAAGCAAGTTTCACAAAAGTCCTCACCTGAGAAGTTATCATTTTGAAGCATGAAGCCCTTCCAAAAATGTCACTCCCTGTGCAGTGGCTGCCTCCTTTCTTATGGTTCAACAGAGTATGTATAATGAGTCACCCAACCTCTAGAGGTGATTTAGCAATAGATCTCAAAGACGTAATTATACTGAGAAAATGTTGTCTTAGAGAAATAAAAGCAAGTACCTTTTTATTCAAATGTGAACTACTGTAACATCAAAAATTTGAAAACTGTATATGCAGTACTTGGGAATATTGACTACTTATGATGTGCTGGCAATTATTCTACAAAAAGTTAAGAATTGCACTCTTCCAATAATAAAATCTAGGAAAGCAGTATTGTTTTAAGGGCCAAATACAAAATCTTTAAATCTTGACATCAGCTGACAAATCTGTTACTACAGTTATCTCCATTTTAGAGCTAAAGAGGCTGAGGTACAGGATAAATAACTTATCTGTGGTCATAGCTACTAAGTACAGGATGTCAGCTTCAGACTATCTCCTCTACACTCCCATGAAACAGGGTTATATTATGACATATGACATGATAAACATCTTATCAAAACTATATCCTAAAATTAAAACACATTGTTTGTATTTCACACTGAGAAAAGTCAGATTATAAAAAAGTATCCATATATGTATTCTTTATTGCTGATCTTTAGATAGGAATATTTTCCAAGGCCCACACAACAACCTTGTGCAGATTAATCAAGGGCTCTCTTAACTGAGCTATATTTTCAGTTTAAAAGAATTGAGAAGAATATTTTGTTGACTTTTTCTAGTTTCTTATAAGACTGTTTTATTTGTGAAAAAAGAAAATAAAGGAGGTAAGAAGGAAAAATAAAATGCACAGTTGCTGTCTTAGAATGGCCTTCATAGCTGGTATTCTTTGAATATCTGTGCTCCAAGGAAGCAACATGTATATTCTACACCTCACAATGTAAATAATAATTTTACATCAGAACACAAAGAGCATACTCCATAGACTTTCATATTATGGTTGTCACTGTTCTGTAATTTGTTTCTGTACCTCCTCATTCTTCTTTTTCTTCCTTATACTCTATCACTCTGTCATATAACATCATGGACCCCTATGATGCAGCCAGAGCCCTTCCTCCTTGCAGATGGGAAAGTGAAGGAGGGAGGCTGAGTCAGAATACAGGGCAAATGGCTTATGCTATAACTTCACAAAAACTGACAAAATTGAATATGCATGGGCTGCCAAGACACTGATTAGAAGACATAACACGCAATATTCTACATGTATGAGCAGTAAACACTTTATTGCATAACAAGATAATTTGGTTTTGTTTAATTTTTAACACTTAGAAGAAGCCAAATTAATTCTATTTAACTTCTTGAAAATGTCTGCTATAAAAGTTAGAACTGAAATATTCTTTGCCTTTGAGATAAACATTGTCATAGCAAGCAGAATATTCAATGTTTATGTCTGTGTTCTCACAAGATGACATCTAGGTGTCCACTAGTTGACCACTCTCAAAGTACTTCAGGAAGGTAACTATGGTGGAATTATCTTTTAAAAATATCATCTAGGAACCATGGAGGAATGAGAAGGAGTTGCAGAGACCCCTAGCATTATTTTCAGAATAAATATATAATCTCTCCTAACACACACTCACTGCAATTAACAAAGGGAAGGAAACTCTGAGATAAGTATGGTAGGAACAAAGATATATGAACAAGACACTATTTATGTGTATCTGAAAGATAATAAAAAGCTAAGACAAAACATGCAAAGACTAAATAAAACATAGCATTACTCTCCATACAGTGTTTAAAGACTATGTGTCTTGTATCCCACTCAGAAGTCATCTAGGAAAGGCTAAAGGCATGCGGGTGAATTGTCTGGAGATGACCCACTGTTTTGCATGGCTATAAAGGGTAAATTCTGAATTTCAGTGCCTTCAGAGACTTCACCCAAGGACTCCTTCTTATTTCTGATATGACTTTCCCGTCACTATTACATAGTCTAATGATTCTTGGGCATCAGCCCACCCTATTAAACAAATTTCCAGCAGATCAACATAAAGATGAACATTCATGAATTAATGCTGTTTAGATGAACTAATGACTTTATAGAACTCGTGATTTGATTCAAATAATTTTAGGAATAAAGTTTTAGGAGATGGTTTTAGTTGTTTTGCCAGAAAGATGCAATAAAGTTACAATCAAGAATAGAATGTTCCCACTCCTGAATAATAAGAAATACAATGAGCTTTTACTATTACACTAAAAAGAGAAATAGGCTTGGGACCCCAGGTCAGGTCCAAGAATGAAGTCACAGATATGCACAATGATAAAGCAAGGCCATGTAAAATTGTTGCTTTGAACTTATCATGAGCTTATAGAATGAAGTACTGCTTTGAATCTAACTATAAACATTCTTCTTTAACTCCACTTTTGTGTAACATTTTATCTGTGAGGTAATTTTCTAAAGAACTTTTGCTAAGACAGTATAAGAAGGTCAAGGAGAGGGAGACCTCTGCCTGGGCCACTAGGGCTCCATTGCCAAATAGCCCTAGGAGAAAGCTACCCTCCAAGGAATGTGGAAAAGCCCTGAGTGGGGTTAAGACGAGCACCACTGCTCAGCGGGACTGGCCCAGAATCCTCAGGACACAGGGATTGAGGAAAAGCCTGGGACAGGAGCCTTCTGGTTTCCATCTGTGGCAGGATACCTCTGCCTGGGCTACTAGGGCTCCATAGCCAAATAGCACCAGGAGAAAGCTAGCCTCCCAGGCCCTCAGGACACAGGAACTGAGGAAAAGCCTGGGACAGGAGCCTTCCGGTTTCCATCTGTGGCTGGGGACCTCAGACTGTGCCACAGGACTCCATAGTCAAATAGTACAGGGAGAAAGCTGAACTCCCAAGAGTGTGGACAAGCCTGTCTGCTCAGAGGGACCCACCTGGAATCCCAGTACACAGTGACTGAGGAGTGTTCTTCTGGTTTCTTTTGGCAGCCGGGAGCTGATACTGTGACACAGGGCTCCATACTCAAATAGTGCCAGGATAGAGCTGGTATCCCAGGAGTGCCAACACACCTTGAAGCACAGGCAAAACCACCACTTCTGTTCAAATTCACTAGATCAAGAGGGACCCTTGCAGAGCCATCAGTACACAGGAACCAAGGGACAGCTGGGGACAAGGTCCTTCTGGTTTCTGTCTGCACCCTAGAGCTGACCCTGTGCCACAGTTCTCCAAACCCAAATTCCTCTCAGAGAGAGCTGGTCTTCAAAGAATATTGACACACAGGCTTGCAGGAGGGACAAGCCACAGCCAGAGAGAGTAAGACCAGCTAACAACAGAGTTAACCAGATGGCAAAAGGCAAGAGCAAGAACATAAGGAACAGAAGTCAAGGCTACTTGGCATCATCAGAACCCAGCTCTCCCAACACAGCAAGCCCTGGATACCCCAACACACCAGAAAAGCAAGATTCAGATTAAAAAGCATTGCTCTTGATGATGATAAAAGACTTTAAGAAGGAAATAAATAACTCCCTTAAAGAAATACAAGAGAACACAGGTAAACAACTAGAAGCCCTTAAAGAGGAAACACAAAAATCCATTAAAGAATTACAGGAAAGCACAATCAAACAGACAAAGGAAATGAACAAAATCACTGAGGAACTAAAAATAGAAATAGAAACAATAAAGAAATCACAAAGGGAGACAGCCCTGGAGTTAGAAAGCATAAGAAAGAGATAAGGAGTCATTAATGCAAGCATTGCCAACAGAATACAAGAGATAGAAGAGAGAATCTCAGGTGCAGAAAATACCATAGAAAACATCGACACAACATTCAAAGAAAACACAAAATGCAAAAAGCTCCTAACCCAAAATATCCATAAAATCCAGGACACAATGAAAAGACAGAACCTAAGGATAATAGGTATAGAAGAGAGTGAAGATTCCCAATTTAAAGGACCAGTAAATATCTTCAACAAAATCATAGAAGAAAACTTCCCTAACCTAAAGAAAGAGATGAACATAAATATGCAAGAAGCCTACCGAACTCCAAATAGATTGGACCAGAAAAGAAATTCCTCCCATCACCTTATAGTGAAAACACCAAATACACAAAACAAGGAAAGAATATTAAAAGCAGTAAGGGAAAAAGGTCAAGTAACATATAAAGGCAAACCTATCAGAATTACACCAGACTTCTCACCAGAGACTATGAAAGCTAGAATATCCTGGGCAGAACTCACACAGATCCTAAGAGAACACAAATGCAAGCCCAGGCTGCTAAACCCAGCAAATCTCTCAATTGCCATAGATGGTGAAACCAAAATATTCTATGACAAAACCAAATTTACACAATATATTTCCACAAATCCATCCCTACAAAGGATAATAGATGGAAAACATCAACTCAAGGAGGGAAACTACATCCTAGAAAAAGCAAGAAAGTAAGACCTCAGAACATGGAAAGATCTCCCATGGTCATGGATTGGGAGGATTAATATAGTAAAAATGGCCATCCTGCCAAAAGCAATCTACAGATTCAATGCAATCCCCATCAAAATTCCAACTCAATTCTTCATAGACTTAGAAAGAGCAATTCTCAAATTCATTTGGAACAACAAAAAACCCAGGATAGCAAAAACTGTTCTCAACAACAAAAGAACTTCTGGGGGAATCAGCATCCCTGACCTCAAGCTGTACTACAGAGCAGTAGTGATAAAAACTGCACGGTATTGGTACAGTGACAGGCAGGTAGATCAATGGAATAGAATTGAAGACCCAGAAATGAACCCACACACATATGGTCACTTGATTTTTGACAAAGGAGCTAAAACCACTCAGTGGAAAAAAGACAGCATTTCTTTTTCCTTTCTTTCTTTCTTTCTTTCTTTCTTTCTTTCTTTCTTTCTTTCTTCCTTTCTTTCTTCTTTCTGTCTGTCTGTCTGTCTTGGTTTTTCGAGACATGGTTTCTCTGTGTAGCCCTGGCTGTTCTGGAATTCACTCTGTAGACCAGGCTGGCATCGAACTCAGACATCCACCTGCCTCTGCCTCCCAAGTGCTGGGATTAAAGGCATGCACCACCATTGCCAAGCAAGACAGCATTTTCAACAAATGGTGCTGGTTCAACTGGTGGTCTACATGTAGAAGAATGCAAATTGATCCATTCCTATCTTCCTGTAGAAAGCTCAAGTCCAAGTGGATCAAGGACCTCCACATAAAACCAGATACAGTGAATCTAATCGAAGAGAAAGTGGGGAAAAGTCTCGAACACATGGGTACAGGGGAAAAGTTCCTGAACAGAACACCAATGGCTTATGCTCTAAGATCAAGAATCAACAAATGGGACCTCATGAAATTGCAAAGCTTCTGTAAGGCAAAACACAGTCAATAGGACAAAAAAGGCAACCAACAGATTGGGGAAAGATCTTTACCAATCCTACATCTGATAGAGGGCTAATATCCAATCTATACAAAGAACTCAAGAAGTTAGACTCCAGAGAACCAAATAACCCTATCAAAAAATGAGGAACAGAGCTAAACAGAGAATTATCAACTGAGGAAACTCAAAGGGCTGAGAAACACCTAAAGAAATGTTCAACATCCTTAGCCATCAGGGAAGTGCAAATCAAAACAACTCTGAGATTCCACTTCACACCAGTTAGAATGGCTAAGATCAAAAACTCAGGGGACAGCAGATGCTGGTAAGGATGTGGAGAAAAAGGAACACCCCTCCATTGCTGGTGGGACTGCAAGCTGGTACAACCCTCTGGAAATCAGTTTGGCGGACCCTCAGAAAAATGGACATAATATTACCTAAGGACCCAGCTATACCACTCCTGGGCATATACCCAGAAGACAGTCCAACATGTAATAAAGACTCATGCTCCACTATGTTCATAGCAGCCATATTTATAATAGCCAGAAGCTGTAAACAACCTAGATGTCCCTCATCTGAGGAATGGATACAGAAATGTGGTACATTTACACAATGGAATACTACTCAGCTATTTAAAACAATGACTTCATGAAATTCACAGGCAAATGGATGGAACTTGAAAATATCATCTTGAGTGAGGTAACTCAGTCACAAAAGAGCGAACATGGTATGTACTCATTGATAAGCAGATATTAGCCCAAAAGTTCAGAACACCCATGATTCAATTCACAGCAACTGTTGGACTGAGCGTGGGGTTCCAGATGGAGGAGTTGGAGAAGGGACTGAAGGAACTGAGGGAGTTTGCAGTCCCATGGGGAGGGACCAACAGTGTCAACTGGTCAGGCCCCCCGGTGCTCCCAGAGACTGGACCACCAACCAAAGAATGCATATGGAGGGGCCCATGGTGCTGGACACATATGTGGCAGCGGAGGGCCTTGTTGGCCATCAGTGGGAGGAGAAGTCCACGGGTCTGAGAGTGTTAGATGCCCCAGTATAGGGGAATGCCAAGGAGGGAAGATGGGAGTGGGTGGGTGGGTGGGTGAATACCCTCATAGAGGCAGGGGGAGGGGGATGGAATAGGGGGTTTCCAAAGGGGAGACCTGGAAAGGGGGAAACATTTGAAATGTAAATAAAGTATCAAAAATTAAAAAAACAATACAACAAAGTATTCCATCCATTCCTATCATGGGATACTTTCTGTGCTTTTCAATAAATTATGTACTTTTCCATGCCCCTGACCCAGAGTAATGCAAAGCCCTTTTTAGGGACAAAGACATACAGACAGAACACCTTTAGGCAGGTATGGATTCAGACTCAAACAACAGAGAGGACATGGAAGTCATAGGGATCATGGAAAAGAAAATTCAAATCTGGACTGCTTTTGGTTAAATGATTCTAAGTAAAAGTTCTTTTAATTTTTTAATTTTTTAATTTAATTTTATTTTTTGCTTAATGGTACATTAATGGATTATTGGCGACTTTAAGTTAATCACTATTGCAGTGAATCCATGAAGAGTATACAATAAAATAACAAGCAGGTTTTAGGTTTATATTCCTCCTTATACCCAGTGGTGATGCCATCTGTCTTGTGCAAGGAAATTGATGAGATTCCAGCTTCCAACCCAACAATTCTATTTTCCATCTCCACATAGTGACTAAGAGTGTGTGAGGACACTGGTCCACCTGCCCACTTAAGCCACAGTAAACTGTCCCAGAGTCTTCAAGTGGGGAGATGCTGACTCTAGCTTGCAATGACCAACTGGATGACTACATGCTCTACCTGACAGTTCTGAGTACACAAACTTGGTATCTGATTGACTCTTGAAACTTTCAAAGGTTTAACTTGGAAGCTAGCATGCTTGAATAACTGCTCAGAATGGTGTTGGATCTGTTTGTTGAACTATCTGAACAAACTGTAACACACTGTCTTAGTCAGGGTTTCTACTCCTGCACAAACATAATGACCAAGAAATAAGTTGGGGAGGAAAGAGTTTGTTCAGCTTACACTTCCACATTGCTGGTCATTACTAAAGGAAGTCAGGTCTGAAACTCAAGCAGGTCAGGAAGCAGGAGCTGATGCAAAGGCCATCGAGGGATGTTACTTACTGGCTTGCTTCCCCTGGCTTGCTCAGCTTGTTCTCTTATAGAGCCCAAGAACAGCCCAGGGATGGCACCACCCACAATGGGCCCTCCTCCCTTGATCACTAATTGAGAAAATGCCTTAGATCTGGATTTCATGGAGGCATTCCTTCACCTGAAATTCCTTTCTCTGTGATAACTCCAGCTTGTGTCAAGTTGACACACAAAACCAGCCAGTACACACACTACCTGAATATTCTCAGAGGTAAGTCAAATGCTTATCTTCCTAACATACAAGTAAGTAATTGAAACTGCCAAAGTAACTCAGATTCCTATCTGGGTAAACATAGGAACAAATAATATTAGTTTTATTTTTATTTTTAACTGGGGGTGGGGGGCAGATAAAGGTATTTTGTGGTATGAAGGCCATGAAAAAATGGCTTTCCAATTATGCCAATAATGGAAAATATCAGATTATTGCTGAATTTTATTGTTCTGAACTCATGTATTTCTTGTTTCATTACTCTAGTAATAAATATACACCTTAAAATTAATATGAAACAGTGTTGCTCATATATTCCTACATTGTTTTCTTATTTGCTTTTAACCTGTGCATTTTAATTAACACCATGTTAGAACTGGTGAATCATGGTTTATAAGCTCTTGCTTTGGTGTGTTTGTTAAATCAGTTCCATACTAATAGTCACTACATTAAGTAAGAAGAAATATTGTATTACCACATGAGAGCATATTATTTGAAACATTAAACAGGAAAAAGATATCTTTTTAAAGGGCAGACAGGTTCCTCAGCAACAGTAATTATAGTGCTGTAATTATTCTAACAATGTTTCTATTTTCTTTTCTTCTTCTTCTTCTCCTCCTCCTCCTCCTCCTCTCCTTCTTCTTCTCCTCCTCCTTCTACTCCCTCCTCCTCCTCCCCATCCTCATCTCCCCCCCTCCTCCCCTCCCTGTCCCCCTTCTTCTTCTTCTTCCTCCTCCTCTTCCTCCTCCTCCTCTTCTTCCTCTTCTTTTTTCTTCTGGCTTTGAGCTGCCAAGGAGTCTGGAGGTGCTACCCTCTCCTGGCTGTCCCTATACACTGACTCAGCCTCCCTCCTTCACTTCCCATCTGCAAGGAGGAAGGGCTCTGGCTGCATCATAGGGGTCCATGATGCTATATGACAGAGTGATAGAGTATAAGGAAGAAAATGAAGAATAAGGAGGTACAGAAACAAATTACAGAACAGTGACAACCATAGTACCATATTTACATAATTTCCCCTTTCCCTCTCCCGTTAAGTCTCACATCTTCAATTAATGACCTCTTCTTTAACTATATATGTATGTATACACTTACATATATACATTTATAGTTGCATACATACATACATACATACTTACATATGAACATACAATGATGGCTATTCTTGGTTGTCAACTTGACTACATTTAGAATTTAAAAAGTCCCAAAATTCAGGGCACACCTGTGAAGGAATTTTGCTTAATTTGAAGTAGATAGATCTACTTATAATCTGGATCTTTGAGACAGACACATTCCTTTAATCTAGATCTTGAAGCAGAAAGACGTACCTTTAATCTGGGCCACACCCTCTACTAGAAGCCTATAAAAGGACATGAAAGAAGGAAGCTTTTGTTCTTTGTCTGCTTTCTTTTAACCATCTAGCAAGCCTATTCCTTCACTAGCATTACAGTCTACTTTGGGATTTTAGCATCTACTGTAGACCAGATGAGACATGCAGGTCATAGATAGAGCAACTTCTGGATTCTTGGACTTTTTGTTCACAGACGGTCATTGTTTGATTAGTCGGACTGCAACTTTAAAGTCATTCTAATAAATCCCCTTTATATATTCATTCTGTAAGTTCTGTTATACTAGAGAAGCCTGATTAATACATATACTTACATATATATGCTTATATACATTTATACATTATTTACACACACACACATACATACACACATACAAATATATAATCTGTTAAATCAATTTAGTGTAGATTGTATACCGGTTCACCTCTGACCACTTAGGACTGAGTAATCAATCTATTAGTCAGTTCATCCCTGGAAAAGAGTGATTAATTTTCTCTCTCTCTTTTAGTGAGTATTAATTGTCCATCATCTAGAGGTGGGGCCTTGTAAGGACTCCTCCATTAACACCCGGGATATGTCTTAGTTAGACTTTCTATTGCTATTTTAAAATACCATGACCAAAAGCAACTTGGGAAGAAAAGGGTTTATTTTCATTTATGACTCTTAGTTCATACTCTTTCACTGAAGGAAGTCAGGGCAGGAACTCATGACAGGAGCCTGGAGAAAGGAACTGAAATAGACCATGGAAAAATACTGCATACCAGCTTGCTTTCTTACACAACTCAAGTTCCAGCTGTTCAGGGTTGGTACCACCCTCAGTGGGATGGGCCCTCCTACATCAACCATTAATCAAGAAGTCAAACAGACTTGCCTATAAGTCAGTCTTATAAAGGAATTTTCTCAATGAAGAGTCTTACCAAATTACTTTAGCCTCTTAAGTTAACACAAAACTAACAAGAACAGCATGACAACTAATGTGATTTTTCAAGTCTTATTTGGGAGAATACTTTTGAGATTTCATGAGTGCAACCTTCCCTTTCATGTGCAGACTACACTAACTTGACACAGATGTCCCATCCTGGTCCTCTGGCTCTCACAATCTTTTTAGTCCTTCTTCTGTGATAGTGTCTGAGTCTTAATTGTAAAGGTTGTATTATATATGTATCAGTTGGGGTTGGGCACCCCATGATCAGTGGTCTCTACATTTTAACTAGCTGTGGTTTTCTACAATAGGAATGAAGTTCCTCCCTGAATTTTATTTCACACATGATATATACAGAGTAAAATCCCATTAGAAAATGGAATTTTAGCAGGGTCTGAATACTCCCTGCCAAAAGGCTTACAACAGAGAAAATAAAACTTAAGAACACACACAGGGAACTGAATTAAAGACAGTATACTCATATCTATTGTCAATCTCCAAGTGTCAACAGTGTTCTACTTAGTGAGTAAAGACAAAGGAGAAACTCAAAAAATATCAGTGATTGGAAGTTAGAAATTTTTATCCTGAAGATAAAAAGACTGAATATCTCAGAAGAAAGAATACGCATCCTTTTACACACAGTGGTATTGCCACTATATCCTGACATAGAAAAATAACAGGGAGACTGGAAGGGAGACAAGACTTAAGTGAGTCAATAAGAAGTAAAACATAACATTTAAACTTGTACTTTAAGTTGCAAAAAACATAATTTACAAACAGAAATGTAAGGACAATTTTCAGAACTACTAACACTGTAATGTAACTACCAACTGGAAAAAAATGGATTAACTAGAGGCAGATGATTAACACATCAAATCTCAGTATTATGTGAATGGAGTCAAAGCAGGATCTGCCTGCACTATAGGGAGGTTACAGACAGCCTGAGGCAGCTCGCTTCAAGATAAGCAAGAAAATAGAGGTGTGGATATACAGCTCAGTCGTACAGTGCTTATTAAACTGTAAATTTCTGGGTTCAATCCCTAGCACCACTGGGGAAAGCAGAGCTAAAGTATGTACAACAAAGAGACACTTTTTTAAGTCAGACATGCCAGAAAAAAAAATGTATTTAAAAATCACAAAGCGGGTATATTTAGGAATGTTTAAACTTTGAAGACAAAATTAAGACATTGATACAAGGACTAAGACAACAACAACAAAAAAATAAGCTGCCTAATACACGAGAATTGAGCTGCATCAGTCATCTTCTCTGAAGAGCAAAAGGACTACTTAGCAGCAGGTGCAAAACTTTGAGGGAAAATACAAACAAATGTCCATAGTAAATTTGTTGATCCACTTTGCTCTGGGGAAGCTAAATAGGAAAGCATGCCTACATTCACACAACTCTGCTTCCTCCCTGAAAAAAGAAATCATATTAAAAACACTCTACACTGTGAATAAATACATAAAAATTTACAACTAAACATGAGCATGGATGGGTGCTAGAGATATAGGTCAGTTAGTAAAACTTTTCCTTTTGAGCATTAGGTAAGGTGGTGCACGTAGACCACTTCGGAGGAATGACACTAAAAGGTGACTTCTGGCCTTCAAATGCACACAGGTACACAAACATCCATATACACCCAAACTTTTGTACATTCATAGGAACATTTTTGTGCACACAAAGATACACACAACCCAAAAATGAACTAAAATTGGGATTCTGAATAAAAAAAAAAAAATCGGAACCTGAGTTTCAGTGGATTTGGTATTGGGCACTAGTGTCCAGGAAAGCCAAATGAGACTGATTTTGGCACATCTCAACCTTTTTTACTCCATTTGACAGTAGACATGAGCTTTTAAGCCTTAATGAATGCTCCACAGTCAGCATGGACTCTTGAGATGACTTATAACCATAAAACAAAGTTTACGAGTCCACTCCAAGATTTGATAATAATGCAGAAATGCTGTCCAAAAGTACTTGAGACAAAATCTTCCCATGTAGCCCTGACTGGCCAGGAACTTAGCTATATAAATCAGTGTCAACCCTCCAACCTCTTCCTCCTTAGTTCTGCGCTTATAGGACTGTGCTACTACATACTGTTGATGATTATTTTTTATTTTTATTGGAAAAGATTGATCTTCCTCAAAGTAAATTATTACTCATTTCCAGCCCATGCCCTATTAATGATGCCCTTTTCTTGTCTTTGCTTAGAAAATGGTATTTCACTAAACATACAGTTGTACCTATCTATGGATTCAACCAGTCATAGATCAAGGATACTTGTGGGAAATTACAGATATACAGAACACAAGAATGTTCCCCTTGCTATTTTTCCACAAATAATACACTACAACAACTATTCCAATGACATGAACTTTGTACTGGGCATTCTTAGTATTCTAGAGGTGACAGAGGGTTATGGAAGGACTTAAATTAAGTGGACATCCTAAGTTACATTATAGAAGAATGTGAGCATCCATGGATCTATTACTCATTGCTGGCCTTGAAATCAGTCTTCCAGTAAAATGGATATATGGTGATGTTACAAAGACATAGGTAAATGCACAAAGATATAAAGGTAGCCATCTTTCTGGGCTTTAGATTGTAGAGATGGTACTGGTTCCTTTAAATTTATTTTCCAATAATTATATTTAGATGCAGAACTTTTAAAGCGTTAATAAAAATCAATGTATTTAACAACTGAATATATGACATTAATTTAAAAATATACACAAAATTTTGTAGCAGCATATATTAATTCTCTGATTAAAAAAAAGGCTAACTTCATTAAAAAGAATAGTATCAAAACATGAATCATTCAATAATGGATTTACAAACGTTAGAAGGAGAAGTATATAATGATGAGGAAGAAAAGGTGAGCCAGGCTATTTGAGCAAGATAAACATATAAACGGCCTTTCCCCTTTAATGCTACCTACAAAGCTCTTTAGTTACAGAACACATCCATCACTAAATCTGAAGATCATATCCTTTCATGTTGTCTTTATATTTTACTTTCCAAGACATCACTAAAGTAAATTTCTAAAAAGCTCATACTCCCCCACTGTGGCCAGATGTGTCAGTCAAATACTTTAAATGGTTTTGATTACATGTTTGGGAAGCCCTCTTTGTACCACTGTATTTAAAGATGCTGTGTTAAATGTTGTTTTCTTTTTCCTGGATTCTGGATCTATTTTGGTTTCAGCCCATGTGTCTGTTGGTCTTAGAATGTCCCTGCATTTGAGAAAAATTTGATGTACAGGAATTCTCACAGGTGTTTACCCAGTTCCACCTTCAAGCTTTGCATGTGAAATGCAACATGATAAATTATAGATGGCATTTGCATGTTGTGAGTTCTTTTGTCTACACTTCTCCACTCCTTTTCCACCCTTTCAACCCTCCAACACAAGACGGGAGAGAAAAAAAGGATAGGGGGAGAGAGTGAAACTGTCGTGAGACTACTTTCTGCTGATTAGGGCTATAGAGCTCCTTTGTGTAAATTTGATCTTTGCCATCAGGATATCTAATTTTTTCTTCTTGTTCTTTCTCCTTTGTCCACAACTACTTAACAAACCACAACCAACAGCAACCAAGCAACAACCAATAACCTATCCTGCCTCTCAGTGGCCCTAGCAGATACTTTCATAGGAAAAAAAAAAAGTGTGTTTTTATATGGGAATTTATTAATGATTTTTAAAGGAAATAGAATGAAATTTTACTTTTCCTTTTTATTTTTAAAAAATTGCACTCCATAGAAACAAAAATTTTCAATATAAATTTCTATGGTAAGAAAAATTGAAAATTAGGGTCAGTAGGGTAGTTCATTGTGTCAAGGTTCTTGCTGTAAGGAATAGTGACCTGAGCTTGACCTCTGGGACCCAGAGGGTTGAACTGACTCCTGAAAAAATTGTCCTCTAACCTCCATACACACACTGTCATATCTGTGACCTACACACCACACACATAAATAAATAAATAAATAAATAAATAAATAAATAAATAAATAAATAAATAAATAAATACTAAAATGTAACAAAAAGAAATATTCAGGCTGGAGAGATGGCTTAACGGTTAAGAGCACCAGCTGCCCTTCCAGAGCTCCTGAGTTCAATTCCAGCAACCACATGGTGGCTCACAACCATCTATAATAGGATCTGATGCCCTCTTGTGTTGTGTCTGAAGACAGTGACAGTGTACTCATTAAATAAATAAATAATTCTTCAAAAAATAAACAGAAATACTCTGAAGTACATTTTTATAGACATTGGTAGAAAATTGACAAAAAAACAGTACAACCTCGTTATATATTGAATGTTCCAGAACTACAGATAATGAGCGGGAAGATAGTCTCAATTTACAAAAATACCTGCTCAATATTGATAATAAAAACAAAAAAATAAGAGCCACTTTATGCTTTTTATATATCCAGTCTTTTGGGCCATATAGTCATTAATAATAGGAAGTGAGACAATGTCTTGTAAGTAAAAGTGATATGGTCCACTGAGAATATCCACCATAGCAGAAGACGGGGTACAATGCTTCCCTAAAAGTTTTATATGAACTAGCAACTAATCACTTTCATGATTATAAACCTCTTCTCCAAAAGAAACATTCTCAAGGGTTAGTAAATTTAGTCCTCTAAAAATTGTTAACAAGACAAAAATGCAAACCCAGTGCCCTTTGGAGAACAAAATTATTGTAGGATACCTCCATTGTTAAGTAGGTCAGCACTGGTAGCTCACAATGGTTTGTCATCAGTCAAAGCAGAAATTCACAAGAAGAAAATACACGCACATACACACACACACACTCACATACACACACCTCAAACCAGGGAGATTTATTCTTACAGTGTCTCCACTGAACTGATGCAGATTAAAATAGTTCTCTTGCTTTTGTCTCCAACACTGAATGACCTATTAATCTAGATTATCACTCCTCTCCTTTCATGGTGCACTCACATGAAAACATATGTCTCCTCCTGCCATTGCACTCAGCTTCCTTCAGTATTTGCCATGCTCACCATCAAAACAAAAGTTCCCAAGTCTTACAGGAAGACATCCAAAACTGAGCTCTGTTTCTAAACTGAAATTGTCTAAAACAGCTCCATTCTGAGGATTACTATGGAGATTTTATTTTCATGATTTCCCACTAACATGCTAGAATCAAATCATAGTTAAATGTAAGTTTTTCAAGACTGGGAAGGTCGCTCAGTGGGTAAATGTAGGGGTGGTTCTGATGCTAAGGTCCTGTCCCCAGTGGGTTCTTCATCTATCAGTAAAGATGCCATAGGCCAATTGCTGGGCAAAAGGAATAAGCAGGACTTCCAGGTTTCCACAGACAAGTTAGCAAACAGAAGGAGAGGAGAGAAAAGGAGTGTTCACCATGCTTCTGGGGAGTAAAAATTGAACAAGCCATGTGAGATCTCTGGCGGAGCGGCCATGAGGCGCTGTTCCAGGCGGGAGGTTGAGGTTTCAGCCGGTACTACAGGCAACTGAGCAAATGAAGCTAAGGCAGATTGAGAAGTGAAGAGCTAAGCGTATTGGGAAGGGCACACTAGCCACAGTACATTAATAGTGCCCAGCAAGTGAGCCATAATGCAGGTTGAATTTGGGCAATGTGTGTGTCTGTTTTTCATCTGCAGATCCAACATTCTCTGGGTGGGCCATTCCCGGAGCTTAGGCAGGGTAGCAAAAGCTACACACAACAGGTAAAAAGCACTTGCTGTGAAGCATGAAGACTGGAATTCAAGTTCCCAGAACTCTTGAAAAGCTTAATCCACAGTGTGTATGTCTGTAACTGCAGGCTTCCTACAGGGAGTTGAGAGACAGACAGGAGAATCCCTGGAAATGTCTGGGTCAGCTAACCTTGTATATAGAACTAGAAATAACAGAGACCCTGAATAAAAGCTGAAGGCAACTTTCCTCTGACCTGCACACCTATGTACATGGGTACATGTGCACCCATGGCACTCACATTTACAAATATCATTGCACACACACACACACACACACACACACACACAGCATAGTAAAAAGACATACAGAAAGCTCCCTAAATTTGCCAGTTGTCAAGTAAGTACACCTTACTCCATTATTATTTAATATTGAAAAACAGAATTCACAATTTTAAAAGCATCACAAAGAAAATGGTAATAAGTATTACAGAAATTACCTCATCAGATCCTTTCTTTTCTCCTGGTTTAGAAGATGATCCAATATTCTTTTCATTACCATGCTAAAAATATAAAAGAAAATAGAAAATATTTAATAGAGGAAAGTGATTTAAGACAATTGCCTCTTTAATTCAAAAGGCTAAATGCATAAAAAACCAGCAACAACAACAAAAATACAAACAAAAGGAAAACAAGCACCTTTGATGTTTCCCTAGAGAATATTGTAAAGTCTCGATTAGTCAGAGGATCTCAAAATCAAAGGATCAGACAGATATTAATTTTGGAGCCAGGGAATCAGTCTGTAATTAACCAGATGCAAAGCTGACTGTAATGCTGTTTTGGCATCTCATCCCCTATACAGCACCTCATGGATTTCTGAAGCCCAGATTCCTAGTGTGGGAGGCATGTGCTTATCACTACGATGAGATCTTTTAGGGACCATGCTGTGTCTGGAGACACTCTTTAGCATCAGTTCAGCATGGGCACAAGCAGCTTGTACATGATAAGGACAGAGGTCTACAATGTTCGAGGTCAGCCGTCAGTTCCAACAGAGTTGATTCAGAGTTCTTCCATTCAATACTTACCAACACAGAATGATAAAATATGAAGGAAAATCCATGCATCCAACTACTCCTATTTATGTTTTCTCATTTTAATTATGTTCATGAATAGAATCATCATTATTTTTCTAGACAATAAGGATAGATTGTCTAGACAATCAGGATAGATATAAGTATTTTTACGAGGAACACAGATCTTCAAAAAGTTCATATGCTCATTTGCCTTGACAACAAAGTAAAATAAGTCTATTCAATTTCTTCTATTGTTCATCTTCTTGAGAAAAATAATATTTGTATGCTCTTTGGAAGAGGAAACAAAAGATTATTAATTTCTTACATACTGTGAGAAATGGTAGACACTGGGAAAAATAAGACAAGGGAGTCAAATGTAAAACAAATGACAGTATTCTGTTGGTTTCAATCCTCATTGTCCTTATTGAAACCAAATTATTTGGGCTAGAGATAGCTCCACGGTTAAGAGCACTGGCTGCTCTTCCAGAGCACCTAGGTTTGGTACCAGTATCCACATGGTAGCTCACAATCATCTCCAACTCCAGTTTAAGAGGAAATCCCTCTTTTGTCCTCCTTGAGCACCAGCCTTATATTTGGTGCATAGACAAACAGACAAAACACTTATACATATAAAACAATAAAATAAAAAATAAACCAAGTTTGAAAACAATATAATATTTTCCAGGGCAAAAATCATGACATAGATGTGTAGACAAAAGTTATGTAAAATAAGAAAAGTAATAGTAGTGGTAATAATAGTAATAATTTTGTATTGTCTACAATGTATGTTATGCCCTCTTATTTGATACTAAAAAATGAGCTATATAATTTTCTAAATGAGAAAATAAAGCATAATAGCAATCTGGTGTTGTTTAGGACACATATACACTAGTAAATGTTAAATAGTCACAAAGCAAGTTTGTTTTTGATACTTTATTTACATTTCAAATGTTTTCCCCTTTCCAGGTCTCCCCTTTGAAAAACCCTTATTCCCCTTCCCCCTCCCCCTGCCTCTATGAGGGTATTCCCCCACCCACACACCCACCCACCTCCATCTTCCCTCCCTAGCATTCCCCTATACTGGGGCCTCTAACACCCTCAGGCCCAAGGGCCTCTCCTCCCACTGATGGCCAACAAGGCCCTCCTCTGCCACATATGTGGTCAGCACCATGGGTCCCTCCATGTGTATTCTTTGGTTGGTGGTCCAATCTCTGGGAGCACCAGGGGGTTCAGGCCAGTTGACTCTCTTGCTCCTTCCATGGGGCTGGAAACTCCCTTAGCTCCTTCAGTCCCTTCTCCAACTCCTCCATCTGGGACCTCACACTCAGTCCAATGGTTGCTGTGAAGTGAATCTTGGGTATTCCGAACGTTTGGGCTAATATCCACTAATCAGTGAGTATATACTGTGTTCGTTCTTTTGTGACTGAGTTACCTCACTCACTTTCAAGTTCCATCCATTTGCCTGTGAATTTCATGAAGTCATTGTTTTTAATAGCTGAGTAGTATTCCATTGTGTAAATGTACCACATTTTCTGTATCCATTCCTCTGTTGAGGGACATCTGGGGTCTTTCCAGCTTCTGGCTATTATAAATATGGCTGCTATAAACATAGTGGAGTATGTGTCTTTATTACATGTTGGAGCATAAAAAGCAAATATTTTACTACAAGACTGTTATTTCCCACTTTAGCATGCTAGATAACATTAGGTGATATTACCTTTACTCATATCAGTAGATATGTTAGAGGAAAAATAAAATGACCAAGATGTAAGACGTCATGGCAGAAATACTTCCTTAATTGTATTTTGTACACATAATTTTCAGTGAAATACTTTAATGAATGCAAACTTCCTCTCCTATAGAAATACTCACAGAGATAAGTGAAGGAAATCCACTGAAATGAGTCATATTGAAACAGTTTGATGAAAAAAATTTCCTGTAGGGATTATCACTATGTGTCCAGGTCAAGGGTTTGTTTATCTAAAACTGAGAGCAATTAATGCTGATTGAGTAATTAATGAACCTTAAAAAAATAAAAAACAAAACAAAGCAACCAACCAACCCCACTTAAAAGCCCATGTATGGTTATAAGCCCATGTAAGTCCAAGTGCGGTGACGTAGGCTTACTGGGGAGGCTAAGGTGGAGGATCCCTTGATCCTAGGAACACAAAGCAGCCTGGGCAACATGTTCAGACTGGGTCTCAATAAACAAACAAATGTGTAATTAGATATGTAAACCCACAAGGCCCACATACACACCAGAACTATATACCAAGCTATAATTGATTAAACCAAAGACTAAGGGCTAGAGAACAGTTTCCTCAAGTCATGAAGCCATTAGCTTGAGGTTAGCTCTGTAGGACATTCTTGCATAAAGTACTGAAACAGAAGCTGGTTACTGTATTTGTAACTGACTTTATAAAAAGCAATACCTCAGATAATTACAAAAAGCCAGCTAGATGATTGGCTACAAAACTAGAGGGCCCCTGATAGATCATAATCCAAATAAGACAAAGGCCTAGGTGTAGCCAATCCAGTGAGTTCTTTATCCGTGTTCAGCCTGTAAACGCATGCCCTCCTGCTGCTGAAGCCCAGCTCTCTCACCTTTTCCTAGACTTTAGTGCTAATCTGTTCTTGGATTGTATCGTGGCCCAGGAAAACTCACTGAAATTAATTTTGTCTGAACACTTTTCTTTTCCCACTCCTAAAGATCCATTCAGTTTGAAGAACGTATTTGAAAGGGTAAAAACAACAATGCAGATTTGTCCACTCTGTCTCCTTACAGACTCAGAAACTTCAGAACAAGGACAGCTCATTCATGTGCTCTCTGTAACCTCATATCTCTTTCAGAATCAGAAAGAACAATACCCAGTGTTTCTGCTGTGGCTCCAAGTGTTGCTGTGGCTGTTCACTTTTCTGAGTGCTCATTCTCTGTTCATTTTCTGTATGACATTTGAATCTACAAGTAGAAAAACTTAATTTGCTCTTTCCAGTACAAGTTTCCCTCTCCACAGGCCTCACTCTGCTTCTGGCTTGTGGGGTAAATGTGCACCTACTCACTAGCTGCCCACAAGCACCTTGATAGCAATTTCCCCACTGAAGTACAGCAACAAGTATGATTTAAACATATTTTAAAGTTGTTTCCTTGTGGTACTTTAAATGATTTTAACTAAATTCCCAGGCATTTAGTTTCTTCTGTGGAAACACACAAAATACCCCAAGTTTTAGAGATTCCAAGCAATATTTTCAGAGAGTTAGTTATATTTAATTAATGCTTTTGAAAATGCTGAGTTATAATTTCAACTATAAAATGCATTGTACACACTGGTACATTTTAAATATCAAAACAATTACATTTTTAAATGTATAGAAAGGTTTTTATTAACAATAATTGACACAAATAAAAATAAATTATGATGAAGCTCCAGCATTTTTACAGCACCCTCAGTAGAATTTTTTCCAGTTTATTTTTTTTCTTATAAAAGAAAGCATTTATTTGGGAGTTTATTTACCATTTTAGAGGGTAAGTACATTATCATCAAGAAGCAGACAAGCATAGCACTGGAGTAGTAGCTGAGGGATTTACATCCTGACTTGCAAGCATCCAGAGACTAGCATGGGCTTTTGAAACCTCAAAGCTTACCTGAAGTCACATACTTCTCCAAGAAGGCCACACCCACTCCAATAAGGCCACACTTCCTAATGCCTAATCCTTCTCATCCTTCTCAAACAGTTCCATTCCCTTGTGACCAAGCATTTAAATATATGAACCATGGAAAGGGGGGCATTCTTATACAAACAATCTCAAGAAACTATTCCTATTTATTCCTAGATGCTGATTTCACATTCCATTTTACTTAGAGAAAACAAAAGAAACAATTTCCTAAGCGCCATTTTTACCTTACTCACACAAGGAAGAAGTGGGTTCATTGATGAGACTAGAAGACGGGTCACAAGGCCTGCATAGCTTGGTCTCCACATAACTTCTCAGGACCTGCCTTTCCTCAGGTTTCACTCATTCTCCTTGGCTCCTTACTACATGAAAGTGGGTGGGATCAGTAGTGCAATTGATAGCTTAAAATGCAAATTTGAGAGTGGAAGTGACAGAGTGTAATTCTAATATATCAGTTTCTGTAGAACTTGGCATTTTAAAATTACACTGACTCCTGCTCATATCTGGTCCCTGGTCCAGAACACTATTCCTGATATTTCCAGAAAACACAAATGGTCTTTTTGTTATCATTATAGATACTAAGGCAAAAGAACTTTATTGCCTCAAATAAAATATATTAATGAAATTGGATCTACTTAATAGATTCTTATATAATTTTTATAATAAAATTTAATTCTTAGAGAATTTTAGAGAAATGTTTCATATAACAGTACTAATCAGTACAGTACCTCTAATGAACATTTTACCAACAAGTACCAAAGTATAAATTGTGCATAAAATTTTATCAGGCAAACTTATTTTCTAGGAATTTATGTTGACAAAAATATGTATGTACTGTGGGATATATATCACAGTATTATATACAATGGTGAATTATGAGAAATAACTCAAAATTAAATATAGAATTAATAAATTATGAAGCTACTTGTAGACATTTCTATAATAATTAAAATACTATTTTTATGGCTAAAACTTTTTTTTTTTTTTTTTTTTTTTTTTTTTTTTGGTTTTTCGAGACAGGGTTTCTCTGTGTAGCCCTGGCTGTCCTGGAACTCACTCTGTAGACCAGGCTGGCCTAGAACTCAGAAATCCGCCTGCCTCTGCCTCCCAAGTGCTGGGATTAAAGGCGTGCGTCACCACTGCCCCGCTATGGCTAAAACTTTAGAAGCCAGTATTATCATCATCTTCACATTACAAACATGATTAAAATAAATTAAATCACTTTGTAAATACATTATGCAATTGGAAATTATTTCTGACAGATCAACACTTACAGTTTTATAAGCCATTCATTTTTTTCTCCTTTGAAATGACAAAGGAAAGTTGACTTCAGTCAAAAATAGCACACAACCTAATCGTATAAATCATACGTTTAATGTTACTTGTTTTCAGTAGGCTTTGAAAACCTTACTACTGTCACACTCAACTAGAAATAAGTTGATAACTCCTGACTAAATTCAGAGAAAATAAATATTAGTCTTCTAAAATATACAGGACTAACCTCCCTAATGTGAACATAAAATTCAAATACCTCCAATGTTCGATATGTTAGCTTCACTCTGAGCAAAGAGCAACATTCCTTTGCGTTTCCCAAAGGCCACTACATTGAGATTCATCAGATACCTATAACACTTGCTGAAGTTACCCCTTGAATATTTCTATTTGACCAGTATGAAGTGTCCTTCCTTATCTTTTTTGATAACTTTTGGTTGAAAGTTGATTTTATTCAATATTAGAATGGCTACTCCAGCTTGTTTCTTGGGACCATTTGCTTGGAAAATTGTTTTCCAATCTTTTACTCTGAGGTAGTGTCTGTCTTTGTCACTGAAGTGCATTTCCTGTATGCAGCAAATTGCTAGGTCCTGTTTACGTATCCAGTCTATTAGTCTATGGCTTTTTATTGGGGAATTGAATCCACTGATGTTAAGAGATATTAAGGAAAAGTGATTGTTGCTTCCTGTTATCTTTGATGTTATTTTTATGCTTGTGTGGCTATCTTCTTTTGGGTTTGTTGAAAGATTACTTTCTTGCTTTTTCTAGGGTGTAGTTTCCCTCCTTGTGTTGGTGTTTTCCATCTATTATCCTTTGTAGGGCTGGATTTGTGGAAAGACATTGTGTAAATTTGGTTTTGTCATGGAATATCTTATTTTCTCCATCTATGATAATTGAAAGTTTTGCTGGGTATAGTTGCCTGGGCTGGCACTTGTGTTCTCTTAGGGTCTGTATGACATCTGCCCACGATGTTCTAGCTTTCATCGTCTCTGGTGAGAAGTCTGGTGTAATTCTGATAGGTCTATCTTTATATGTTACTTGACCTTTTTCCCTTACTGCTTTTAATATTCTTTCTTTGTTTAGTGCATTTAGTGTTTTGATTATTATGTGACGGGAGGAATTTCTTTTCTGGTCCAGTCTATTTGGAGTTCTGTAGGCTTCCTGTATGTTCATGGGCATCTCTTTCTTTAGGTTAGGGAAGTTTTCTTCTATAATTTTGTTGAAGATATTTACTGGCCCTTTAAGTTGGGAATCTTCACTCTCTTCTATACCTATCATCCTTAGATTTGGTCTTCTCATAATGTCCTGGATTACCTGGATGTTTTGTGTTAGGAGCTTTTTGCATTTTGCATTTTCTTTGACTGTTGTGTCAATGTTTTCTATGGTATCTTCTGCACCTGAGATTCTCTTTTCTATCTCTTGTATTCTGTTGGTGATGCTTGCATCTATGACTCTTGATCTCTTTCCTAGGTTTTCTAACTCCCAGGTTGTCTTCCTTTGTGATTTCTTTATTGTTTCTGTTTCTATTTCTAGATCCTGGATAGTTTTCTTCAAGTCCTTCACCTGTATGGTTTTGTTTTCCTGTAATTCTTTAAGGGATTTTTGTGTTTCCTCTTTAAGGACTTCTAGTTGTTTACCTGCGTTCTCCTGTATTTCTTTAAGGGAGTTATTTATGTCCTTTTTAAAGTCCTCTATCATCATTATGAGATGTGATTTTAAATCAGAATCTTGCTTTTCCGGTGTGATGGTGTATCCCAGACTTGCTATGGTGGGAGAATTGGGTTCTGATACCAGGTAACCTTGGCTTCTGTTGCTTATGTTTTTGTGCTTGCCTCCTGCCATTTGGTTATCTCTAGTGCTACCTGCCCTCCCTTTATCTGACTGGAGCCTGTCCTTCCTGTGATCCTGGTTGTGTCAGAACTCCTCAGACACCAGCTGTCTCCAGGATCCGGTGATTCTTGGGTCCTATGATCCTGAGATCCTGGTGTGACCAAGTTCCTGGGATGCTGGGATCCTGGGATCCTGGGTGTGTTAGAGCACCTGGGAGTGGAGTTTCCTCTGGGTGTTGTAGGACTGGCTGAGGAGTTCCCATCCAAGGTCTGCTCAGACCAGAAGGAACTCATGCCACTGATCTGGTGGGGTTTCTGGGTCCCTGTATCCCGCTAGTCCCAGTTACTCCCAGTGTTGGAATAGATGTTGAGTTCTCCTTACTTCTGATCCTTTTTTTCCTCTCCATTTTATTTTTTAATCTAGCATTTTATTAAAGTTTTTCAAATATACAAGAAAGTTCTAAGAATAACATCTCTATTTCCTGTATGCACACCACTTAGATTCAACAACTATTAATGCTTTCATTGTACATCTTAGTTAGGATTACTGTTACTATGATGAAACACCATGACCAAAACAACTTGGGAAGAAAAGGGATTATTTAGCTTACATTTCCATATCACTGTTTATCATCAAAGAAAGTCAACATAGGAACCTAAACAGGGCAGGATCATGGAGTCAAGAGCTGAGGCAGAGGTCATGGAAGGGTGCTATGTACTGGCCTCCTCATGGCTTTCCCAGACCACCAGCCTAGCAATGACACCACTTGAAATTAAAGTGCCTTATAAACTTGGCTATAGCTGGATCTTATGGAGGTATTTCCTTAATTGAGGGGCCCTCCTCTTAGATGGCTTTACTTCTGTCAGATTGAAACAAAACCATCCAGTACACTGAATTTTGTTATGCATGCACACCTGTCCACAGAATTATGTATTCCTGTACTTTAAACTAAACTGCAGAAAAGCATGAATACCTTAAAGAAATATAGGAAAACACAATCAAACAGATGAAGGATTTTAATAAAACCATCCACGATCTAAAAATGGAAACAGAAAAAATAAAGAAATCACAAAGAGAGGCAACCCTGGAGAAAAAAAAAAAAAAAACCTAGGGAGAGATCAGGAGTGACAGATGCAAGCATTACCAACAGAATACAAGAGATAGAAGAGAGAAACTCAGGCATAGAAAATACCATAAAAGATACTGACACAACAGTCAAAGAAAATACAAAGTGCAAGAAGCACCTAACCCAAAACATGCAGGAAATTCAGGACACAATGGAAAAACCGAACCTAAAAATAATAGGAATAGAAGAGATTGAAGATTTCCCAATTCAGGGGGCCAGAAAACATCTTCAACAAAATCATAGAAGAAAACTTCTTAACCTAAAGAAAGAGATGGCTATAAACATACAAGAGGTCTACAGAACACCAAATAGATTGAAACAGAAAAGAAACTCCTCCCATTATATATTAATCAAAACACTAAATACACAGAACAAGCAAAGAATATTAAAAGCAGTGAGGAAAAAGGTGAAGTAACATATAAAGACAGACTTATCAGAATTAAAACAGACTTCTCAACAGAGGCTCTAAAAGCCAGAAGATCTTGAAGAGATATCATGCAGACCATAAGATAACACAAATGCCAGCCCAGGCTAATATACCCAGCAAAACTCTCAATTACCATGGATTGAGAAACCAAGATATTCCATGACAAAACCAAATTTAAACAACACCTATCCACTAATCCAGCCCTACAGAAGATAATAGAAAAAAAAAAAAAAAACAACTCCAACACAAGGAGGGAAACTACACACAAGGAATACCAAGAAATTAATCATCTCACAACAAACCCAAAAGAAGAGAAACACACAAACATAATACTACCTCTGATAACAAAAACAACAGGAACCAAGGATAATTGGTCCTTAATATCTCTCTTAACATCAATGGACTCAATTCTCCAATGAAAAGACACAGGTTAACAAACTGGATACCTAAACAGGACCCAGGATTTTGTTGCAAACTGGAAACATACATCAATGACCAAGACAGACACTAATTCCGAATAAATGACTGGAAAAAAATTTCCAAGCAAATGGTCCCAAGAGATAAAAAGAGCAATTCTCAACTTCATCTGGAATAACAACAACAACAAAAAATCAGAATAGTGAAAACAATTCTAAACAATAAAAGAACTCTTAGGGAAATCACCATTCCTGAGCTGAAGCTGTAATACAGAACAACAGTGATAAAAACTGCATGTTATTAGTTAGAGACAAAAATAGGTAGACTAGCAGAATAGAATAGAAGACCCATTAATAAACCCGCACACCTATGGTCATTTGATATTTGACAAAGAAGGCAAAACTATCCAGTGAAAAACAAAAATCATTTTCAACAAATGGTGCTGGTTCAACTGGCGGTCAGCATGTAAAAGAATGCAAATTGAACCATTTTTACCTCCTTGTACAAAGCTCAAGTCCAAGTGGATCAATGACCTCCACATAAAACCAGATACACTGAATCTAATAGAAGAGAAAATGGGAAAGAGCCTTGAACACACCAGCACAGAAGAAAATTTCCTGAACAGAACACAGGTTCAGGCTCTAAGATCCAAAGTTGATTAATGGAATCTCGTGAAACTGAAAAGCTTCTGTAAGGCAATAGGACAAAATGGCAACCTACAGACTGGGAAAAGATCTTTACCAGCCCTACATCCAATAGAGGAATAATATCTAAAATATACAAAAAACTCAAGAAGTTAGACTCCAGAAAACCAAATAACCCGGTTAAAAAATGGGGAACAGAGCTAAACAAAGAATTCTCAACTAAGGAATCTCGAATGGCCAACAAGCACCTAAAGAAATGTTCAACATCCTTAGTCATTAGGGAAATGCAAATCAAAACGACCTTGAGACTCCACCTTACACAAGTCAGAATGGCTAAGATAAAAAACTCAGATGACAGCAGATGCTGGTGATGATGTCGACAAAGAGGAACATTCTTCTATTGCTGGTGGGATTGCAAACTGGTTCAACCACTCTGGGAATCAATCTGGCGGTTCCTCAGAAAACTGAAAATAGTTCTACCCCTGAAGACCCAGCTATACCACTCCTGGGCATATACCCAGAAGATGCTCCAACATGTAATAAGGACACATGCTCCACTATGTTCATAGCAGCCATATTTATAATAGCCAGAAGCTGGAAACAACCCAGATGTCCCTCAAGGGAAGAATGGATACAGAAAATGTGGTACTTTTACATAATGGAATACTACTCAGCTATTAAAATGACAACTTTAAGAGTGAGGTAATCTAGATCCAAAAGTATGTACTCGTGGTATGTACTCACTGATAAGCGGATATTAGCCAAAAAGCTCAGAATACCCATGATGTAACTCACAGACCATATGAAGCTTAACAAGAATGAACACCAAAGTGTGGATGCTTCAATCCCACTTTAGAAAGGAGAACACAACAATCACAGGAGGCAGAGGGAGGGAGGGACCGGGATGGGAGAGGGGAGTAGAGAGGGAGGGAAAAGAGGGGGCAGGACGGCTCACAGGGACTGAGGTAGGCGGACATAGAAACCCCCTGAATCCCAAAAGCGGCGGCTGAGGCAGGAGACATCTGCCTGGGCCACCAGGGTTCCATAGTCAAGGAGCTCCAGGAGAAAGTTACTCACCCAGGAGCGTGGAAAAAAAAACCTCGCAGAGAGAGCTGGTCTTCAAGGAGTATTGATACAGAGGCCTGCAGGTGAGAAAAGCCATAGCCAGAAAGTGAGATCAGCTAACATCAGTTTTAACAAGATCGCAAAAGGCAAGGGCAAGAAGCTAAGGAACAGAAACCAAGGCCACTTGGCATCATCAGAACCTGGCTCTCCCACCACAGCAAGCCCTGGAGTCCCGAATACGCCAGAAAAGCAAGACTCGGATTTAAAATCATTTCTCATGATGATGATAGAAGACTTTAAGAAAGAAACTAACACCCTTAAAGAAATACAAGAGGACAGAGATTAACAACTAGAAATCTTTCAAGAGGAAATACAAAAATCCATTAAAGAATTACAGGAAAACACAATCAAACAGGCAAAATTTCAAGAAAACACAATCAAACAGACAAAGGAAATGAAAAAAACCATCCCAGGAGCTAAAAATAGAAATAGAAGCAATAAAGAAAACACAAAAAGAAACAACCCTGGAGTTAGAAAACCTAGGAAAGACATCAGGAGTCATAGATGCAAGCATACAAACAGAATACAAGAGATAGAAGAGAGAATCTCAGGAGCAGAAGATACCATTGACAACATGGACACAACAGTAAAAGAACATACAAAATGCAAAAAGCTCCTAACCCAAATGAAATCCAGGACACAATGAAAAGACAGAACCTAAGGATAATAGGTATAGAAGAGAGTGAAGATTCCCAACTTAAAGAACCAGTAAATATCTTCAACAAAATCATAGAAGAAAACTTCCCCAACTTAAAGAAAGAGATGAACATAAATATAAAAGAAGCTTACAGAACCCCAAATAGATTGGACCAGAAAAGAAATTCGTCCCGTCATATTACAGTGAAAACACCAAATACACAAAACAAGGAAAGAATATTAAAAGCAGTAAGGGAAAAAGGTCAAGTAACATATAAAGGCAGACCTATCAGAATTACACCAGACTTCTCACCAGAGACTATGAAACCTAGGACATCCTGGGCAGATCTCATACAGACCCTAAGA
>CM052716.1:70837452-70858622 GCA_028551405.1 Uromys caudimaculatus | reverse complement strand
TAATAAAGACACATGCTCCACTATGTTCATAGCAGCCATATTTATAATAGCCAGAAGCTGGAAACAACCCAGATGTCCCTCATCAGAGGAATGGATACAGAAAATGTGGTACATTTACACAATGGAGTACTACTCAGCTATTAAAAACAATGACTTTATGAAATTTGCAGGCAAATGGATGGAACTTGAAAATATCATCTTGAGCGAGGTAACTCAGTCACAAAAGAAGGAATATGGCATGTACTCACTGATAAGCGGATACTAGCCCAAAAGTTTGGAATACCCAAGTTTCACTTAACAGTAACCGCTGGACTGAGAGTGAGGTCCCAGATGGAGGAGTTGGAGAAAGGAGTTGAGGGAGTTCACAGCCCCATGGAGGGAACAACAGCGCCAGTGGGCCTGACCCCCCCGACCCCCGGTCATCCTGAAGTTTGGACCACCAACCAAAGAATACACATCTATGGACCTATGGTTCGGACCACATATGAGGCAGAGGACGACCTCAATGGCCATCAGGGAGAGAGGAGAGGCCCTTGGGCCTGAGGGTGTTAGAGGCCGCAGTAAAGGGGAATGTCAAGGTGGGAATAGGGGGATGGGTTGGCGGGTGGGTGGTAGGTGGAATTCCCTCATAGAGGTAGGGATGGGGAGGGGATAGGGGGCTTCCAAAGAGGAGAGTCAGAAAAGGGGAAACATTGGAAATGTAAATAAAGTATCAAAAATAAAACAAACAAACAAAGAAAAAAAAAGTGGGGGGGGGGCAGGATCAGGTATGGGAAGAAACAGAAGTCCAGAAGGCAAGGAGAATGAATTGAAATATGTAGCAATGGGGAGGAGGTCATGGGGGAGTAACCACTAGAAAGTGCCAGACACCAGGATATGAGCAGCTACCAGGACCCAATGGAGATGACATTAAGAGCAGGGAAATAGAACCTGAAAAAACTACTCCAGTAGATAGATATGCCCCCCAGTTGAAGTATGGGTCCACCCACGCACAATAATTTTTAACCCACAATTATTCCTTTCTAAAGGAAACACAGGAACAAAAGTGGAGCAGACACTAGAGGAAAAGCCAACCACAGACTTCCCTACCTTGGGATCTACCTCATTCACAGATGCCAAACCTGAACACTCTTGCTGTTGTCCTCTGAAGGCTCTACCAGCGTCTGAATAAGACAGATGCAGACACAGCCAACCACTGCACTGGGCCCAGGGGCCTCAATGGAAGAGCTAGGGGAAGGACTGAAGGAGCTGAAGGGATTGGAACCCCATAGGAAGAACATTATCAATTAACAGGACCCGTCAGAGCTCCCAGAGACTAAACCACCAAACAAAGAGTACACATGGGTGGGTCCGTGGCTCCCATTACAAATGTAACAGAGGATGGCCTTATCTGGCATCAGTGGGAGGGGAGGTACTTGGTCCTGTAGAGGCTTGATGCCCCAGCAAAGGGGGATGCTTAGAGGCATGAGGTGGAAGTGGTTTGGTTGGTAGGGAAAGGAAGCACCCTCTTAGAGGCAAAGGGGACAGGAATGTGGTGGGAAGACTGGGAAGGGGGACAATTTTGAAATATAAAGAAATAAAATAATTAAGAAAAAATAAAGTAAACTGCAAAAACATTGAAATTTAACACTAAGCATTTCAAACACTAAGCATTTCATTAAATAAAGCACAGTTCCCTGTATAAACCCAAAATCATCATTATGCTAAGAACATTATCAAGAACTTTCTAATAACATTTAATTTCCTTCTAGTAAACAGCCATTTAATAGATTAATCATTGCCCTCATAGCTTCTTGGGCTTATTCTATATTTAGCCATCTACTAATAATGTCATGTCAGTTAAATGTTTTCACTGAAATTCAAGTTCCCAACATTGGGAATAACTGACTACAAATCAGTCTATTAAGTTGGTGAGCCAAATACATGGGTATGATACACATATTTGATTTGGTTCAGGAACTTGCAGTGAATCTTTCCAAAAGGTAAAAAAGAGAACTTGGTTTATCACTACCGCATGTGACTGGTAGGGCCAGCCATAGAGACAAGAAGCATTGGGAGGTGGGGGGGAGTGACAGATTCCCGGAGAGATTGGACTATACTATTAATGGATCATATGTGAGGGGAAAGAGCCTGTGCCAGTGCTAGGTGCTCCCTACGTGCTTCCCTTTTCTCTCCATAATGACTCTAGGGACCACACTCTGTTGTCTTATCTATGGGTAAAGAAAATCTATGCTCTGCTTTGTCATGCTACTTAATGATTACAGTTCAGTCAATGATTGGGTCATATAGAAACATGCACAACCATGCTGGGATTTGGAGATTTGTATCAAGTCCTTAGGGTAATCTAGCACTCTAACATGAAAGCAAAACATCTTCCTATTCTAAAACCAATCTGTTATAAAGATTAACCAAAGCTCAATACACATTTGTTCTGTTGTAGACTAGCAGAGAAAAAGTCAAAGCCAGAAAGGAGCAAGACATAATGCCAGTGTTAAAGCAGAGCAGACAGGAAACCACACAGGGTGTAGATAGAGGTGGCCAATCTGACTATAGGAGTTTAATGGCAGGTGGGGGTTGGGAGAATTCAGAAGAAGAGCTTTCCTATCTTATGTCAAGAGTGAATAATTATCCAAATTCTTTCTACCCAGACACTGGCAGATATTTGGCAAGGACAATTGTCCTGTGTCTTCATTCTATGACATAGCATTATATGCTAGAAATAGTTTGCCACAGCATAGACATAAATCTATTAAGATCAGGAGTCAGGAGTCACAAGGCTCAGGACTTCTACTGGACTTGAGCTTTGCAACATCTGGGGACCTTCCTAACTGTTATCTAGATACACAGAGGTACACAAACAGACAAGGGTGTATGCCACACAAAGAATACAAACAAAGTCTACCTACAAAGGAAGCAGAAAACTAGCAATTCCAGTAGTATAAGAAGTGTTTAAGGCTAGTGTACTTCTGAAAGTAATAATTAAAAAAGATATATAAAGTTTCTTTTAGGAGGAAACAGAAACAGTTTATAAAGATGGCTGCATCAATCTGGAAATAAAATTTAAATATTGAGTATATACTTTAATGAGTAAACTACATGGTTAATGAATTTGATGTCCAACAGAGTTGCTTAATAAAAATGGAAAATATTACTTGAAAAACTGTCCTTCAGCTTGGACATAGGTCACAGAATCATGTCCAGACACATGACAGCAAAATTGGAACAAGAACAATGTTATCTTAGGAGCCCTGATCTCCCCAGCACATGCAGCTCAGCTCTGTCAATATTGTCACAAACTCAAGGAAGGCTTGTTTCAGCATCATGCAGAAGACAGAAAAGCAGCCAATTAAGTTAGCAGGGTTGCCAATCATGCTACAAGCACCCAGGGAGCTTTGGAAAACACTCTTGCCAGAAAGTAGGACATTAGATTGTGTCTGTGTAGATCAGGATGTGAATACAGTTTTCTACAGTTCCTTTGCTGTTTCTATTATGCATCTGGGATTGGCAACAGTGGCTTTGAAGGAAGACTGTGGACCCCATAACAGAAATCACTGTTTCTCAAAACACCAGCTGAGCTGGTACCCTTGGGGAGTTTCCCAGGGGCAGGCAGACTGTGTCGTTCTGGGTATCTCCTGGGGAAACTGATTGCTCAAGGAGGAAGCTCAGTGCCCTATTTTCACACCAGCATTTCCTGCTCAAGTCCAAGCCAAGGAATATATCTTCCTATCTGCACAACAGCCTATCTCTTCAGTAAAGGAAACAAACTTGGTTGTCACCTGCTCATTGATGACTTCCTAAATGCACACATTGCCTTTCTAATCAGAGGGAAATTACATTCTCTCTTTTCTTGGACATGGGGTGAGACTGAGTAACAATGCTTGCTTAAATGCTTTAATTTCCATAAACTTCTAAAAATTCCCGGCTCTTTTTAGATCATTAACAAGATAAAGAAGGAAGATTGAGAAAATAGGTTGAAAAATTAAGGGGCCATGTGCAACTTGGCATTTCCCAAAAGGAAAAAAAAAAAAAAAAAAAACCTTAGATATTTGTGCTTGTATGTGCTCTGCTTCATAACATGAGATCATTCAGTAAACAACCAGAAGGACTAAGGTGTAAAGCTGCCTTTGATCTAAACAGGTTGTGCACCAAACAGTGGTTTCTTTTCCTCACAACCTCTGTTGGTATTACCAGAGATCTTCCCTGGCTGCTTTTCAGAATGGATCATCTCAACCTGAATTTGGCCAATAAGAGGCAACTACTGGCTGGGTGAGAGAGAACCTAGAGCAGCAGTTCTCAATCTGTAGGTTGCAACCCTTTTGGGGGTCTAAGGTTCCTTTCATGGGGATGCCAAAGACCATCGAAAACCACAGATATTTACATTGCAATTCATATTAGTAGCAAAATTATTGTTGGGAAATCAATACAACATGAGAAACTGTATTAAAGGACTGCAGTGTTAGGAAAGTTGAGAACCACTGATCTAGGATCTAGAGTGGTATGAATGGGTGGGGGTCTCACACACACACAGACACAGACACACACAGACACACAGACACACAGACACACACACAGACACACACATACACACTCTGACCTTGTCAAAAGACTTGTCATTTTGGCTTTTCCAAGGTAACCCTGCAGCTCCTCCTGCCTAGGGCTACTGCAGACCTCATAACTCCTACGATCTTGCTGCCTCGTCCTCCTCTGCTGGTTTTCCTATCTTATCTGTTGCCTGGGTCACCTACTTCCTGTCTTACATTCTGTAGACATAAATGCTCAGAATCACTTCCATCTCTTAGCTGACAGTTAAAAACTGATAGACTACAAATCCAAAGGTGATGTGATCTTGGGTAAATAATTCAGCCTTTCAGTTTCTCCTTGTTTAATAGAAAGTGACAACTATCTAAATAGCTAGTGTATTTTCAGTGTTAAAGTGCAAACTGGCTCAAGTCTGTTTTCCTCCCCTGGTTAATAGACACCATTGCAGAAGAATGAGATTTTAGAATTGTCTAAGCTCATGTTTCTTTCTGCACTATCAGAGAGAATAAAGCCAACAACAATAAAGAACAGAGGCAAGCCACAGAGACAAAGCTGGTCTTAAAGAATACAAAGTAGTTCCATTGTTCTCTTTTCAAATTTGACATCAGTCTGATTTCGTGGAATGAACGAGAACTAAGTGTTGATATGAAAGTTTCATTTTCTAAGTCGAAAGCTTAGTTGCCTGGGAAGCATTTGTTTTGTGTTCTATCACATCACTATGATTGCCTCACTCCAGATTATACCAGAGAGGGGGAAACACACAGAGAATGAAAGTCCATTCTCTTCAACAGCTTACCACGGGGCTATACGTGTAACTTAAACTGGTAATTCACATCCATTTAAATCCTTAGTGTGGAAGTGGGATATGGAGATAGAATGACAAAATGTTGGTCATTAATGATGCCAATTGATTTGTGGGTGTTAATTATGCCCTTTTCTTCTGTTCATATGGAAAGTTTTACTACAAAAAAGTTTTGAAAACTTTAAGTGACTTTATCTCAAGAGTGTTTACCCCACAGGGTCACCCAAAGGTAAAATTATAGCTGTTCTAGTTATAAAACTGAAAAAAAACTGAAAAGTGTCAAAACTCACAGAAAAGGCTACTATGGGGTCTAGGGCTTTCTAACCATGCAAAAGAAAAATCAGTGAATGTTTATACAACCAAGATTCTTCACTGATGTAACAGCTTTTAAAATTTTTTCTTTGTTTGTTTGTTTGTTTGTTTGTTTGTTTTTTCAAGACAGGGTTTCTCTGTGTAGCCTTGGCTGTCCTAGAACTCACTCTGTAGACCAGGCTGGCCTCGAACTCAGAAATCCACTTGCCTCTGCCTCCCAAGTGCTGGGATTAAAGGCCTGCACCACCACTGCCCGGCTTAAAATTTTTTCTTAACTGATGAGACTCTTTTACAATTTATGGTAGTCATAGTGTTTCTTAATAAGTTTGCATAAAAGGAAAATGAAACAACTTGAGGAAGAGAACTTTACTGTCATGCTAATAAGATTTAGATCTTAAAAATATCCCAAAGTGGGAAAATAGAAGTCTGACTGAGACACCCTGCTGGTGCTGAAATAGCCTGCTTAGAACTAACTACCACTTGTCTGTCCACCTTGGACTCTCAAATGACCACCTTCTGTTTCCAAGCCAGAGAGCCACACCATTCTTTGAAAACAACTTGAATAATATAATTAACTTTCTGAGAAGTTTTACCACTGATTAAAGAACAATATCATCATATGTTACTCCATTTAAAAGGCTTTTATGCAATGGAAAATGTTCCATTCAGGGACTGCCAAACAAAAAATTGTGACATTTGACCTCTTCATTCTTGCTGCCTTTGTGCAGACCTCATAATTTTGCCTCCCCCCCCCCCCCAAACCCCATTGCAACCAAGTTGTCTGTTTTGCCATGGGAAGTTCGTAGCACTTTGCTTAGCCTAGCTGCAATGGCAGAGCCTTCCAAATGATTGAATACCTTGATTATGCTCTCACTGGGGGTATGAATCTAATTAAACTAAGAAACACCTTTAATTATCACAGGATAATATAATCAACATATGACTCAGGAATCTGATTACTTATGTAAGTCAAATATACTACGTTCTGATAATTATGATGCTCATCAGATATTCTTTAAATGTAGCTTTTTAACATTTTATGAAGTCAGCTTTTACTACAATCAAAACTATTAAGATGCTGATTGTTATCAGTGTGAAAATGTACAATATTATGTTTCCTTGGTTGGCTTTCCTGGTAGCATGCTCTTAAATGAACATATCTTTACTTTTATTCTGTATAAAGTTAGATCATTCACATTATTTTTAGTATTTAAAGAATCCTACTAAGGATATTTGAATTATAGGATTCACTAGAAGTATTCTACAAGGACGTGTATGCAGAAATCCATTGGTATCTTTTGGAAACTGGCTTCAGAAATCTTTTGAGAAATCAGATGGCTTGTGTAAAATAGCATGTTTACATCTAATCTATTCACTGTCTCCCTGTGTGCTTTATGATACACAGTATTAAGGTATATCAACAGTTTTATATTATACTGTTTGGGGAATAATGACAAAAGTAATTGATACATGTCCAGTGAAGATCCAATTTTTAAAAATCATTTTTGATCGGTGGCTGAATATGTGATAAAAAGATTCAACTGCAAACCTTTATTCATATGCACATAAACAAAAAACTACTCATATATACATTGCACATATAAAAATATGTACACATATTTTATATGTACACAGAATATAGAGAACATATGCATGTATATGTATCTATGTGTTAAAAATTGGCTGTGCGAACCATTGGAGAGAGATTTGTGCAGACTTTGCATGCCTTGAAGAGGCAAATTATAGATGTATATTTTTGAGAGAAAGTATTACA
Source organism: Uromys caudimaculatus (assembly GCA_028551405.1). Classification (NCBI taxonomy): domain Eukaryota; kingdom Metazoa; phylum Chordata; class Mammalia; order Rodentia; family Muridae; genus Uromys; species Uromys caudimaculatus. Next base: position 70,851,195 of record CM052716.1, on the reverse strand, counting down.
TTTCATTCTCAAAATGATCTGTGATCACTTATAGATAAGGTATATAAAACACAAACAAACAAACAAACAAAACAAAAGAAGGTTAAGAACAAGCCCTTAGAGCTTTCCTACCTGGTGCTATTCCACTAGCCACAGTGGCAAGCGAAATCTCTGAAATGTGGGAAGTGTGAATTGGGAGGTACTGTGAGCATAACGTACACAGCACAACCAGATTTTTGAGTAATTAACAAAAAAAAAGAGGTGACTTGTCATTTTTAGCACATGATTACATGCTTAAACATCACCTAGGATAGAGCCAGTTAACAAAAACGTTATTAACATTAACTTCATTTCTTAAAATATTTTTGAAAATGTGACTATTAAACTTTTGTAAAGCCCTTTAGGGTCTCACAGTACATTTCTCCTGGAGAAAAGTCAAAGCTTGATCACAGGCATGCTGAAAATTCTAGAAAGTTAGCACCAAGCAGAAGTCTTAAATAATAATTCCCAAACTGAATTGCAATCGGTACTTTAGCAGAAACATCAAAGTGTTTAACATGGTGCAATAGGTATTAAAAGCAAAGATTTAAACTATCTTCATCTAAGTAGCCTGGCACAATTTCCTTTAGACAATGCCAAGCTTGGACAGAATAATCTGATGTTAGTGGAACAGCTGCTCTCTATATTTGCAGATAATTTAATGGGTGCATTTTGATAAGAATTCTGGGACAATCATGACTCAAAGCAAACATCTGCTCTTAGCACATTAATAAAACTATACATAGGAAGAACTACAATATCAACCAACCCAGACCCCCAGAGCTCCCCGGGACTAAACCACCAAGCAAAGAGTACATACAGAGGGACTCCTGGTTCCAGCTGCATATGTAGCAGAGGATGGCCTTATCTGGCATCAATGGGAGGAAGGCCCTTGGTCCGGTAGAGGCTCGATGCCCCAGTGTAGGGGAATGCTAGGGGCAGTGAGGCAGGAGTGGGTGAGTGGGTGGGGGAGCTCCCTTATAGAAGCAGGGGGAGGAGGAATGGGATAGGGGGTTTGCAGAGGGGAAACAGGGAAGGGGGATAACATTTGAAATGTAAATAAATAAAATAATCAATTAAAATATATAAAAATAAAACTATACATTTAAATATCACAGAAAAGTGTAAGGGAGAGCATTCATGAAGAAACACCACTGAAAACACGTATGTAGTATGTCTACTGCTGAATCTAATTCTTATGTATATATTTGCTATTTTACAGATATGGAAACACATTTACAAAGACTGACACATTGAAATCATTGTCACTTGAATTAAGAACTCTACAGTGCACTTGAAGGCTAGCACACCTAGATAATCAATCAGTCCTTACTTCCTATTTTCTAATTCTGACCCAAAGTTTCTAGATGCAAAGATTATCTGGTTACTGCATCTTTACTTTTTCCACACCACAAACTGAGAGGAAGGTGAACCTAAGATTTTGAAGTTCTTGCCATAAATTAACTTATGACTCTCTATCAACAAAGGGTTTGTGAACTCTTTTGTTTGTTTTTGTTGTTTTTAAAAAATGTAATGTTAAAACCATGCCTCCTGGTTTCAAAACATTTCAAGTTCCAGCTTGATTGGGTATAACACATACTTGGTAGGACAGACGTTCAGTGCACTAACCAAATGGAACAGGTTTATCCTCTTGCTAAGTAGTATAGAGTAGTGAGATATACTCCTTTCTCTCTCCCCACGCCCTCCCGAAAACTGATAAGTTGTTCCCTGATGTTTTCTTCTTTTCCATTCTCCACCCTCCTCTTTCGAGTTTTGAAATTGCTTCACCATCCTTTGCTTTGTAAGTTTTTATCTTAGCAGTTGAAAAACTAAACCTGGACTACAGTGCCTCTTGTCTACCTATCCAGGTATGTGTTCCAAAGGGTGGAATTAAGGATTGCTGTCCATTCAATTTGGGAATGCGAGCTGAGCTTGGTGAACCCTGCTGCCCAGACTGTACCGACCAGTGAACATCCGCATACCACTGAAGGGAGAGCCTTCTGCTTCTGCCTGAGCTTAACCAGAAGGTCTGCAAAGAGGTCTCTCCCGGTTCCTGCCCTTGACCCTCCAACTGCAGGCCTTATTTTCTCTACCTCCCAGAGGGGCGAGGTAAATACACTCCCTTTCCAGTCCTGCCCAGACTCGGTCCCTTCTATTTACCGTCTTGTACCACCAACTTGCGAATGCCATGGCGACAACCCTGACTTGCTCCAAGCCGCGCCGCTGGGAACCTGTCGAGGACGCAGAGTGAGGTTCTGGTGGCACCACGATGACTTTCTGCCTGGCTGGGACCTGGCTGACACCGCACAGGACGCAGCTACCAGGTGGGAAGGCACAAGGGAAAGGAGCGACAGGGCCCGCCCAGAGCTAGCGTGGTCCCGCCTCGTCCGATTTGGCCCAAGGCTAATTAGGAAAGAGGTGTGTGTCAGCTCTTCAGCTGCCACTCCCTACATGGCGGGCGGGGGGTGGGGTGGGGAACGGCAGATGACTTTACAAGGAGGGCAGAGCCCCTCTGCCCAGCCATGTGAGCCCACTCCGTAGGTCCCGAGTCAACTATATTCTGCCTCCATGCCCAAGCGCACTGCCTGGGTCTCACTAGCCCTCGTTGCTCCCGGAGTTCCTCCACCCAACTCTTGCCATTATCCAATTCCGAGAGCCAAGAGCCACCTGCTTGCCCGAAGGCACGGAGCTCAGATCCCTTTCCCACTCCGGAAGGAGTGGCAACGCCCCAGGACTGCGGCGGGACACTTCTGGACTTGGGCCCTTTGCTGCTTGCCCCGCGGCTCAATCTGGAGTACTACTCACCTCCTGGGTGTGGCGAGCTGCGGCGCCGCGACGGGGCCTGGGAGAGGCGGCGGGCTTCGGGCCGGGCTGGGACATTTTTTGGTGAAATCGCTGCGGGCGCAGCCTCCGGGAAAGCGCAGCTAAATTTGTATGGGAGGCCCCAGCCAGAGCACGGGGCGGGAGAAGCCGAACTGCGCAGTGAGGCAGCTTTTCCGACCCAGCCCTGAGCCCGCGCCCAGCTCCCCCTCTCCCGGTTGGGCCCTCCCCTTCCTGTCCGCCGCTCACTGCAGAGTACCCAACTTGTCAGCAACCCAGAGTTGCAATTTAACACCCTCCGCTCAGGGTTCGTACCCAAGACCCTCTCCTGACTGGCCCCCAAACTGCAGTCTTCTCGGTGGGTCTCAAATAGGGGAAGCTGGAAGTTGCAGTTCCCGGGTGGACTTGTCCAGACCAGTCTAAGGGTTGTGCAACCAGAGAGCTGGACTGGGGCGTGGCCTAGATCTCTTTTCCTAAGAATTTGGAGAATTAGACACTTTTTTGCAATCTGTCACTAATTCAAATCTAGCCTAAATCTGAACTATAGATAAGAGGATCTTGAAAACAATTTGGTCTCTCAGTGTTTGTGTTCGTGTACGTGTGTGTGTGTGTGTGTGTGTGTGTGTGTGTGATGTCCTGTATTTGATTATTTATGTAGGCAATTCTGTAAGTTTACAAGCAGGAGCCTGCCTGCTCTAATCCAAATCAGCAGATAATCACAGATTGTAAAGTCATCTTCTTTTCTGGAGCCTATGTTTCTGAGGTTGGATTGCTTTGGCTTTGGCTTAATTTTAGGCTGTACTTCCTGGTATGGGGCTGGAAGTGAAACTTAACAATCCTTTTGAGCTCTCATCCAAAGGATCTGTCAGCCTGCAGCTATTGGTGGCTGGTGCCAGCCACAGAAAAACCTGTGCCACCACAATAGCGTTGTCACTTGTGGTCTTTTGTCAAAATACTAGGAAGCTAGGTTTTAGACAGTTGACAAGAGAGAAGCCACATTACAGAGCAAGATTTACCATAAGGAGCTTGGCAAAATAGAATTATGATTGTCTAGTGTTCCTTCAATTTTAGGGATATCTCTAAACTTCTCAAAAATAAAGCAATATTCTTGGATTATATGCATTTCTTGAAGCGCTCTATGTACAATGTCACCAGTATTCCAAAAGACAGGCAGCAGTGCAAGAATGCGTACATAAAATTGAAACTTTTAGTGTACAAACTGTCATTAGAAAAACTTGGTTGGTAGCATGCATTATTTACATCCAGGTTGGGGAAAATCGTTAGACTAAAAAGAATGCCTTATGGTTTTCAACAGAATATTTAAAAATTGAATTTAAACCAGTTAATTTTGCATTTGTTGAGAGTCTTCTATACAAAGCCCTATGGGAGGAATAGTAGAGAGAAGGATATGCAAAGATTAAAACTGGAGCTCCTCTGGTACCCAGGAACTTACAGGTATCTGGATTCAGTTGGTGATTGTTTGGGTGGCAGTAGGAAATATAAAATATGTAAATAAAGACAAATGTGCTTCAAGAATATGGTGTTTCCTGGGTGTTGCTGAATAGACAACAAAAGAGAAACGTAGAGGGTGGCCTACTGGTACAGTGTGGACAGGGAGAGAGGAGGTAGAGCCATTGCCATTGCAGAAGATAAGGGGAGCCCTCTCGTCTTCTTATCTGCCGACGCTGAGGGTCTCTGTTACTACTTATTGACTACAATTTGCCAGGTGATATGCTAGGTATCAAAATTCATAAAATATAACATTGCTATTTCTCAGGCTTTGCTTGACTCAGTATTCATGTAAGTCAAGCATTGCTTCCCAGCACATTAACAGCCATGAGTAAAAGCTAATGTTAGAAGCTGAAGTATTTCACTTTGAAATTGAGAGTTACTGAAACCATGAAAGGGATCTTAAAGAGTCTCTGTATAGATAGAGGCATCATTTCCTACAGTAATGTCTGTGCATATTGCCAACTATTTATCCATAAAAAAAACAACAAAACAAAAAACAAAAAAAACAGCAGCAGTTTCTTGCTACAAGGAAGTATCAGAGACCTATGCTAAGGGATTTTATAATACAATAAGATAAACAAAAAAGAAAACTTCATGCAGAGGTCTCCCAAGGAGTGCTGTAGGGTCCTGATAAGGGGCATCCTGCCTTACTGGAGGGACTGGTGGTCAGCCCAGGAGAGAGACTGCTCTGATCTGTTCTTTATCATGCCCTTGACGCCAGTGAGTTGAGGTCTTCTCTAGGCAGTCTTCGTCTTTTATATCCTTTTCATCCTCTCTGCTCAGAAATATACCACTTTTCATTAGGAAATGGGTAAAATGAGAACAGAAAAAACAAATAAATAAAGGAGCTGAGAAGGAAGTTCAGGAGCAGAAGGTAGAGCATTAGACTCCAGAAGCCAAGGCAAGGGGGAATTCTCAAAGATTAGGTTGGCCCAAGATACGGGTTATATATACAAAAGATGTAGTCCAAAGGTTACATCGGGCAAGGAAGAGTCTGGTGGAATCTGACAGCTAAGAGTTTGGTTTTTGTTTTGTTTGTCTGTTTTTTAATTCAGAGATCAGGTAGAATTAAGAATTCAAGGTACTTTAGAGGCACACAACATCTTAGAAGTCCCTTTCCACTTTGGGAAATGTTTATTTTTACACCATCTCACATCCCTACAAAAGAAGCACTGTCAGAAAACTTAGACCTTCTAGATGACATGCAGTGTGTTCCAGTCTCCAGAAATTTTCCTGATAAGTTTTCTTTTTACTTCCTTTTAGTAGAGTTTACTTTGCTCTATAGTTATTGTTTCCTGAAAGAAAAGAAGAGAAAAAAAAAAAGAAAAGTCTTCACGAGTAGGCAGGCTAATTGCAAAACAGGCACATCTCTCTGTTTCTCCTCCTTTACCTCATGCAATAGGCATGTGCTTCAAGCTTATCAGTGCTAAACTCCCCCAAAGCATAGTTTCCCTGGTAAAATCTATGCATAAGAGAGAGGAAAGTGTGTCTTCCTTGGAGAATTATGGGGAGGTCATAGGAGCCTTGTGGTCACCCACTCAAAGTGTGATCATGGATACAGATATAATAAGTGGAGGGAAAGGAATTGATACAGAAGAGCAAAGGAAGAAGAAAGAATAATGACAAAAAGCAATTTTTGATAGCACAAACTGCTTTCACATGCTCCTTTTGTTATGGCAAAATTCCCTGCTTCTTGCTTCTGTGGACCAAAAAGGACAATTTGAATCTTCCTCTCAGGAATCCTCTTGTAATGGACACTTGAGAAAGATGAGATAGAGAGGCAAAGGGAGAGGTTGTGCTTGGTCCATTAGATGTCTCATCTAATGTCGGATGTTATAATGGGACACACTCATCTAGAGTTGTCTCGGACCCAGACCAAGTCTGGAGAATAGGAGCTGACCCTTGAATATACTTAGAACAACCAATCATTATTATTATTGGTGAGGAGATAGCAACTCCCAAAATAGCTATCAGATAAGGTCTGTCTCCTGGAAGCATTCCTGGGAGTTAGAGCGATGTCTCCATTATTGCTAGAGGATATCAGGGTGACTTGTCCCATCTATTACACTACTCACTGCTACACAGCACCATAAAACTTAGTAAATAAAATGGAGGAGGGAATACACATCGCAGAAGCCTGTTATCAGACTGCTTCATCATGGGATACTGAGAATGAAAATATTGCCCAGTTAGACTTCCCCCCTTTCTGCAATGATGTTTGCATTTGGCTTGGCTGGAGGAGGACAAATAATTTGATTCACAGAGTAGCCATGTGGTTAATATTATAATATCTAGGGTTACAGTAACAACTTTGCAGCTGGGAATTGCTAAAATGATAGAACATAAAGGATACATAAAAATTCTACTTCTAGGTTTGGCCAATGGTAGTAACACCAAACAAAGTTACAAATACAAGTCTGGCATCAGGTAGAGGAATCTAATATTTTCTGCTTATTAGGAAGCCACATGAGCCTTCTGTCTATGTGTTTGCCTTCTTTGGTAAGTTTTCTGAGGCTTGTAACTTTATATTCCCTGAGGTATGGAACTCTGGAAAGAACTCCACTTTTAAGAGTCAGTATCTTTGCTGGGCCTTCATCTGAAGAGGGCTGTTTGAGTCATCCCATCTCAGCGTTTATTGTTCTGGTGACTGCTAGGTGCCAACAAGAGACAGGTTGGGAGCCTTCAATCTGGCCTCCAAGGATTTCAGAATCTGACTTGGAAAGACTAATCCACGTCTTCCTGCTACCAGATAGTGGAAGGAACCAGACTTTCCTGGGATACTTTTGCCTTCTCATTGTGACATCATGGTCCTCTAATTATGAAGAAAACCAAAGCATCCATAATGTCAACAGAACCCTAGGGATTTAGGCACACTGCATTTGGTAATTAGATCCAATGCAGATTCCAAAAACATATAGACTATTTTATAAATAATCTTGTGTGTTGTATATGCATATATAGAGACAGAATGCCAATGATATACCCAGGTAATTGATTGTGTGTATGTGTGTGCATGCACATACATGAATCCTTGTGCTTGAGAATAAATGGAGGCAAAGAAAGGAAAGATATCATTCAAAACAGTATTTATTGTTTTTCAAATTTGCATTATAGATTTAAAGGTGAATATAGAGAGTTAGGAAACCTTTTTTTCTCAAGAGAATAAAGCAAATCAGATAATTACAGTTGTGCTTGAAATTTGAAATTCTATTTTCTTGTTTGACACTTAAGTATTTGTTGATTAATATGTTGATATATTCTTTTCTCACAAAATCAAACATGGGTGATAATATGTATAGATAATCTATATATAATCTTTTATCTATATGTAATTTTAATGAATAAAAGAAAAATGAGACAAATATGACTCTTGAAAGAAACTACTGTTGACTTAGTTATCCTCATATCAACTATATGAATCAAACAAAGAGCTGTTGTGGGCTGGACTCCTCAACAGCAGTCAGAGTTTCTTTTTGTGGGTGTGTTTGATTTCATCAGTAGCCAAATTTATAATTAAGTACTGTAAGTTACTCAGTTCTGTTTTATATCTCTCCTCTAGGGTTTTAATTTTGCACTATTTAGTGCTAGGATAAAATGAGGAAACTTGCGGTGAGAGGAGGGCTCCCAGCACTCTACAGCATTGTGGAGGAGACTCTTTGTATCTCTAGAATGTTTTGTCTCAAAATGCCAGTGATGTGCCTGCCAAGTCTGTATACAGTCACTGCAGGATTGCGCCTTCTTGTTTTGTTGTTGTTGTTGTTGTTGTTGTTGTTGTTTTTGTTGTCTCTTTTTTAGAACTTCTACTAGGCAGACACTATATGCTTTGAATAGATTCTCTAATATTTTATCCTACTACGCTGTCTGCTTTGCTGTGAACTCTTACCCTTCTAAACATTGAGGTGGTGTATTTACTGTGCTGTGTGGAGAAAAGGTGCCTGAGATATTGACTGTGAGCTATAAAGCCTCTCTCTTTTCAGCCTGTGGAGTCCTCAGACTGGCCTTACTCCTGGCTGTCCACTGTCAGAGTGCAGTTCTCTCCACTGTCAGAGATCATTTCCATTGTAAGAATGCACTGCTATCTTATGTCTGCAACTGTCCCATGTCCTATTCCCTTTATCTGTGAGATTTATAATTTTCCTCTTTGATTTAAACTCATTCCCCATGAGAAAGAAAGGGCAAAAAGACATGATCAGTCTATCCATTAATCTAGAATTTCCCTGTGATATGGGTTAAAAGCAACAGCTCTAATTAGCAGACTCAATTTATAGAAAAATATATTGAATCTCAGAGAGGCTCACTAAGTAGCTTACTACCTCACATCTAACTCCCAGGCTGTGAACCAAACCTATTTTTTTTTTTTATCTTTGTAAAGACTATATCCTTTTTCTGTACAGAATTCTTCTTTCCATGGCCACCTGGGACAGAAGCCAGACAGCCACTGTCTTAGGGTTCTAAGAAGACACAGCACTCAGGTCATGCAAGGTAGACCAATACTAAATCTTTCCCAACACTGGGTACAATGTTTGACTTTTCTTTATTTGGAAATTACAAGATTTCCAACTTGCAGCCTATAATTAGAATATCTATAGTGTAAGAATAGCATACTTTAGGGGAGAATATACAATGACTGGGTCACAGGGACTATCTTTAAGAAAAGATAATTGATATAATTTCATTTTATCCTAGCACTAAATAGTGCAAAATTAAAACCCTAGAGGAGAGATATAAAACAGAACTGAGTAACTTACAGTACTTAATTATAAATTTGGCTACTGATGAAATCAAACACACCCACAAAAAGGAACCCAATGGTTATATGACTTCTCTTTGAAGCTCCAATAATGTTCATAGAGAATCCTAATACCCAGCATTCAGCCAAACCCGCACAAGGAATGAGATATTAGCCATTGTTTAAGATGGTTCCTTGACGTGCACTCTTTGCTTATATGGTCATCTTGTCTATCTTAACATAGTGCAATTCAAAATATAAGGTACAGTGAGTGAAGGATCCCTAAAACAAAAAAATATGGTGACAGAAATGGTGGCCACGAGGATTGGATTAATTCCAATTAATTAATTTCAAATAAAGAAAAGTTAAACATTATACCCAGTGTTGGGAAAGATTTAATGTTGATCTACCTTGCATGACCTGAGTGCTGTGTCTTCTTAGAACCCTAAGACAGTGGTTGTCTGGCTTCTGTCACAGGTGGCCATGGAAAGAAGAATTCTGTACAGAAAAAGGATATAGTCTTTACAAAGGTAAAAAAAAAAAAAAAAAAATTGGTTTGATTCACAGTTTGGGAGTTAGATGTGAGATAGTAGGCTACTTAGTGAGCCTCTCTGAGATTCAATATATTTTTCTATAAATTGAGTCTGCTAATTAGAGCTGTTGCTTTTAACCCACATCACAGGGAAATTCTAGATTAATGGAATGAATTCCAAAAGCTGACTATTGAACATTTGCCAAGGAGAACACACTGCATGGGAACCTTTCTTGTAGTGCCACAGGTTTGGGAAAGGTGACTGGACATCAGCCGAGACCAGACAAGGAGCTGAACTGGTCTAGCTGAGTGCTAGAGGAGCATCTCTCAGAAGACTCAGCAAGCCTTCCCCTGTGAGTGCCCTTCTCTCAGCCATTATTTCACAGATCAAAGAGAAAGTGCCTGGGCTATATTCTCCCAGGCTCCAGAGAGGTACTACTCTGTACTTCAGTTTATCTTCTATCTCCAGGATAGGGGCAGATGTCCCAGGGAGGATGAATAGGCTTCAGGCTGACTGATCTCGATATTCTGCCTTGCAGCAGAGCCAGATCCAAGCTTATAATTGAAGATAAGCAGACAGATATTCATCATCATGGCATTCTTTTCCAAGGCCAGCCATTTAGTGCTTTTCCCTGGGTACAGGGGTGAGCACTGGCTATTGGTAAGGCTGTGTGTGGAGACTAAATGAGAAATAGGCTCTTGTCACTCAGAGTCTGGGGGGGGGGGGGCATTTCCGGGAAAAAAAGAGGTAGTTACAGGGAAAGATGAAGGTGTTGCTTCCAGAGGAAGGGCAGCCCTGGGGGTCTTTGCAGCCTGGCCTGCAACTCCACCGGTAGGATGAACACTTATCTTCTGAAACAGCCAGCACCTTCTCTGTAACATGAGGATGCCAATGAAACCTTAAATCATTGCTGCAAGGGTTCATTGAATACACAAAACTACAGAAGCTGTAGATGAAGCACAATTAACTTTAAATTTTCTTTTCTTTTCCTTGTATCCCTTCTGGTCTTAATTTTGTGCTTTGACTCAATATTTGGAAAACCAAGAAATATTTTATTTTGACTGTGTCAGGTGGAAAGAAAAAGGTTTCAGGAACTACAACAGCTTTCTTAAATATTCAGGGGACTGAAGCATGTATATAAACCAAGTATTATCAACCAAACATGCATATCAACCAAGCATCATCAACTAAACCTCAAGCAAACATGCATAACAACCAGCCACAAGATATTAACCAAGCACCCACCCCATGGGCATTCTCAGTCCTTTGCTAGGGATAGTTTGGTCTAATATTTAATTTTCCTTGGAACTTCCCACCTCAGATTCCCTTTTAACTCCTGCCTTGTTGTAATCCATTCCCTTCTTTCCCTCTCCTTTTTCTCTTGGATCTTTCTTGTTTGTTGTTATCTTGTTGAGATTTCTCTTTTTAAACAATTTCTTTTAACTTTCTCTACTTTTCACATTTTCTTTTATTTTTTCCTTTATGAACCTGAACTGTAGAGAATGTAATGTAGGCAAAGAACCTATGTGTTTGCAACATTACTCTACATGTCAGCTTTACAAATGAATCACTTTCTTCTCTTAAAGTTATGCTTTAATCTGAGAAGCAGTGTTTCTTCTGCTATTCACAACTTTCAATTGTTTGAAGGAAGTAAGATATATATGTCTATATATATCTTTCATTAGACTATATGTAGATATTGCCATGGATAAGTTAATCTAAGTTAAATAGCACATTTAAAAAGTGGAGAACAGGAAGATGAATAGTAAGAAATGGAAAAGCAAAGTCTGGAGGTTTAAGAATATTAGAGTATTTTTTTGCAAGTGGAAATTAGGCTGAATTAATGAGCAGAGAACAATTAATGACCATATAACATTAAATAGCATTACATGTTCAATTATGGGAAGGCTCAAATTCTGGAAGCCCTTGAAATCAAAGACTTTAGATATTTTTCTTCTATGATATTTTTATACTATGTGCTTGTTGTAGAAATGATGGGAAAAACCATAAACTAAGATAGTTTGTCCCAAATGCTAATGCATGTCATGGTTTTTCAATATGTCTGTATAATATATATGATATTTTCTCTAATATTGCTTCCTAAACTTTTCTCTATTACTGTATCAGAACAGAAATGCTTACGAGTCCTTAAGATATAAGAAAAAGAAAAGAAACCTGTGGGACAGAATGGTGCTGAGGCCTCACGGTGGGGTAGCCTCTGCTGTGTCTTGTAGAATATGCAGGATTCAGATTACAGGGAGAGGCCCTCTCTGGCAAGAATAGCAATGGGGAAACCTGCAGGGAATGGGAAAGCAATGGTTTATGTGTGGCCCAGTGGGAGAAAGCACTCATATCAGGAGAACAACTGAGCTGGAGGGCTGTGAACAAGGTAAGGAGAGCAGAAAAAGACAGACCCAGGCAAAAGAAGGGCATATGAACGTGTTCTTTACTATCCCTGAAAACGAGTATGTAGAAGTGTGTTTGGATGGGGGCACATCAACAACCCCATCCTCAACCCTAAAGTAGCAGTTTAAATCAATACAACCAATACAAAAGGAGAAGAGGGATTTCTAATGGGGAGAGCTTCTAAAACCAGAGCGATCTAGGTTAGAGCAAGGATATCACTTGTGGTTACTTGAATGCCCTTGCTTTTCCTTAGCTGACTTTGTGGCAAGCACTTAATAACATAGTTGACTCAATGCTTTTAAAGCCAGGGTAAACTTTGGTGGGTCACTACCAGTAATTTTAATCCCAGCACTCAGGAGCCAAACCATCTCTGAATTCAAGGTCAGTTTGATCTATGTGTAAGTCCAATCTAGCCAAGGCAACATGGTAAGATCCTCTCTCAAACAAACAAACAAACAAACAAACAAGTAAATAGAGAATTAGAGAGGGTGACAGAGAGATAAAGGTGGAAACAAAAAAGGCAAATAGAATATAAAACTTAAGCATGACCTGCCATCATCATAATTCTCAATAATTTATTTCTGTAAACCAAGGTTTTCAACTTTGAGTCAATTTCTTTTAAAAAGAAAGAAAACCACATTGAATAGTATGCGAGAGACACAGGTGAACTTCTCATTGTGTGTTCCAGACTAAAATAAAACTGAGTAAGAAACTACCACTGTGTATTAAAAGGCATTTTTCATAATTCTTATTTTTTTATTGTCTTTTTGGAATTTTCCCATTTGTGCTTACACATTCATAGGACATATTTGCATTACTATGTTTATACTTGACAATAAGTAATGAAGATGAGATTTATTTTATGAAAATTTATGGTGTATTTATTTGAACAAATTATATGGATTTGTTGCAGGGTAGAATCTTTTTTCTTCCTGAGGACAGTGTAGGAGAAAAGTTATAACAATCTCTTTATCAAAAACTGATTTTCATACTTCCTCTATGTATTTTGGTTATTCTCTGAATATGTTGACACTTTAAGTACTTTTTTTTTTTATTTTTTATTTTTGATACTTTATTTACAGTTCCAATGTTTCCCCATTTCTGGGTTTCCTCTTTGGAAACCCCCTATTCCCTCCCCAGCCCGCCTTTATGAGGGAATTCCACCTCCCATCCACCCACCCACCCATCCCCATATTCCTACCTTGACATTCCCCTTTACTGGGGCCTCTAACATCCTCAGGCCCAAAGGCCTCTCCTCTCTCCCTGATGGCCATCGAGGTCATCCTCTGCCACATATGTGGTCCAAACCATGAGTCCATAGATGTGTATTCTTTGGTTGGTGGTCCAAACTCCAGGACGACGGAGGCGGGGGGTGGTGTCACGCCCTTTGACACTCTTGCTCCCTCCATGGGACTGCAAATTCCCTCAGCTCCTTCAGACCTTCCTTCAACTCCTCCATCTGGGACCTCACTCTCAGTCCGGCGGTTACTGTTAAGTGAAACTTGGGCATTCTGAACTTTTGGGCTAATATCCGCTTATCAGTGAGTACATACCATGTTCCTTCTTTTGTGACTGAGTTACCTCGCTCAGGATGATATTTTCAAGTTCCATCCACTTGCCTGCAAATTTCATTAAGTCATTGTTTTTAATAGCTGAGTAGTATTCCATTGTGTAGATGTACCACATTTTCTGTATCCATCCCTCTGATGAGGGACATCTGGGTTG
>CM052716.1:70803755-70836952 GCA_028551405.1 Uromys caudimaculatus | reverse complement strand
AGCTTTTTGCATTTTGCATTTTCTTTTACTGTTGTGTCGATGTTATCTATGGTATCTTCTGCTCCTGAGATTCTCTCTTCTATTTCTTGTATTCTGTTGGTGATGCTTACATCAATGGTTCCTGATCTCTTTCCTAGGTTTTCTAGCTCCAGGGTTGTCTCCCTTTGTGATTTCTTTATTGTTTCTATTTCTATTTTTAACTCCTGGATAGTTTTGTGCATTTCTTTTGTCTGTTTGATTCTGTTTTCTTGAAATTCTGCCTGTTTGATTGAGTTTTCCTGTAATTCTTTAATGGATTTTTGTATTTCCTCTTGAAAGGCTTCTAGTTTTTATCTCTGTTCTCTTGTATTTCTTTAAGGGTGTTATTCATTTCTTTCTTCACGTCTTCTATCATCATCATGAGAAATGATTTAAGTTCTGAGTCTTGCTTTTCTAGTGTGTTGTGGTATGCAGGCTTGCTGTGGTGGGAGAGCTGGGTTCTGATGGTTCTCTTGGTTTCTGTTCTTTATGTTCTTTCCCTTGCCTTTTGCCATCTTGTTGACTCTGATGTTAGCTGATCTTACTCTGTCTGGTTGTGGCTTGCCCCTCCTGCAGGCCTCTGTGTCAGTACTCCCTGAAGTCCAGCTCTCTCTGAGAGGTGTTTGGGTTTGGAGAGCTGTGGCACAGGGTCAGCTCTGGGGTGCAGAATGGAATCAGAAGGATCTTGTCCCCAGCTGTGCCTTGGTTCCTATGCCCTGAAGGCTCTGTAAGGGTCCCTCTTGATCCAGTGAGTTTGAACAGAAGTGGTGGTTTTGCCTGTGCAAAACCTGGGATACCCGCTCTCTCCTGGAGCCTTGTAGCCCAGGCTGAGGTCCCCATGCACAGGCCCTTGGTGGCCCAGGCAGAGGTCTCCACCCACAGGTGAAAACTGGAAGTTTCGGGGTTTTTCTTTCCCCAGGTTCTCAGGCCCCGGATCCCGGCAGATCTGGGCAGGTCTGGGTGAGAGGTGTTGCTCCCCTTAACCCCACTCACAGCCTTTCCAAGCTCCTGGGAGGCCACCCCTCTCCGGCGCTCGTTGGCTACGGACTCCTGGAGTCCCAGGCAGAGGTCTCGACCCACAGGTGAAAACCCACACTTTAAGTTCTTAAGTAACAGAAAAGTGCCTTGTACTATCTCAAACAAAAACCAGGAAGATTATTTAAGAGATATAAAACACTTCTCACAGTAAGGACTTCTGAGTGCAACTGGCCCTCCATAAAGGGATGTGCACAGCCGAGGGCTGTGAGGATGCTCATGTGCTCTGTTCCCACTCCCTTCCCTCTCCTTGGAGGCCTGATGGTCCTTATTGTAGAGGCTGGGTTTCTGGTCTTCAGTCCCTATAGTGAAGCCCAGGTCTTGGCTTCCTGCCACAGCTCCTGCCACCTGGAGATGTTTTTCTTTATCTAGTTTTCACCATCCACTGTAGAAAGTGGACCTGTTTTGGTGAGTTCAAAGCAAGTCTGCCTTGATCAAATGTGGGTTGGGGAAGGAATAGGATGGTGGACAGCTTATTGTCCACTCCAGTAAAAAGGATCTGAGGGAGAGTAGAAATTCCAAATGGTCTCTGTGCAGGCCCATTGTAATCTCTATAAATTAATGGATATAATATATTGGTTTTGGATTTGTTCAATTTTATATTTACATATTTATAAAACACATTTCCTATTATTATTAAATAGGTTTTAAAAAATTAAGATCATTCATATGCCCAAACTGTCTTTGTCTAAAGTGACACTTTTTCTTAATAAAAAGAGCTATGACATGTAGGTCATTAAAAAGCTTCTTTAGCACATTGTCCTCATGTGGTAACCTGAACCTGACACGGAAAGGAAAAGTAGAAAATAAAACCAAACCCAAGAACCGAGGATAAAAGTCAGTGATTGCACACTTGCCTAGCATGTGCAAGATTCTGACCCAGTATCACAAGCAAAAATATTTTTTAATAATTTTAAATAAAATAAGTAAAAAATTATACATGTAATGTGAAGTGATTTGCAAGAAGAATACAGACTACTATAAACACTGGAGAGAAGTGCCATTTGGCAGACACTGAAACACAGTTTTACTGATGATGATTTTATTTTCTGAGTCAGGTCTAACCAGATCTTCTACAGAGTTGGGTTTGGGTGTGGTGGTGGAAGTCTGGGGTGAGTCATACTGATTACCAACAGTGGGATTTTTTTCTCTCCCTCTTTACAATAGAGAAATGTAGTTTGTTGAGCATAACATCTATTCTGAGTGCCTTCTGGATATTCTCCAAACAGTCTTGTGCTGGTGTGTGCATACAATTCCAGCACTTGGGAGACTAAGCAGGAAGACTGAGTTTGAGGCCAGTCTGAGATGCATGGGGGAAATCTGTAAGAAGAAAAAAAGGGAGAAGGGAGGGAAGAGGAGGGGCAGGAGGAAGGGGAGGAGATGAAGAGGAGAGGGAACGGAAGGGGAAGGGAGAGGAGAGGACGAAGTCTCTGAAAGAAGGAATGAAGGCCAGATATGCCTATTGCCTACAAAAATTCAGATTATACATACATACATATATATATATATATATATATATATATATAGTCATATAAGAAAATCTAGATTATATATGTATTTATATATGCATATATGCACATGCATATATACATATATGTATAATATGAATTTTCATATAATTAATCCTAAATATATAGAGAGATTTAGATTTAGATTTGTTTTATTTTATATGTATGGGTGTTTTTCCAGCATCTATGTCTGTACACCACATGCATGCCTGGTACTTGAGGAGGTCAGAAAAAGACATGAAGCTGGAGTCATGGATGGCTGTAGGCCACCATGTGTGTGTTAGAAATTGAACCCAGGTCCTCTGCAAGAGCAACAATTGCCTTTATTCACTGAGACACCTTTCTAGCTCCAAGATGACAACTTTGTTTCAGTAGGAAGTTGTAGATTAGATATAGATGTTAGAAAAAAATGAGGCTATTAATTTAATTTCTGTCATAAAATGATTTGTATGAATTAATTCCTATGAATCACTTGGACCAAAGAAACGCTAGACAAAATCAAAACCAATACATTAAGAAATTCATCTAATTAATCTTTATTATTATTATTTAACCATTTTTTTACAATCCAGTCATTATCTCCCTCCTGATCTGCCCTCTTACTATTCCTCATCCCATACCTCCTCCCTTGTCTCCAAGAATATGTCCCCAAACCCACACCACACCAGACCTCCCCACTCCCTGGGGCCTCAAGTCTCTTGAGAGTTAGGTGTCTCTTCTCTCACTGAGGCCAGACCAGGACGTCCTCTGTTGTCTATGTGTCAGGGGCCTCATATCAGCTGGTGTGTGCTGCCTGGTTGGTGGCTCAGTGTCTGGGAGATCTCGAGGTTCTGGATTAGTTGGGACTGCTGGTCTTCCTACGGGGTCTCCCTCTTCCTTAGCTTCTTTCAGCCTTTCTCTAATTCAACCACAGGAGTCCCTGACTTCAGTCCATTGGTTGGGTGGAAGTATATGCATCTGACTCTTTCAGCTGCGAGTTGGGCCTCTCAGAGGGCAGCTATGTCTGTAAGCATGTCAGGGCTCCTGTCTGAAGCACGATAGCATCAGTAATAGTCTCAGACCTTGGAGCCTCCCCCTGAGCTGGATCCCAAGTTGGACCTGTCACTGGACCTCCTTTCCCTCAGTCTCTTCTCCATTTTTGTTCCTGCAGTTCTTTTAGACAGGAACAATTCTGGGTCAGAGTTTTTGACTGTGGATTGGCAACCCCATCCCTCCAGTTGATGCCCTGTCTTTCCTCTTAAGGTGGACTCTACAAGTTCCCTCTCCCCATTGTAGGGCATTTCATCTAAGGTCCCTCCCTTTGAGTCCTGAGAGTCTCTCACCTCCCAGGTCTCTGGTACATTCTAGAAGGCCCCCGTACCTCCTACCTTCCAAGGTTGCCTGTTTCTATTCTTGCTGCTGGCCTTCAGGGCTTTAGTCCTGTTTAACCCCTTCCCCCAATACATGATTATGTTCCCCTTTTCCCCTCCCTGTCCTCTCTCGCACCCAGGTCTCCCCCCACCCCCTGTTATTGCTTTCTTCTCCCTCCCAAGTGGGATTGAGGCATCCTCACTTGGAACCTGCGGGTTGTTAACCTTCTTGAGTTCTGTGGGTATTCTGTACTTTTTTTTTTTTTTTTTTTTTGGCTAATATCTACTTATTAGTGAGTACATACCATGCATGTCCTTTTGGGTTTGAGTGACCTCACTAAGAGTGATATTTTCTAGTTCCATTTGTCTGCAAAATTTGTGAAGTCATTGTTCTTAATAGCTGAGTAGTAATTCCATTGTGTAAATGAACCACATTTTCTGTATCCATTCTTTCCTTGTAGGACATCTGGGTTGTTTCCAGCTTCTGGCTATCACAGATAAGGCCGCTATGAACGTAGTGGAGCACATGTCCCTGTGGCATGCTGAGGCAACTTTTGGATGTATTCCCAGGAGTGGTGTAGCTGGGACTTCAGGTAGATCTATTTCCAGTTTTCTGAGGAACCTCCAGATTGATTTACAGAGTGGTTGTACCAGGTTACAGTCCCACCAGCAATGGAGGAGTGTTCCTCTTTCTCTACATCCTTGCCAACATGTGCTGTCACCTGAGTTTTTGATTTTAGGTATTCTAATTGATGTGAGGTGGAATCTCAGAGTTGTTTTGATTTGCATTTCCCTTATCTCTAAGGATTTTGAACATTTCTTTAAGTGTTTCTCTGCCATTTGAGATTCCTCTGTTGTGCATTCTCTGTTTAGTTCTATATCCCATTTATTGATTGGGTTGTTTGGTTTTTTGGTGGTTAGCTTCTTGAGTTCTTTATATATTTTAGATATTAGCCCTCTATCAGATAGTAAAGATTTTTTCCCAATCTGTAGGTTACTGATTCGTCCAAGAAATTCATCTAATTTTCTTAAGAATTAGAATTGAGATGTTTTTTATTGAAAGAATTGAAGTTTGTGTGTGAGTAATTAACCTAATAAAAAGGTTGTTTACAGAGTGGGAAAAGAACAGGAACCACAGGACAGCAACCAATGCTAAAGAACCTGACTCAGTTATTAAGATCATATACAGCATGACTCAATTTCCTTGGCTGCTCTCATGTCTGAAAAACCATAATGAACATCTAACTAGTCTCTAGATAGGAGGATGACAGGGATTTGTGTTAAATACCATCATTACTAAGCATATCTCATCCCAGACTCATGCTCTTTGTTGCATAACAAATGCTAGATCTATTTCAAACAATCAGCCATTTTTCTGCATTGAAATAAACTAAATTGAATTTGTATTTTCTCAGGAAATTAAAAGAACACCATTCTTAGAGATGAGCACACTCAGTTGAATTCTGGCTTGATCAGGTGTATGGTCTAGGTCAGAGCTCTCCTTTTGCTCTACCTAGGTGCTCACCCTCTGGTCTGAAGAATGTTGGCAGAATGGAGATAGACCTAGAATATTTATTTATTAAACAAGAAGTTGCTTCTGACCTGGAATCCAGTAAAAAAAGTGTTGCCCTCATTAGAAGTCCACCTGCAGCTCTCAATAATTCAACATATAATAGGAACACATGCAATTTAATATTTGCAGCTAACATGTATTGACTAATTAGACACAAGATGCTGAATTCTCTAATCCATCACCACACCCTCAGAAAGACCCTAGGAAGCAGCCATTGTGTTTTATTACCTACAGGTAACATGCACGGGGAACTGAGGAACAAAGTGATCAAGGGACTGACTAGAGCAGTGATCCATGCTAGGTTCTCAACATGGCTGTGTGGATCTCTTAGTTCCTATGCTTCATCTAATATGCCCCATTCCCAAATTATGGCTGTCTCCAGCAAATGAAAACTCATATTTACTTGGAAGTATTTTCAGCCCTCTTCTTTATTGTTTCAAGTGCATAATGGTATATCCACTAATTCTTTTTTAAAAATTTTATTTCTTTCATATATGTGAGTACACTGTTTCAGTCTTCATACACACCAAAAGAGGGTATTAGAACCCATTACAGATATTGTGTGCAGTCAAGGCTCTTAACCACTGAGCAATCTCTCCAGGCCCCCATACAGTAATTCTTAATTCTTTTTTCAAAGATATGTTTTAAAAACTACAGATTTACAGAAAAGTCATAGAGATTGAGCAGAGGGTTTTTAATCCTCTGTGGTTTCACTCATGATTTAATTTACTTTGTTTCATTATAGATTCCAGACTGACTTTCATCTCAGATCCTCCTGCACCCAGTTTCTAAGTGCTTGGATCTCTGGCATGCATGACTGTACCTGGCAGTTCTTCTATTAGTAACACTGTGAATTACCATGGTTCATTTGTCACAACTAATGAACCAATACTTGTATGTTGCCATTAACTAAACTCAAATTAGGTTTATATTTAGCCTTCTTTAATACTGAAGTGGGTTTGGCTTAATGTTGCTTGTATTCTAATGTCAATTTGGGTCCCCCAAAACTGTTTGCATGAGAGAGTCTGCACTTAAGACACTGAGGGACCCTACCCCCAGTTAATTCTGAATGGTAAATAAAGATGCCAGCAGTCAATATCTCAGGAGAAGAGACATAGGCAAGGTTTAGGTTTCCCAGGCTAGAGACCACAAGGAGGAGTAGGAGGAGACAGGAGACTCAATGCCTTAGAATAGTGCTCAGGAGAGGAGCAAAGTCCCTCCCTGTGTTAGCTGAACCATAAAATGGGAGCTAGTAGCAACCCAGATGAAACATAGTAACTAACAATGGGGAAAGTAGATTCTAACAGCATGGAGGGTAGACAATTGCCAGTTATTGTGCTGCTTAAAGCATATTAAAATATAAAGGCTGTGTGTGTGTGTGTGTGTGTGTGTGTGTGTGTGTGTGTGTGTGTGTGCGTGTTTCATCCGAGAACATAAATGGTCATAAGCAGGAAGGAATGCCACACCAGGATTTTGTATTAATTATTTACAGATACAAAATATATTTTCCCCATCTTAAGATCCCAGCCCAGACACTATATTTATTTATCATATCTTATTAGGCACTTATGCTTAACAGTTCTTCAACTTTATCTTGGTCTTGATGTCCTTGAATGTATTGAACAATGTAACCCAGGCATTTTAATTTAGGTTTGTTTGGTGCTTTTCTTGACTGTAGGTATAGACTTTTGAGGACTATCTGAGAGGTGAAGGATCATTCATACTGCATCATGTCAAGAACAGAATGTGATCTATCAGGTATGATGTTACCTGAGTATCTGTACTGTTTGTCAGGTTTCTCACTGTAGTTTTACTTTTCTCATATTCTCATGTTTGGGAGTCAACCACTTGACTAAAAAACCAAGCTCACTACCTTAAAAAAATGAATTACTGGTCAGAGCTCCATTTTCTTTCAGGCTTGCAACTATACCTGCAGTCCTGGATCAGCATAGCACATCTTACTCCATAATTCCACCTGTCTCCCAGGAGGTCTGCTCTACCTGAGATACATAGGTGAGACCACTGTGCCCCTTTACCTCTCCAATCCTCCCCACAAATCTCCCCACCTGCTGGGACCATAGCAAGCCCAGTAGTCCTGGGCTCCATCCTTCTTCTGATCCACACCTTCATCTGCAGTCTCAGATCTGCACACCACAGTGCACCCTGCCTCACAGCTTTGCCTGCCTCCCAGGAGGCATGCTCAAGCCTGGAAGAACCAAAACAAAGGCAACCAGATGGCAAAAGGCAAGAACAAGAAAATAATCAACAGAAGCCAATGCAATCTGGCACCATCAGAAGCCATCTCCCCTACTACAGCAAGCTGTGAATATCCTAGCACACCTGAAGAGCAAGACTGTGATCTTAAATCCCATCTCATGAAGAGCATAGAGACCTTTAAAAAGTATATAAATAATTCCCTTAAAGAAATACAGGAAAACACAATCAAACAGGTAGAAATCCTTAAAGACTAAACAAACGAACCCCTAAAAGAAATACAGGAAAATACAATTAAACAGGTGAAGGAAATTAATAAAATTGCCCAAGATCTAAAACTAGAAATAGAAGTGCCGGAGAACAAATGGCCTTGTTTGAACCTAAGGCCTTGCAGCCTTGTCAGGTAGCTAGAGGGTCCCAGGCTTTAGCAGACATTCCTTTGATTACTCCCTTCTGCAGATGTCCTTTGCAGGTGAATAGATGGTTTGTTTGTAGTAGCCTGTGGCTCCAGAGAAACCTTGAGACGTCCAGCTATATTAAAGCCACAATAAGGCTTGTTATGCTAAGTTACAACAGTCTGATGTTTGGCTGCAATTAAGTGACCCAGAGAAACTTCTCTCCCTCTGTCTCTTCCTGCTCTGTAGTGACCTCTAGTAACCTTCCTGCCCTTGCCCCTGCCCCTTCCCTTCCTAAGTGCTTATATATGGACTTGGAATAAAGGCTGGTCGGAGCTTGATCGGACATACCGACTTGCTCCCAGGCATTTCTGGTCTCCTATCTTCTCTCCATTATCCGAAGCTCCCTCCTCAGCACCTGAAAGTCCTGCAGGCAGGACACTTTGGACCCTGGTCGATAGTCCCTCCTGGGAGGGCCCCCCCGGGCGGGATGGGACAGTTAGCTCTTCGCATAGAAGCATAAAGAAAACACAAATGGAGGCAACACTGGAGATGTAAAATCTAGGAAAGAGAACTGAACTACAGACAAGTATTATCAACAGAATAAGAGAGATGGAAGAATTTCAGGTGTAGAAGATACACCATAGAAGAAATTGATACATCGGTTAAAGAAAATGCCAAATGTAAAAAGTTCCCAACCCAAAACATCCAGGAAATTTGGGACACTATGAAAAGACCAAACCTAAGAATAATAGGAATAGAAGAGGGTGAAGATTTCCAGTACAAAAGGCCATGTAACATATAAAGGCAGACTTATCAGAATTACACATTACTTCTCAATGGAGACTCTAAAAGCCAGAAGATCCAGGACAGATGTCTTACAGACCTTAAGAGTCCACAAATGTCATCCCCAATTACTATACACAGCAAAACTCTCAATCACCATAGATGGAGAAACCAAGATATTCCATAACAAAACCAAATTTAAACAATATCTTTCTACTTATCCAGCCCTACCAGGATGCTAGAAGGAAAACTCCAACACAAAGTACATAACTACACCCCCCCCCCAAAAAAAAAACACAAGAAATTAAGAATTAAGACTTTCTAGAATACAATAAAAATGAAGGCACAACATACCAAAATTTATGGGACACAATGAAAGCAGGGCTAAGAGGAAAATTCATAGCACTAAGTACCTTCATAAAGAAATTGGAGAGAGATCTGTGGCTGGGGACCTCAGCTTGGGCCACAGGGCTCCATAGCCAATTAGCGCCTGGAGAAAGATACCATCCCAGGAACTTGGAAAAGCCGGGAGTGGGGCCAAGATGAGCACCACTGCTCACCAGGAACCACCCCGAGCCTGCGGGACACAGGGACTGAAGTAGGTGGGCATAGGAACCCTCTGGTTCCCATCTGTGGCAGGAGACCTCTGCCTGGGCCACCAGGGTCCCACAGCCAAGCAGCGCCGTGAGAAAATTACTCTCCCAGGCCCTCAGGACACAGAGACCGAGGAGGAAAAGTAAGGGACGGGAACCGTCCAGTTTCTATCTGTGGTAGGAGACCTGTGCCTGGGCAACCAGGGTTACATAGACAAGCAGTGCTAGGAGAAACTCACCCTCCCAGGAGGGTGGAAAAGCCATAAGTGGGGATAAGACAAGCACCACTGCTCACCGGGACCTGGAGACCTCAGCCTGGGCCACAGGGCTCCAGGAGAGAGCTGGTATCCCAGGAGTGCTGACACACGTTCGAGCATAGGCAAAACCATTACTTCTGTTCAAACTCACTAGATCAAGAGGGACCCTTGCAGAGCCATCAGGACATAGGAACCAAGGGACAGCTGGAGACAAAATCCTTCTGGTTTCTGTCTGCACCCGAGAGCTGACCCAGTGCCACAGCACTCCAAACCCAAACACCTCTCAGAGAGAGCTGGTCGTCAAGGAGTATTGATACAGAGGCCTGCAGGAGGGACAAGCCATAGCCAGACAGAGTAAGATCAGGTAACAACAGAGTTAACAATATGACAAAAGGCAAGGACAAGAACGTAAGGAACAGAAACCAAGGCTACTTGGTAACATCAGAACCCAACTCTCCCACCACAGCAAGCCCTGGATTCCCCAAACACCAGAAAAACAAGACTCAGATTTAAAATCATTTCTCATGATGATGATAGAAGACTTTAAGAAAGAAATTAACACCCTTAAAGAAACACAAGAGAACAGAGGTAAAGAACTAGAAGCCCTTAAAGAGAAAACACAGAAATCCATTAAAGAGTTACAGGAAAACACAATCAAACAGACAAAGGAAATGAACAAAACTATCCAGGAGCTAAAAATAGAAATAGAAACAATAAAGAAATCACAAAAAGAGACAACCCTGGAGTTAGAAAACCTAGGAAAGAGATCAGAAGTCATAGATGCAAGCATAACCAACAGAATACAAGAGATAAAAGAGAGAATCTCAGAAGCAGAAGATACCATAGACAACATTGACACAATAGTAAAAGAACATACAAAATGCAAAAAGCTCCTAACCTAAAACATCCATGAAATCCAGGACACAATGAGAAGACAGAACCTAAGGATAATAGGTATGGAAGAGAGTGAAGATTCCCAACTTAAAGGAGCAGTAAATATCTTCAACAAAATCATAGAAGAAAACTTCCCTAACTTAAAGAAAGAGATGAACATAAATATACAAGAAGCTTACAGAAGTGTGTGTGTGTGTGTGTGTGTGTGTGTGTGTGTGTGTGTGTGTGTGTGTGTGTGTGTGTGTTTTATCCACAGATTCAAGGGTCTCAGGAGAGGGCTGGTCAAGTGGTTACTTCCTGGAGCTAAAAGCAGGTAGAATAAAAGGGAAACCAAGTGGGGGCTGGTGACTGCTGATCCCAGAGCAAAGGTTATAGTGATAAAACTACACTCAACACATATGTCTCCAGAGCAGTGAAGACACATGAGTCTATCAATTATCATTTAGAGAATGAAAAGAGCAAGATGAGCTTTACATGACAGAATATTCTAATCTGAAAATTCAGTGAAGAGAACAATTCCATTTATTATAATAAAAATAAAAATTAAAATTAGTAAAAAAAAATTAGCCAAATAACTTTAAGGCTTACACACTAAAAACTAAAAGAAAAATCACTGAAAGCAATTAAACAAAATTTAAATAAGCAGAAAGACACTGTATTCATTGAGTGGAAGGCTTAATATTATTGATTTCATAATGCTATCCAAATTTTAGCCTATATTTAATGAAATTTCTATTAAACTTTCAACTGCAATGGGTACAAAATTGCAAAGACTAAGAAAGTAAAGTTGGAGGACTCCAATTTCAATATTAAAATTTTTATCAAGACAGTTCGGTACTGACATACATGAAAATCAGGTAGGTCGATAGAAAATAATTTTCAGAAGAGAATTAAATAGCTTATTTATGATAAGCTAATTTGAGCAGACTGTCAGGAAAACTCAGTGACCCGCAGCGGTCAGCCCATTGCTGTTCGGTGCCTGAGGGCTATTTATTTAATGATAATATTGAAGAGTGCAGTTACAGTGGCTGCTGCTGAGGATGTGTAGGATCTGAAGTACAGTTACATTTTTAGTTGTAAAGTAAAAGAGTTGATTGTGAAATTAAAAAAAAAAAAAAGCTTAACATGGCATTATTACCTAATGCAGGCATTTTAAATATATATTTGAGAAAACTGAAAATAAGTAGTCACAAAAAAGTGTACACAGATATTCATAGTAGCGTTACTCACAAAAGAAGCAGGGGGAGCATCAAACAATGATCAGGGAAGAATAAATCTACACAGTAGAATTTAGCCATCCTATAAAGTGCTAATGCTTTTTATATCACAAATGAACCCTGAGTATACTACAAAAATCATGTTTTCTGACAAGTAAAACCTGTGGACAGGAAATGCAATTGATGTTTGATCCACGGGTTTATCCTCAATTTCTAGTGCAGGGAGGGAAGCTTTTTGAGTGTAGGCCAAGGCTTTTTCCATTATGGATCCAGAGGCAGTTGGGATTTGTATTTTTCTATAATCCTGCTAAGCCTAGTTCACAATATGCCAGTCCTAGTTTATCTAGGGCTTAGCTGTGGTTTAAATTTGTGTTCCCAAAATTCATAGCACTATATTAAATGAAATTCATTTTTGCCAACATCATCAATCAAGAAGTGCTGGGACTCATTGTCCAGCTTAGTCAAGACTGAGCAGAGAACAATGCAGAGGGACAGCATGTCTCCAAGACAGCAGAGTGGTGGACTGTAAAGATGGGATGTAAATAGATGCATGCGATTTGATTGAAAGGCTAATGGGTGGAATGTTGGGGGGTGAGAGAAAAGGTGAGGATACGTTAGAACTTGACAGCAGATTGGCTAGCCTAAGAGAACTCTGTTGTTTAGCACTATGTTAATTTCCTGATAATCTGCCAGGTTCACTCCAGCTCTTCTGCCAAATACCTATTGTTTTCTAGGACCTTAAAAGAGCCATGATAGTACCCCTTGTATGTGATTCTCATCTAACCACTAAGCCTTTTGCTTTTAAGAATGGCATAGATGTATTTTGAAGACTGCTGCATATTATCTAAGTGGGCCCTACAATAACCATTAAAAGTAAATATTTTTATGCTCATCTTACAAAGGCAGCCAGTCAGAGACTGGTAAAGCAACTTGTCTAAGGTACCATTGCATGCTTCAGACCTAGAATTGGAGTAGGGTCTTTGGACTCCTGTCTTTCTCATTCTGTAATACTGGTTCCTGAAATTCAATTTCAATAGTTTCTTGTGGTTTCCTCCCTTGGAATGTAGCTGTTTTCACATAGTTCTCTTTTATCTGAGACCTTAGAATATGGTCTATACATTAATTTACATTCCACCAAATAAAACAGATGAAAATATTAAAAGTATAATAGAATTTACTAGAAGTTGTGAAGGTGGTGTAAAGGACACATACGATGTTAAACATTGTTTAATGAGTATAAGTCATTGATTTAACAAAATGTTGGTGATGTACCTGCTATGTACCAACATGGTGGTGGGTACAGAGACAGAGCCACAAAGCTTCTGGTAACAAACAGCTTCTATATTGTTTTAGATTTATTAAGAGATGACAACAATCTGAACAGTATTGGAGAAACACTATCAAGAAAGAAGTTAAATGAGAACATGAAGGGCTGGAAGCAGGACTATGCAGAAAGAAGTCAGGGAGTTCTTCTCAGAGGCAGTAATGTTGGATCTGGGCTCTGATGATGAATGAGCAGCTTAGTCAGGGAAAGATTGGCCTGGTTATAAGAAACAAGACACATATCATATAAAGGCAGTCAGGAGAGAGCTCTCCAATGCCTTTGAGAAAGGCAAAAAAAGTGAAGAGTGTGTGTTGGAGGGTAGAATAGTTTGTCGAAAGAAACTGCCTAGACCAGAAGTCCTGTGAAGGTCCTAATGAACTCCGATGAGGTTGTAAAAGAAATGGGAAGAGGAATGTTAGAAAGGAGCTGGGCTAACCATTGTCATTGTTTGTTTTAATCATAGGAGTTGAGAAAAGAAGCAGGCCAACCAGATAATCATTGTATAAAAAGACATCCCTTGGCTTTTGGAGCTATCCATGGGAAAGAAGGCAGTTACTGAAGGATCCTGGTTGCTTGCATAGCTTGGGTCTTCAACGGGTTCTTTTGATCTGTATCAGCTCTCATCTGAGAGGCAAATGGGATTAGATACATGGGAGATGTATGGAGGGGGACATCTGTGGAGAATGAAAGGGAGACTGGTAAGTAAGAAAGATTCAAGGGACCATCTGACTATAGTGTGGGCCTACATCTTTTCAGAGATGGTAGGATAACTGTCAGGTACCTTAGACTACAGAACAATTTTGAGTATCTCATCTGGTTGACTAGGAGTCCAAGAGAAGAAGGTGACCATTAATGTTCTGCACGGAGCAAGAATGGGCCTCCCACTACCTTGGAAATGTTCAAATAATGGCAACAGACAGATGTGTGTAGGCACAATATAAATATTGTCGGACAGACCAACCGTCTGGGATGGTTGCTCATTTGTACTACCAAATAGGCACTCAAGCCTCACCCTTTCCACTGAGTCAATCATTCCTCCTATCTCTAAACCTTAACTCCAGAAATTGGAAGACTTACGTTTCCATGGACATATCATGTCATTCATCCCAAAACTATTCAGAAGTCAAGTAGCTTTCCCTTTCTCTGGCCCTTCTACCGCATCTCTTCAGATGGTAATAAATACTTCCTTCCTACAGTCACAAACTTTAGAATGTAGAAGGAGATAACATCAATCAGGAATGCAATCCTATATTCCTTAGAGCTTGAAAAGCTCCCCCCCATAAGTTAATGTCATTTTTATTTTTAGAACATTTCTAGCTTTCATTCTGCCTTTAATCTGGCCTTCCCTTAGTTGGTGCAGATTATTTCACTGATGAGACACTGAAGCATAGGAGGATAGGAAGAAGATAAAAAAGCAGCAGGCATGGTGGCAAAGCAGTGCTATCCCTAGTTTCCAAGGTTCCCAGACATTGCTTTTTGAGAAGAGTACTACAAGAAATAATTTGAGAAAAAAGTTTGTTCTTTTCTATTCCAATAAAAACAAAGGGAAAAACCTCTAGTTTACTTTTTTAACTTTTTTATTAATTCTTTGTGATTTTCGAATCATGCATTTCAGTCCTGCTCCTCTCTCCATCTCCTCATATCTACCTTTTAACCTTCCCTTGCAACCTTCCCTGCAAAATAAGAAACACACAGACAAGCAAACAATCATAAAAAAAACTTCTCATTGTGGAAACTGTAGTATGTCACAGAATTTATCATTTGGTCCACATATCTTTATGTGCAAATGTTCATCGCAGTGAGTCAGTGGTTTGGGTCAAGATCTCTGGTTTCTGTGACATCATCAATATTGGATCCTCATCAGAACTCTTATTTCATTTTTTTAGTGAGAGTGAGATATTTAACATTGAGAGAATCACCGTTGATTCTACTAAAAAGGTATCTTGTTTGTTGTTTGCTTGTTTGCGACAGAGTTTCTCTGTGTGGCCTTGGCTGTCCTAGAACTTGCTTTGTAGACAATTCAGTGTTGTATTCTCAGTCTGTGAGAATTGCCTAAGGAAAGTTATCACTTTCTCAAATAGTGTGCCTACTAATAACCAAACACCACAACACAGCATGAGGCAGGAAACCTTTCCCTTGAGTCAGGTGTGATTAATTTTTATTATACCTCAAAGCATTTGTAGAGAATTTCATGTAACACACAAGTAGAATATAGACCAATTATATGGGCAGATAATGCTCTTAAATCTGGCCCCAACCATGTAAATTACATTACATTGAAAAGCTAAAGAAATTTCTTAATTAAAACACGCAGCAATAACAACAAAATCAATGCTAACATGTCTTCTCTTTTCTTACAGGGTGGTATATCAAAAATTGTCAGGAGAAAGGAATTTGAATCTTGCCAAAGAATAGAAGACATCATGATTTTGGTTTTAGGCAGGTCCAATTTTAAGCAATGACACTGAGTTCTGATAATAAGGCATCAAGCCTTTCTTTTGACTTCTTAAAGACCAGAATGTGAATGTACCTATTAAGCATTAATTAAAAATTAAATAAGGAAATAAGTCTAAAACAACTCAAGGGTGTATTCTCTCTCTTTTTTTTTTTTTCGAGACAGGGTTTCTCTGTGTAGCTCTGGCTGTCCTGGAACTCACTGGGTAGACCAGGCTGGCCTCAAACTCAGAAATCCGCCTGTCTCTGCCTCCCGAGTGCTGGGATTAAAGGCGTGTACCACCACCGCCCGGCAGGATGTATTCTCTAAGCAGGCAACATACTTGATAGTAGCTGTTACTATTATTACAGCTATTATTATTGATGTTTGAAAGCATCAATTCAGAGGCTCCATGTTCATACTGAGAGACCAAATCTTTTTTGGGGGTTCAAACTCCATCTTAGAGGGCCTGTCCTAAGGTTGAACTCAAGTTAACAGGCTGGTACCTAGCACCAGTTTTTAGGCTACTCCCCTACAAGACCTGTGTCTAGCACCAGTTTCCAGGTTACCCTCCCCAACAAAATCTGCATCTAACACCAGTTTCCAGGTTATTCCCCAATAAATCTGCACCCCCAGGTTACAATCAGGAGGAAAATGGAAGTTTATGGTTTGACTCCCAGTACCAGCCAGTTAAGCTAAAGGCCATAATGGCCCCCCAATCAGATGTGTATCAGGCTAGATACCCCAATCTTGCCTCTATAAATGCCTACCTGAAAATGGACTGGGGGATCCACCTTCCTGCTGTGTCAGGGGTGGCCGGAGCCCAAGCTCCAGCTTGAGTAAAGAGACCCTAATGCAAAAGCATCAGATTCAGCTCCTTGGTGGTCTTTTTGGGGTTAATGAACATTTCCTGGTACATCATTTTAGTGCATTGGCCTGGAACTTCAAGGCCTCTAGGACTCAACCTGGAGAGTCTTAATACTGGTATTGTCTGTCTGAGTTTGTGAGTCTGTCCATATATTTATGAGTGGTAAGTCCTGTCTGTCTTTGTCTATAACTTTGAGTGAAGCCACATCGGTAATTCTGTTCTGGAAAGAGCATAAAAAAGTGTTTTGTGGTCAAGCCATAACTAATGCTGACTAGCAAGGGGGTCACAACCACACAGGGGCTGGAATATATTCCAGGCCCTGATCAGGAGACCTCAGTATCTCAGTTGGGTTGGGCATGGGCTCAGAGATCCATGGGTGCCCACAGTCTGGTTATTTTCACTATTCTCCAGACAGAGAAGAAAAGATGAATTTCTTTTCTTGTGTAAGCACTACCTTCTGGTTGTTTAAAAGGTGGTGTGTTGCAGTGCCACGTGCTTGGAACTTTTTTGTGTTTTTCCTTTGTTGTCTATGTTATGAGGTGACTTTCTGACAGACATTTACAGTGGGACCATAAATGGAGCCTGGTTCCTTGTTGAGCTAAGGCTAGAAACCCTGGAAACCCTGAAGGGAGGGTAGGTGTTTCGCCTGTTCCCTGGTACCAGGCCCCTGTCACTAGCCTTAGTCACCCTCCACCCCCATATTTGTGATCATTAGTCATGTAAGGGCAATACCCCGAGCCCCTCCACCTGTAGAGGACAGGACCTGTGGTCACCTAGGCTCAAGACAGATCTCCATTTTAATTTGCGTACTTAAAGGCCTATAGGGCTTAGCCAATAAGCTTTCCTTCCTAGACACTCCTCCCTGCAAAAGGTATTTAACCTCAGGCCCACCCTGAAAAGTGGGGTAAGGTTTTACTCATCCATCTTCTGCCATGACAATAAATGCCTTAAAACCATGGACTGCCTCTTTTCATCGGGATCCACCATGGGGATCCAAGGAGAAGGCCTTTGCCTATAGAGCTGTCATCTAATCTCCCATAGAAAGCCTCTCTGTGCTCCCAGTCATGATCACCAAGCCATACTCAAGCCCACTGCCACTATCAAGCCAAGAACTCTCCCCATGGGACCAGCAAGAGCCCCCCTTTTGCCCCTCTGCCCCAGGCCAGATCCAGCCTGCAGGCCCCCACTCCATTCTCAGCTCTTTTGTGGCTTCCAGTAGCAACTGGGGGTCTGAGAGCCTGAAAACCAGATGCCCAGCCTCCTTGCAGGCCTCGGGACCCCCGAACCAGCTCCTGCGGTCCCACACCTCAGACTGCACTTCTCCACTCCCAGAGCTGTGTCCAGGGGCTTTCCTACAGCTCATGAAGTAATTACAGTCAAAACTCCTGTGTCTTGCCTCCCTGAGCAGCTGTGCTCTGTGGTGGAATAGATGTGGGGCTCACAACCCTACGATTTAATATGGGACAGACACCTTCAACTCCACTATGTTAACAACAATCTCTCTTGACTTTGACTTCCCTAAATCCGGGGGATCCTGTATTCCCTGACCACCCTAAATATTCAAAAGATGATATAACCTGGACTTGACCAAAGATATGGGGGGGGAATGAGAGACTAAATCTTTTGGGATTAGACTCCATTTTAGTGAACCTGACTTAAGGTTGAATTCAAGTTAACTAACAGGCCAGCATGTCTCTCCAGTTTCCTGGTTACCCCCACCCCAACAAAACCTGTGTCTAGTACGAGTTTCCAGGTTATTTACCAACAAATCTGAACCTCAAGGTTACAAGCCTGCCCCTGACACTTCACTTCCTAACAACCACTAATCGGGAGGAAAACAGAAGTTAAGTTTATGGTGTGATTCCCAGCACTGGCCAGTTATATTAAAGGCCATAATCCCCCCACCCCCAATCAGATGTGTGCTAGGCTAGATACCCCCTTCTTGCCTCTCTAAATGCTTGCATGAAACTGGGCTGGGAGCTCTACCTTCCTGCTGTGTCAGGGTTGGCAGGGAGCCCAAGCTCCAGCTTGAGTAAAGAGACCCTAATGTGACTACATCACTTTTGGCTCCCTGGTGGTCTTTTTGGGGTTCATGAACATTTCCTAGCACAATAATATTGAGTATCACATATGCATTTAACAGTGTCCATTTTAATCTGCATGTGGTTGGTTGTTTTGAGCTGATGGGGAAAAGTGGTATTATTGTGATTGGATTCTGTGACCTGTAAGATGCACTCACAATAGAGGGCAGAGAACAGCACTGATATTACTGCCTGGGTGGGCAGGTGTGTCAGCACATGCTTCTGTCCCAGGTGCTGTGGTGAAAGAGGCTCAATTGGCAGTCTGGTGTACTAGATCAGTCTCAGGAAATTTAAAGAAAAATATTAAATCTGGACTTGATAGTGCTCACCTGATGGCTGGCACCTTCAAAGCAGAAACAAGACAATCATAAGTCTGAGGTCAGCTTGGAGAATATAGGAAGTTCCAGATTGAATTGGAAAATTTGATTATACAGTGAGTCTCTGTCTCAAAAGACAAACAAAACAAAAAGGTACATTGTATATGATATAATTTATGGGATTGAGGACACACTCAATTTGTGCAGGGCAAACAATTTACATTTCTCACAGGATCTTCCACTTTGAGGAATCATTGGGTATGACTGCTTTGATCCAGAAAATAGCCAGCTCTTAACTAGTATAATGCATTTTAGCCTCTACTTTTGCTGATGCCCCTGAATCATCTTTTAGGGGCTTCCACAGGGATATCAACAAATGACCACAGTTTGTATGTTTTAAAGTTTTGTTTTCTCTCTTAAGTAAAAGGCCTGCCTATTTTTATTTTGTTATTTACAGTAAATGTATACCATAGTTTACTTTGTCTGAAGTATTTTTCTAAGTAGGTAAATACTGTGCAGGGCACTCCAGATTTACTATTGTCTTTCTGGTCAATCAGGTATCTGGGATGCTTTCATCAACAAACTTGGCTATTATATCTATGGAGCCAACACTGACACTTTCACTGCTACTTTCAGCTAAAAGGATATTTCAGTTCACTGCCCATTTGAATGAGATTAAAGTTCAATGCTGAGAAACATCGTGTACCTAAAGAAAAATTACCATAAGAGTGTATTTGGCATCAGGCTCAATGCTGTACTGTGTGCATGGTACCCATTTAAAGCCCTTTAAATCACATTGAGTAGGAGATTCTAGCTCCTGTTTGCACATAGCAACTGAGTGATAACTTCTGGTTAAAAATTTTTTCATAAATTTTATGTTGCAATCAGTAATCAGCCACTACCACGTTACCCAGCTCTAAACCATGGGCTGAAGAACCACTCATCATTCTGTATAGAGCTGAATCTTCATCAATATCTATTAGAAAAGAAATAATCTCATTAAGAGTTTCTGGCTATCTCTTAACATCAATGGACTCAATTCCCCAATAAAAAGCCATAGACGAGGGGAGGAGCCAGTGGCCAGGGAGGTTCTAGTCTGTTCTGCCTCGGGCAGCTGACTCCTTCTACTTGGTCACATTGAGCCACTCCCTGGCCTGGCATCGGGCCTCTGCAGCCGCCCACCGCCTGCAGCTTCCAGCCTCCCCACCATGGATCCCTGCAAAGTGAGCGAGCTTCCGCCTTCGTGAAGATGTGTAGAAAGGACCCAAGTGTCCTGTATATTGAGGAAATGTGCTTTCTGAGGGAGTGGGTGGAGAGCATGGGGGGTAAAGTACCACCTGCTACCCATAAAACTAAGTCAGAAGAAAATACCAAGGAAGAAAAAAGAGACAAGACAGAGGAAAACATAAAGACAGGGGAGCCACCGCGTGAGGAAAGCAATCTAGAAATTGACAATGAAGGTGTAATTGAACCAAACACTGATGCCCCTCAGGAAATGGGAGATGAAAATGCAGAGATAACTGAGGAGATGACGGATGAAGCAAATGAAAAGAAGGCGCCTGCTATTGAAGCTCTCAATGATGGTGAGCTCCAGAAAGTCATTGACTTGTTCAGAGACGCCATCAAGCTAAATCCTTGCTTGGCTATTCTATATGCTAAGAGAGCCAGTGTCTTTGTCAAATTATAGAAGCCAAATGCTGCCATCTGAGGCTGTGACAGAACTATTGAAATAAACCCTGATTCAGCTCAGCCATACAAATGGCGAGAGAAAGCACACAGACTCCTGGGTCACTGGGAAGAAGCAGCTCACGATCTTGCTCTTGCTTGTAAACTGGATTATGAAGAGGATGCCAGTGCAATGCTGAAAAAAGTTCAACCTCAGGCTCAAAAAAATGCTGAACACCGGAGAAAGTATGAGCGAAAATGTGAAGAGCGAGAGATAAAAGAGCGAATAGAAAGGGTGAAGAAAGCTTGAGAAGAGCATGAAAGAGCCCAAAGGGAACACTGTAGCTGTCTTCAGACACACTAGAAGAGGGCGCCAGATCCCATTACCGATGGTTGTAAGCCACTATGTGGTTGCTGGAATTGAACTCAGGACTTCTGGAAGAACAGAAGAAGCCAGAAGACAATTTGGATCTCAGTATGGCTCTTTTACAGGTGGTTTTCCTGGGGGAACCCCTGGTAATTTTCCTAGAGGAATGTCTGGAATAGGAGGGGCCATGCCAGGAATGGCAGGAATGGCAGAAATGCCTGGACTCAATGAAATTCTCAGTGATCCAGAGGTTCTTGCAGCCATGCAGGATCCAGAGGTCATGGTGGCTTTTCAGGATGTGGCCCAGAGCCCATCAAATATGTCAAAATATCAAGCAACCCAAAGGTTATGAATCTTATCAGTAAATTGTCAGCCAAGTTTGGAGGCCAGTCATAATGTCAAGGCTCTTGCTGAATGAAGAACAGCTTATCTCACTTACTGGATGTTGCAGTAATACAAACCAGTGCACCTCTGACCTCCCCAGGAGAGCTGGGGCGCTTGGAAGATAATCCCTACCCTCTGCATCAAATGTGGCTGAGGAATTTTACAGTGGTTTGCCATTAGAGTTTTCATTCAGATAATGTTTTCTTACTAGGAATTACAAACTTAAACCATTTTTCAACCTTAAACATATTTTTTAAAATTTAAAAATTTAGGGGATGTCAATTCCTAC
Source organism: Uromys caudimaculatus (assembly GCA_028551405.1). Taxonomy (NCBI): domain Eukaryota; kingdom Metazoa; phylum Chordata; class Mammalia; order Rodentia; family Muridae; genus Uromys; species Uromys caudimaculatus. Next base: position 70,815,384 of record CM052716.1, on the reverse strand, counting down.
ATTTTTTTTCTTTACTGATCTTTTCCGGTTTTTCTTTTGAATCACTGGGCAAGGAAGGTGAAGGTGGATGATCTACTGCTTTCATGAGTGAAATAAAGATTTGTTAGTGGGAAGCAAATAAAACACACACACACACACACACACACACACACACACACACACACACAGCCATACACTAACAGACTGGATAAGTAAACAGGACCCAGGAAATGCACCTCAGTGACAAAGACAGACACTACCTCAGAATAAAAGATTGGAAAACAATTTTCCAAACAAATGGTCCCAAGAAACAAGCTGGAGTAGCCATTCTAATATCGAATAAAATCAACTTTCAACCAAAAGTTATCAAAAAAGATAAGGAAGGACACTTCATACTGATCAAATAGAAATATTTAAGGGGTAACTTCAGCAAGTGCTATAGGTGTCTGATGAGAATCAGTGTAATGACCTTGGGAAATGCAATGGAATGTTGCTCTTTGCTCACAGTGAAGCTAACATATCTTCAAGGGAGGTATGTGAATTTTATGTTCACATTAGGGAGGTGAGTCCTGTATGTTTTAGAAGACTAGTATTTATTTTCTTTGAATTTAGTCAGGAGTTGTCAACTTATTTCTAGTTGAGTGTGACAGTAGTAAGGTTTTCAAAGTCTACTGAAAACAAGTAACATTAAACATGTGATTTATAAGATTAGGTTATGTGTGCTATCTTGACTGAAGTCAACTTTCCTTTGTCATTTCAAAGGAGAAAAAAATGAATGGGCTATAAAACTATAAGAGTTGATCTTTCAGAAATAATTTCCAATTGCATAATGTATTTACAAAGTGATTTAATTTATTTTAATCATGTTTATAATGAGAAAGTATAAGACAATGATAATATTGGCTTCTAAAGTTTTAACCAAAAAAATAGCATTTTAATTATTATAGGAACAAATAATTTCATAATTTATTAATTTTACATTTAATTTTGACATGTTTCTCATAATTTACCATTGTATATAATACTGTGATAGATATCCCACACAGTAAATGCATATTTTTGTCAATATAAATTCCTAGAAATGAGTTTACTTGATAAAATTTTATGCACAATTTATACTTTGGTACTTGTTAGTAAACTGTTCATTAGAAGTATTGTGTTGATTTGTACTGCTATATGGAACATTTCTCTAAAATTCTCTAACAATTAAATTTTATTATTAAAAATAAATAAATAAATTTTAAAAAACCAAAAAACCTAATTTCACCCCCTTGCAATGGGCAAAGAGAAAAAAAAAAAAAGAGTTACTGGCTACTTGTAGAATTAATTCACAACACAGTCAAAGACTAGCTATCAAGGTATAAATAAATTGGCAAGAAAATATGAGTCCTTAAAACCCCATATATGAAAATTTTCTCTACTGTAGGGATTCAAAACTCTGAGATTAAAGTATATTTTAAACATTTTGCTTGCCCATTGACCTAACAATCGAACTCCAATATCAGCAGAGTTCCATTCATTATTTTATTGGCCAGAACAGGAGTGAAGTTTGGCATAGTCACTGAGGTCTAGAGACCTGCAGCTGCTGTGATCATGGCCATAAGCCACTAACCAATCAGTAAGGGAATAACATCATGGGCTTATGCTTTGATGCTTTTTCTAGATTCAGTTTCCCTTTCTTCCTTAGTATCCAAACACTGTATGGCCTGTCATGAATAGAGCTCTAACAGACAGAATCCTGTGGTCAGAAAGTGATGGTACAAAAGGAGACAGTCCTAGGAATGAGACAAAGGCAAAAGATTCCTGATCCACAGTGGCCAGGAGACTGCTACAGCAGCACTTGACTGGTGGCAAATATACTCTCACCTCGCTTAAATGACTACAATTGTATGCACAGGGCAGTTTACCCTAGTTGAGCTGATACAGTAATTAAAAGATCAGCAGATTCTTTGGTGTGAATTTAATGTGATATACAACTATCAATTATGTAAACAAGAAAGTTAAAATGCAAACACTACCAGGAGTCTGTTTTAAATAATAGAACCTACTGGTGGCAGTTCGTAATCTTCTGAGAGTATTTTGAGGTGAGGGTTTGGATGATTGAGGTGGAAGCTTGAACATTTTAAGTGTAAAGAGTTTGAAGGAACAGGAGAAGCTAAAAACAGCAAGCTAGTAAATGCTAGTTGTGCTTTTATAAGATTTTAATCTTGAAGATGTCCTTCTGAATCCTGATAGCTAACTGTGGGATTTAGGACCAGGTCTGCCTTGAGGCTAAATAAGGCAAGGGATGCAGACAATTGTTTGTATGAGGGCAATCACAGCAGAGAACCTTAAAGTATTATCAATATTGGGTTGCTAGTGTACTCAGGTCTGGCTTACTAGGGCTTGGTATCTAATATCCATCACCTTAAACCAACTCTTCACAATTTCTTACATCGATCCTGTCTTCACCTAAAGTAGAAACTGAGATGCATGAGATTAAGTACCCTCTTCAAGTAAACAGATGACGAAGTGCAGAGCATGTATTGTAACAGGGTGACTTGTTTTTTCCAGGGTTGAGGGGTTCCCTGTGATGCAAAACTTTCAGCTCTAAAATATGGAGAATGTCTGATAAGCCAGAATAGATGTTTGCCCTGTCTTCACTATAAAGCTGTTATACTAACTTTAGGTCTAGTGTGCATGAAGCTCTGACAGACTTTCCAGTAGGATTCAGGAGAGCTGGTTCTGGTCAGGCTGGAAACCTGGATATAGGCTGTAGTGGCTATTTCTGATTGTCAACTTGACTATATCTAGAGTAAATTACAATCCAGAATTAGAAGGCTCACCTGTGATGTAGATCTTGAGTCTGGAAGACACAAGTTTCAGGTGTGGTGGTATGCACACCTCTAATCTGGGCTATACCTGCTGCTGGAGATCTACATAAGGACATTGGAAGGAGGAAGATTCAATCTTCTTTGCCTGCGAGCCTTGTGGGACTAAACGCCTGTTACATCCTCGGGTTTTCATTCACAGCTATTGCTGACCATTGTTGAGGAGTTTGACTACAGACTGTAAGTCATTAACAAATTCCCTTACTATATAGAGACTACCTATAAGTTCTGTGACTCTAGAGAACCCTGACTAATACATAGGCCCTGGAGTCAGATGACCAGGACCATGTAAATGGACTCAAGCCTTTTCTGTCTTCTGATTCTAAGCCACGAACTCTCCTCGGCCAACATCCCCAGAGAACTTTGTCCTGTTTAGTGAGCAGAGATGTATCCTCTAAGGGGTAGGTTCCTGGACTTTGTTCACTTGTGTAAATACTATTCTTTCTGGCTGAAATTCCATCCTAATTAGCCTCTATATTTTAGGGACTAGGTAGGTCTATTTAATCTATTACGATTATTTTATAATATGCTTCTGTAAAGGTCTAAAGGTATAAACTTGATGAATAATGTCTGAGTCACTGCCTTTCCTGTCTTAGCTTGCCACCTAAAATGCTAACAACGGTATATTGTAGGTTTCCTCCCAACTAAATCTACCCAAATAGTGGCCATCTTGGTTAGAGAATCTCTGAGTGGAATTTCTCCATAGTGAATGTACAAACTTTCTCAAAGACATAGTCCTGGTGTATGAGTGTGTGTGTGTGTGTGTGTGTGTGTGTGTGTGTGTGTGTGTGTGTGTGTGTGTGTGTGTGTATGTGTGTGTGTTAGTAGATTCCAAGAAAGGCTGTGATTTAAAGATTAATGCCAAATTATTATAAATCAAGTTGGGATTTATTTTAAAGGCATCTTTGTTCTAAAAAAGTGATACACAGTGATTACCTACCTCATGATTCAAGTTTTGGCCTTAGTGTCAGAGTGATAAGGCAGACCCTGATGAGAAGTGTTATCAAAGCAGTGCCAAGGATGTACACCTATAGCTCTAGCTAGCAGGGTATCACACCCTGAGTTGTGCTGACACTGAAGCTCTCACACCCAGAGAACAGGATCTTATGGTCTACAGCAGAATGCCAAAGGCTACAACTTTCTTAGGGCCAGAAACCTGGTTTTGGGTGATTGGATTTATATTTTTCATGTCATCTTCCAAAGTGTAACTTTTCTCCTAAATAATTTAAGTTACACTTACTAATATTGTAGTTTAGTATTTAAAAGCTCGTGTATTGGGGCCAGAACTTTACTCAAGTGTATGTTCATACTCCACTGTATACTTAGTAGATACATGACTTTGAAGTGATTTGGCAGCCCTATGCTGCTGTTAACTTACGCATAAAGGACTACTTCCCAGAAGAGTAGTGAGGATTAAGTGTAGTGATATACTCAAGTTGGCCAAAAACAGAGTTCAAACTCTGTTAACACTGGTGGAGCCTCTGGCTTTGAGGGGTGGTAATAATATAAGAGGTCAGAGGTTCTACCCCTGGGAACTTCTGTCTGACGCTTTCAGAGGACTTTATAATGGAGACAGAACTAGGGAGGAGGTCTCCTAGGATGTGACTCACTGGAAGATCACTTATAGGCTAAGAAGAACACCTTCTGGAGACACAGGTGAAGATGAAATACCTGGACGCTGAGGAGTGAACCCTGACACCTGTCCTGGTGGAGAGCAGTGAACTACAGTGGTACCCTAATTTGTCCTTTTATGTAACCCTAATTTGTCCTAAAACACATGATAGCAGGTAATCTTTAAACAATACGACTGCTACTCATATTCTAGTTCTTTACTCAGAGCTACACTCTTTTTCAGGCCCTCAGACTCAGGACATGCTTCCCTGAGGCCCAAACATTGGAGCTGGGTGAACTCACCCTCAGCATTAGTAATTATGGCCTGGGCTACACTTTTCTGTTCCACTCTCTCCATACCACTGCATTGTGAAAAACTGTTCTATACGTGCTAGTACCCTTTGGTGTGGTGTGAGGGGTCTGAAAAAGGCTGCCTTGGGGCATACACATCAGTACAAGAGACATAGTGCAGGATAAGGGCTAAATGTCACCAAGGACACCAAAATTGAGTGCTGGAGCCTCCTCATACACAGGCTCATGCTGAAGACTAGTCCCAAACAGCACAGTGAACTCATTACCCTTGTTACTGCTTCTGGAGTGTTACCACCTGACCTGAGGATAAGAAAGATTAATTAGTGATGAGTTTCATCTTATGATTAAAACCCACACTTTCAAAATTACTATTAAGAAGGAAAATTGAGAAGTAAGGACAATGTGGTGCAGCTAGGGACACCCATTCTGGGCTCTGGAATGAAATTATGTTCCTTTGCATCACAATTGGTTTCCTGAATCTGGGAGCAGGGCTACTTGGGCTCTGAGGTGAATCTAATAGTCCCCTGAAACAAGTTTCTGTGTCCTAAATTCAGTACAGGGCTGCTGGACTCTGGGGTGAAGCTGATGGTCCTCTGTATCAGGCTTGAGTATCTTGAATCTTTTTCGTTTTGTTTTGTTTTGTTTTGTTTTGTTTTGTTTTTTGAGACAGGGTTTCTCTGTATAGCCCTGGCTGTCCTGGAACTCACTCTATAGACCAGGCTGGCCTTGAACTCAGAAATCTGCCTGCCTCTGCCTCCCGAGTGCTGGGATTAAAGGCATGTGCCACCACTGCCCGGCTTGAATCTATTTTTTTTTGAATTGGATATTTACTTTGTTTACATTTCAAATGTTATCCCCTCTCCCCGTCCCCCTCCCCCCCGAAGCCCCCTATCCCATCCCCTCTCTCCCTGCTTCTATGAGGGTATTCCCCTACCCATCCACCTGTGGGGCAGTGGTCTGTGGCAGGCAATCTGGCACCTGGTTGAGCACAGGCTGAAAACTCTGGGAGAGCCAGTGGAATATCCACGAGGGATCAAAATATGTTTTTGGCCAAAGCTCCCGGAAGACTCCTGTAAAAACAGCTACAGCTTTCCCAACCCCTATAGAGAGGTCATGTGAGATTTGTCACGTAGGAGCAACGCTAAGCCCTCCCACATGCAAATAAGGTGCCTCTAAGTCCTCAGACCAAACCAATGGGAAGTATCTGTTGTCAAACTCCTGAGCCCTCCCAAACAGTATATTAGGCCATCCCAAACTGTGTCGGGGAGCCCGCCATCCAGAAGGAATAAAGGTGCAAGAACTACCCCGGCGTCTGAGAGCTTCTATCATAAGAGCTATAACACTTTGGCCAGGAAGAGATCTGCTCTCCCGAGAGCCGCCAGAAGCTTCCTGCACTCCGTCTGCTAGTCGGCCTCTTGTGGGCTCAGCCCAGGCCAACTCAGCACAGGGTGGTGGGTGAAGCATCTTGGCAAGACCCAGGCGGCAACTGCAGGGACCGAAGAGGAGGAGATTCCTTCCCCACTCGCGCTCCCCCTCTTGCTGGAACCCTCAAATTTGGCTGGGCCAGAGATCCCTGAGGAAGGCTCCCAGCACGCAGCCCAACATCCACCCACTCCTGTCTCCACACCCTGGCATTTCCCTACACTGGGGCATCAAGCCTTCACAGGACCAAAGGCCTCTCCTCCCATTGATGCCTAACAAGGCCATCCTCTGCTACATATGTGGCTGGAGCCATGGGTCCCTTCATGTGTACTCTTTGGTTGGTGGTTTACTCCCTGGGAGCTCTGGGGAGTCTGGTTGGTTGATATTGTTGTTCTTCCTATGGGGTTACAAACCCCTTCAGCTCCTTCCATCCTTTCTCTAACTCCTCCATTGGGGACCCTGTGCTCAATTCAATGGCTGGCTGTGAGCATCAGCTTCAAATACAGAGGGTATATTTAATCTTAATCCCTAACTCAAACTCTAACCCTGAATTTGTGAACTGGGTTGCTGGGCCTTGGGGTAAAGTTGACAGTCCTCTCCATCAAATCTGGTTGTCTGAATCTGGGATAGAACTACAGGTTTCTTTTCTTGAGCAGCACTCCTGACCCCACAGCCAATGACTTGTTTCTTCTTGTCTCTAGCCAAATGTCTCATATTGTACCTCCCTTTCTTGGCTAAGCATCTATGTTATAATCACCATGATAAAAGGGAAAGCCATGTGCTAGAGGCCCCAGTAAAGAGGAATGTCAAGGTGGAAATATGGGAATGGGCGGGCAGGTAGGTGGGAGAAGGAATTCCCTCACAGAGTCAGGGAGGGGGAGGGGATAGGGGGTTTCTAAAGAGGAGACCCAGAAAAGGGGAAACACTGGAAATGTAAATAAAGTATCAAAAATAAAAAACAAAACAAAACAAAACAAAACAAAACAAAAAGGGAAAGCCATGGAAATCTCACTTTCCCCTTTCTTTTTCAAGTCTCTTGACAAGGTTTCTTGGGAAACTTTTAAGTAGTTCTGTGGCAGCTGGATGCTTCTAATGAAAATTCACTGTTAACAAAGGTGTTCTTGTGAGTGGCCTACCCAGGACAGCAAGAAAGAGTGTGGGGCCCTGAGTCCCATTCCTGGTTTAAGCTAGCCAGTCATCTGCCAATACCTAGCCTTTCATCCACAAAGCAGCAGGAAGTCATTGGAGAGAAAAATAAAGAAGTTCTGCTGCCACCTGCTGGAATTTCCCCATCAATCGGTTGCTGCTCCTGTTGCTGCTACTCCTTTGCCTCCTTCTTGTACTTCTTCCTCCTTCTATTCTCTCCTTCTTTCTCCCCTTCACTTAAAAAAAGTTTCTATTTTTTTGAGATTATAGAATAATGACATCATCATTTCTCTTCCTTTTCTTTCTTCGACCTCCCCATTCTTGCTCTTTTTGAAATTTATGGTCTCTTTTGCTTAATTGTTATTGAGGTGTGTGCAGTGTGCATGGCTGGTGTGTGTGTGTGTGTGTGTGTGTGTGTGTGTGTGTGTGTGTGTACACCTGTGTGTGTAGTGTTCCTAAATATAAAATAACAGCCTACTGAGTCTCAGTCCATATACGGTCACTTGTATGTATATCTTCAGTGTTGATCATTAGGATTTGGATAACCAATTGGTGTGCTCTTCTTCAGCGAGTTTTATCTCTCCCATCCCTTAGTTGCCTGTTCTTTGTTTGGGGCTGAGGAAGCCTGAGGCTTCTCATTATACATTAGCATGTCTACTGCTGTTTTCATCATGTTTAGGTCACGCGTCCACAGTCATTTTGGTGAGACTCCATTAGTGTACCTTCTCTGTTCGCTAAGGTGGTTCTTGAAGTGAGTTCATAGACCCTGCAGCATCTGTATTACTTCACTTCCAACAAATGACTATTAGTCATTTTGTACCTTTATCTCATTAGTTATCAAAAATCAGCCAATAGGGTTGTGACGTATATATAACATCTAAATAAGAAACCACAATATTAAGTAATGAAAAGTGGCTAGTATCAAGTCTAATAAAAAGTGTGCCATTATGAAACACTTTAGAAATTGCTGGAGACATATTTCAGAATCTCCAAATGCCTTCAAACTCCCCCCAGACCTATGAGATTAAGCTGTACATTTTAACAGAGTTCCTTGGGTTTATATAGAAACATAAATTTGGGAGATGGTGTTCTTGTGTTTTCTATCAGAGAGACAAATGCTATTACTGCCATTTATTTGAACCTTGGTCTGTTTCACTGAAAAATGTTGCCAATAAAGAAAATCATCAAAAACAAAGTATAAACTGGACTATAAGAGCAATGGATTTGCAACTCACTTCATGTCTCATAATCCTCATGAGCCACTGATGACAGAAAAGTAACTCAAATTACACAAACCTGTCTCCCACTCCAGTTCTAAGGACTGAACAAAGGGGCCTTGTAAATGCTAGGCAAGCATTCTACCACACTGGGCTACATCCTGAGACTTTATTTCACCTTTCTGAACCTTAATTTAATTATAATATAGGCACAATAACAGACTATGGCTATCTCATAAGCCTGAGAGGATTTAAAGGTAAAATGTAGATAGCATAACTCATAGTGATAAATACACAAGATGCTCGGCAATAAAGGTGAAACCATTATGAAGATGCAATCATGAAAACACGTATAAAATTCCACTGAAAGCCATTTGAGAACACCTAAACGAAGGGAGAGATGAAATCATGTCCAAGGAGGAGAAAAATTAATATTACAAAGCTGTCATTCATCTTCAAATTAATTTCTCTCAATGCAGTTAAAATTACAGCCTCAGTTGTGTTTTTTCTACCCTGATAAGCTTATTTTTAACATTTGAATGAAGGAAAAAGCTGAGACTAGCTTATACAATTACAAAAGAGAAGAAAAAGATGGGGGAGTTCACTGATCAGAGATCAAGATGAACTATAAAATTATATTAGGTAAGGCAGTGTTGTATTGTAGAGGGTAGAAACTGACCAGTGAACAGAATAGAGTACAGAGTATGCCTTGAGATATGACAGTGATGGCATTATAAATGCAGAGAATAATGCTTGCAATAACTGTGACTAGATCCTACAATTACTGGCTACCCATAGTAAAATACCACAGATACAATGTATATATTTCAAATTTCAATTTAAGGAAGAACATAATAAAACCAGGTACATCTAAATTTTAGTGGTACAGCCACTATGAAGTTGTTGTGCTTTTGGGAATAACTCCTCATGCCTGCTTATGCAAGGAGCTCTAACTAAACTCAATTGTTCACAAAAACAAAAGAAAACATACAAAATCATGTAAGTGAGAGAGGGGCTTATTGGGAAGAGTATGTCCAGTCAGATGGGGTTAGGGGTGAGAGAGGGGGTAACAGGAGTTGACAATGATGAGAATGTGTTAGATACATTTATGAAATCATCAAAGATAAAAATATTTGTAGAATCATATAAGAAACTGCTACACTGTGAGTATCTGTGTAACTCCCACTACAGTTTATTTTTAATGTGCTCTACAAGATTGGTCTGAAAGAATGATATAAGGAACTTTATATTGAATATTTTGCAGGTAATTTTGAATTTCTCCTGTTGCAGCTTTATCTTGGTCTCACAAAAGCTTCTTGGAAACACAGATGTATTAGTAGATGAAGAGACAATAAACATAAAAAAACAATTTTTACCAAACCACAACTAGATAAAACAGTAAAATCAGAGTCCCAAACAATGTTTAATGATGAGCTAGTGATGAAAGTACTGTAAACAACATTTCTTATTACTAAAATACATTCTTTACCCATGGGGAAGTAGGTATCCTTGGGGCCATTTGACAGCACTGTCTTCTCACCGACAGGGCGCACAGCTGCATGCCTCGGAGCCTGAGATACTCTAACTGTGCTTATTCTCCTTCTGCCCTAGCTAAAGATGAAGTGAGTGATTCTACCAATTTCCTTTTCCTGGAAAAAGAGATTTTTCTACTTACATTTAAAATAATGAAGCTGGAGTATTTCTTAAAGCACAAGAGAAAACTGTGCAGGAACAGGAGAAAAGCAAAGAATATTGGAAAGTATGAATACTTTAGAACACAAAGGCCAGATTCTTATTCTGACTTTGCCCATCATTACCTGCATGAGTGTTGGAAAACTAATGACTCTCTGTACTTATTCTTCTCTTAAAGGTATAAAGTAGGTTTTCTAAAGCTTGGTGAAGAGCACATGGAGACAGTCCATGAAAGATAAGCATCAGTATGCCTATGAGAATGACAGGGACATTGGCAGGTAACGAGTGGCAGCGGCAGGTCCCGAGTCCAATGAGAGCAGCAGTGATTTTTATATTTTGTACATATATTTTGTATATTCTGTATATGATGACTTCTGTAAGTAATGATCATTGACGAGGTGCCACAGATGCCAACAACACACACAGAGTACAGTCACAGAAACATGTGGTATAGGCAACGGCTGAGCAGATGTGGCTTGCTTGAGTGATCTTTGATAAGAATAATTCAGAACAGAGAATTCTCAACCAAGGAAACCTGAAGGGCTGAGAAGCACCTAAAGAAATGTTCAACATCCCTAGGTATCAGGGAAATGAAAATCAAAACAGCCCTGAGATTCCACCTAATACCAGTCAGAATGGCTAAGATGAAAAACTCTACCTTCCGGTTTCCACCTGTGGGTGGAGACCTCTGCCTGGGCCACCAGGAGTCCATAGCCAAGGAGCACCGGAGAAAGCTACCCTCCCAGGAGCTTGGAAAAGCCATGAGTGGGGTTAAGGGGAGCAACACCTCTCACCCAGACCCGCCCGGATCCACCGGGATCCAGGGCCTGAGAACCGGGGGCCAGGAAACCTCTGAACCTTCCAGTTTCATCTGTGGGTGGAGACCTCTGTCTGGGCCACCAAGGGCCTGTGCATGGGGACCTCAGCCTGGGCCACAAGGCTCCAGGAGAGAGCGGGTATCCCAGGAGTGCTGACACACCTTTGAGCACAGGCAAAACCACCACTTCTGTTCAAACTCACTGGATCAAGAGGGACCCTTACAGAGCCTTCAGGGCATAGGAACTAAGTGACAGCTGGGGACAATATCCTTCTGATTTCTTTCTGCACCCCAGAGCCGACCCTGTGCCACAGCTCTCCAAACCCAAACACCTCTCAGAGAGAGCTGGTCTTCAAGGAGTACTGACACAGAGGCCTGCAGGAGGGGCAAGCCACAACCAGACAGAGTAAGATCAGCTAACATCAGAGTCAACAAGATGGCAAAAGGCAAGGGTAAGAACATAAAGAACAGAAATCAAGAGTACTCAGCACCATCAGAACCCAGCTCTCCCACCACAGCAAGCCCTGGATACCCCAACACACCAGAAAAGCAAGACTCAGATT
>CM052716.1:70783356-70803255 GCA_028551405.1 Uromys caudimaculatus | reverse complement strand
AAAGAAAGAAAGAAGATGTGGATACAATTAGACTGTTAAGTTGGTACTTTTAATTTTCATTATGGTCAGAAGATTGTAGTTATGTAAGTTATGTAAGCTTGAATCTGTGACTTCCACCCATTAGCTTTTATTGTACTTTGCACAACTACATATTATACGAATTGGATATTGCAGGCTCCTCAAAGAGCCATGTGTAAAATGCTTGGCCCTGGGGTGGAACTCCTGAGGGGTGTTCTAGACTTCTACAAGCCAGGGCCTTATATGATGTCCTTAGGCCACTGGGCATGTCCCTCTCTCATTCGGGGCTGTGGCACCCCATCTCTTCTGTGTTTCCTGACTTATGGGATGATCAGCTTGACCCCTAAAGACTCCTATTATAAAGTACTGCCTCACTACAGAAACAAAAGCAATAATAAGATCACCTAATGTCACATGGACATTGCCTAGAGTCACCTGAGAAGGGATTCTTAGTTGAGAGTTGTTCAGTTCAGGCTGGTCTGTGGGTACTGTTAGCATTCCTTCCAGGCTGTGCCCAACAGTTACCTAGAAACAGCCAGGTGGGAGCTTGGCTTGCTATAAAAGGACTGTTTGGCCTCTCTCCATCCCTCTCTGACTCTCTCTCTCTCTCTCTCTCTCTCTCTCTCTCTCTCTCTCTCTCCCCCCCTTTTTCCTCCTCCCCCTCCCTCTCTCTCCCCCTCCCTCTCTCTCCGTCCCTCCCTCTCTCTCTCTCTCTTCTCTCTCTCTCCCTGTCTCTCTGTCTCTCTCTCACCCCTCTCCCTTTCTGTGTCCTCTCTCAGTCTCTCTGTCTCTGTGTCTCTGTCTCTCTCTCTTGCCTCCTTCTCTGTCCTGCTCACCACCAACCCCATCACCGTGTCCATGTGTTCCTAGCCGGCCTCTTCTCCTCTTTCTCCTGTCTCTCTCTGTCCTCTCTCTCTCTCTTTCTCTCTCCTTCTCTGTCCCCGCTCTTTCTCTGCCTCTACTCCCTTCTCAACTCCCCTTCCCATGCCCCCCAAATAAACTTCATTTTATACTAGATCCATCTTATAGCTGGGACCTCAGTGGATGCCTCAACAGGGCCCACTAAGGCACCTCCCCCTCCCACCACAGCATACCACATTTTACAAAACATGTCAGGTATGTTTCTAGAGGACTAAATCTTGATTGTTAATTGATTTAAGAGAGCTGAGCCCACTGTGGACAGCATTTGTCCCTGAGCAAGTGGGCTGGGGTTGAAAAACGAACAAACAAACAAACAAACAAACAAACAAAACACCTAGCTAAGCAGGGTCTGTGACAGAGCTAGCAAGCATGTTTTTCCTGGTTTCTGCTTTGAGTTACTGCTTGAGTTCCAGACTGTTCTCAGTGACCAAAAATGATCTAGCAATGATTATAGCATTAAAAATCAAACTAGAACATTTCCATGTTCTCACATGTAAATCATAGGCTCTGGAGTCACTTTAATAAAAGCAAGAAGCACATGCCACTTGAATTATGTTAAAGACACATTTCATGTATATTTTCAAAACATGAGTTACTTATATATATTTAACACAATATGTATTTATATTTTTAAATTTTCAATTTAACTAACTTCTAAAATCCTTTATTTTTCTTTTAATTTTATGTGATTTTCCTGAATATATATCATGCACCATGTGCATGCCTTGTGACCCTAGAGGCCAGAAGAGGGCCTCCTATCTCCTGGAACCTGAGTTACAGATGGTTGTAAGCAACATGTGCTTGTTAAGAACCAAACCTAGATCTTCTGAAAGAGCAGCCCCCAAGAGATTATTTTTTCTTTTTCTTTTTCTTTTTAAGCAAGGCATGATAGGGGGTTGCTATTGCTTAAAAGTCTTTTGCTCTAAATAGCTTACAATATCAAGATAAATGACTAACAGGTAAATCCTACTTCCTTGCCAATTGGTGGTATGTTTATGACTTGTGTACCTTGGAGGAGTCCTTTGTTTTCTCTCCATTCTTGGATGCTTTGGAACTTGAAGTCTTCTTGCTCTTCTCCTAAAGCAATGGAAATGTGTTAAGGCTTCTGCCATCATAAATCCAGGGAGACACTGACTACATGCTGCCATTCGATGACCTAGGGTATTCTTCCTAGCAGCCTATAGCTCCCAACATAACTCAATAAAAATGGGTAGCTTGGTACTTAGCTTTAAAATAACCGAATATACCTATATTTTAGGCAGGACATTTAAAAGGCTACAAATAAGAGAAAAATGGGGGTCATATGGGTGTTTAACATATCCCATCATTTTATAACATGAACCCCAAATATATAACACAATTTTAATTTAGAAAACAAGAGGTTCAGAAAAATCAAAGCTTTTGTTTACTTAGGCAGACTTTTATGTGCCATGGTGGAAAACGACAAAAACAAAACATAAGCACCTGTTTTCAGTGGTAGGGAGAAAAGTGGATGTAACAATGGAAACTGTCTACAAAGGCACAGTACATTTACCAAAATGAAGAAATAAAGGAAAGAATGGATTGGAAAGGAGTGAAGATAAATCAGGAGAGGAGAGGGATAGAATGGTACAGTGAAGGGGAAAGGGAAGAAAAGAGGGAAAGGAAGAAAAGAGGGAAAGATAGAAAACAGAAACATTACTTTGGAATTTCCAGAAGCGAGAAGTAGAAAAGCTGAGGGAGGCTCTAAATTAGATCATTGGAAGGTATGAAGATGGAGCCACATCCACCCTTCCTTCTGTGTAATTTACAAGATGTGCTCTATAGGTTAAGTGCCCTGAAACTATGGAATTACACATTTGTTTTCATTAATTTTATTAACTTGTATTAATGGAAAAAATAATGGGTTTAGTTTTTTATTCAGTTCAAATTACATGTTTTGAGCACTTATTAAAAATCAACACTCTGCTAATCTGAGCACAGAAATCAAAGATCCAATTACTATATGTAATGCCCAACTAAATGGGAAATAGGTAGCTGGTGCCAGGTGACCACATGCAGGGAGAGAGTGCTCAAAGCTTGCCAGGCTGGCCTCGGAAGGGACAAAGGCTAGAAATGGCCATGAAAAGTGTAAGTCAGCCAGCTGCACCAGGAGGAAATTCTAGAGAACAAATGGACAGAAGAGGGCCTAGGGGGTCAAAGATGGGCATGAAAAATGAGCACAGAGTTATTTGTCACTCACAAAACAATGTAGCAACCAAAATTGATGGCAGTGGAGGTTATACACCACATGTAGAACCCTGATGAAATGCTATTAAACGATGTAATAAATAAAGCATAAGTGTTGTGGATAGCCCTGGGGCTTTTTGTATTCTAATTCTGCCCTCCTGTGAAGAGCTTCAGACAAGGAGTGAGTTATACCTTTGACTTCTTGTGAACCAATCCCCTAATGAATAAAGGAGCCAATCACTGGGCTCGTAGGAGGGACTTCCAGGTCGGGGAGAGAAAGAGAGGAAGCAGGAGAGAAAGAGAGAGCTTTTGGAACCGGACAGCAAAGAGATAAGATGTAGCTACTAGAGTCTCCTGGTATCATGGCAGATCCACAAGGATTCATCACCAGAGGAATCAGATTTTGATAAGGCTTACAAGACGAGGTTTCAGTTGATGCACCCAGAGATTGAGTTATCATTGTTTCTGAGCTAAGTTTGTGTTGCATTTTCCTTCATGCGGGCTCATCTGGGTTCCAGAGAGAAAGGTACAGCAGCAAAGTGTGGGTTTGCCTGATGTGCACCACAGAGGGTATTGAAGCATGGGGCTGGCGTGGTAGTGACCTGCCAGTGGGAACCTAGTGAGCTGGGTGGAGAGATCGAAAGCAGGTGGGCCATTGCTCACCAGTGCATGGTTGGCCAGCCCGACTGGGATGAGAGAACCAGGGCTTAGCGAGTGAACATGCCATATATTCTTTCTTTTTTTAATATTTCTCGCAACACATAAGGACAATTTCGTAAACGTATTTATTGGCAAAAACAAAGAAATACATTAAATAATAGTGTTCTGGGCAGTAGAATTATAACTTTAAGGTTCTCTATAACATTCTATTCATTCTTCTCTAAAAAGATGGGTTTTTCAAAGAAATGAGTATGAAAAAACATAGTACCTTTGCTGTATTCTGTGAGGTATCTGTAGTTGAGGGACAGCTATCCAAATCTTGTGAGAGGGCATCAATGGGGTCCTGGTCCTGATTAGGCTTCTAATACATTAGTAGAAACACATGGAGATAGCCATAGAGCAACGTCTCTCATACTTAAAAGTAACATATGTTTAAGAAGTAAAGCTCACTGACATTTCTTTCTTAAAATCACTAGATAAAGCAGACATAAAGTATGGAAACCTGAACATCTTTATTTTCCCATATTCTATTTTTTTGAGACACTATCATGTAGTCCAAACCAACTTCAAGTTCACTGTGCAGCTATACATTCCCTGTTGTCCTGTTTCTTTTCCCCCTGTTGGTTATAGGCATGTGCCACCATGCTTGGGTCATGTCACATTCTTCAGTACAAGTTTTCTCACTTGAAAATCTGGTACAACTTTTAAAAAGCTCTTGTGGGAAATAAATTAAAGTTAGTAATATAGGCTTATCTGCACACATTGGCACAGGACAAAGATACTTAATAAATTTTAGTTTCTTTAAAATTTAAAAGAAAACTACATGTATAATAAAAACAATGAAAGTATACATCATAGTATTTACCTCTGTTTTCTTTGACAGTGGCTTCTCTGGTTTGTCCTTAAAAACAAGGTAGTCTTTTGGTTACCCACAGGTTGTTGTTTAGGTTCACTCAATCATAGAGTGAGCATCTATTACACAAAACTGATGAACTGGCACCTAACAAAGGTCTGTACTAAGTCTTCACTTTCATAATCATTTCAGTAGCTAGATGCAAAGGTCTGATTCTGGAAGTACACAGAGATTATGTAGGAATTTTCTGGTACCAGGTATTAAAATTTATTCCCACCAGATATCTTGGGTTTTTGGTTGGTTGGTTTGGTCCTGGGAATGAACCCAGAGTCTAATACCTTCCAGTTTGTTTTTTTGTTGTTTTGTTTAAAACAAAAAACAAAATCTAAGTTGCCCAGGCTGAATTTCCAATGTTTCTTTAGACTTCCAAATAACTGGTTCTAGGCCTCCACTACGCAGGATGCTCATTATAGTTTCAGAAGATCTGAAGATTATTTTCAGGCAGGAATTACAAGTATCACTAGCTTACATGGCTCTTATCCATCTTAAGGCAAGAGCAACAAATGAAGCATCTCCAATGATGGCAATCAAGAAGGTTTGGTAATATCAACATGGGGACAGTGATTGATAGCAGGAGACAGAACTGCAGGGAACAAAGTACTCCTAGGGCACCAAGGCTTTGGCCAGGGAGGGGCGCCCCACCCATGGCATCAGAGAGACTGATGGAACTTGGACTCTCTTGTTTCTATTTGATGAGCAGGCCTGGGAAGAATGATTCATCCTCTAACAAGTCTAAAGCAGAGTTGGATTAAGCAGAAAGAGGGAGGTGGTCAGATTGGCCTGTGTAATGGGGAGATAGACCTGGTGCCTTCAGAGAGGGTTTTGCCTGCACTCCAGCTCTCAGTGCTGGTGCTCCTGTGAGAGAAGGGAATCCAGGCTATGTATGGGCTGTTGTGTGTGAGGCCTCTTAGTTCTTCCACCACCCTGCCTCTGTTCTCCACACACAGACTGCTTCTTTGGCATTTCATTGCTTCCATCAGTTTTAGAGACTTTTCTTAAAAAATTTAATTCTTAACTACATATTTCTTGGAATCATTATTATTACTTAGTAAGCATTATTTAGTAGTGTCTTTATGGCAGGGCCCAAAACATGAATATCTAATAAGACTATCTCAAGTAGATACAGAAGAGGGATAAGAAAGCCTGTTTGTCACCTCCGGTGGGACATTAAAAGTACTCAGTCATAATGTGCTTTTATGCTAGTACAGCTTCCATTCACTTCCAGAGAAGTTATAACTGAAAAGTTTGAGAGCAGTGACCTAATCTAGGCTGTTTGCCTTAGCTTACCTTTCCATCATTATCCAGGAGATGCCTATATTCAGGGGGGATGGTGTCATCTCTTTCTCCCAGTTTTTCGCTATGCTCTGCTTTGACTTTTTCCTACAAACATTGAAGAAATAAAGAAATGTTCATTTCCTTCTTCACTTACAAAATACAATTCAAAGTGTAGAAACTACAGTTTTTATAGTTTCATGAAGCAAAACATAAAGAACAAAATAGATGATAAGCAGAGAGCTGATGAAAATTGTGAATCCTTATTTTTCTGTATGTCAGCCAAATCTGTGAATCTTCAACTGAAAGGATCAAACAGTTGTACTCAGAAACCTTACCAGTAACTAAAAGCCCAAAGGAATGGATTATTTTTCTGATTGAATTTTGCTTTTCATATTAAAAGTCATGTCCCATTGCCTTGGTAGACAGAGATAATATTTATAGTCTATTTTAAAGCACTGCAAAGGAGCAAGACAGGAGACACTAATGCTTGAGCATACCTGCTACTGAGTAAGCCACACCCATCCCGGTATCCCTACCTGTGAGGTTCCTTCGTTTCTATGGAGTAAGGATACACCTCTGTGCAGCATTACAATTTAGGTTTTAAAATATATGGTAAGTTAATCTCAATATTCCCATAATAATGATAGAATGACAATGACAATGTCCTGTGTTTGTCACATTGCTTCAGGTGCTCGTAAAGTTACTTCTCTTTTATTATTTTCATTTTTTTTTGTGTATGACTTGTGTGCGTGCACTTATGCACATGTGCAGGCATGTGCATGCCACAGCATGTATATTTCCAATGTCATTCTTCAACTTCTATTATGCTTGATAAAGAATCTGTTCTTTTTCCAATGCACATGCCTGGCTAGCTGGTCCACAAGCTTCTTACAGCTCTCCTGTCTATGTCTCCCCCATGTGCAGAGGTGCATGTACACAAGTCACACATACACACACACACACACACACACACACACAAATGAAAATAATAAAAGAGAAGTAATTTTACAAGCATCTGAAGCAATGTGACAAAGACAGGACATTGTCATCGTCATTCTGTCATTATTATAGGAATATTGAGATTAACTTACCATATACTTTAAAACCTAAATTATAATTACAGATACTAACACTACATGACCAAGGATTTGTACTCATGTTGTAAGGCTTGTGTGGTAAGTACTTTACTCACTGAACCATCTTCCCAATTCCAGTTACTTCTTGACTCTAAAAGATGGCAAGTCAGTTGAAATGATTTGTTAAATATTCTCTTAAATATACATGTTTATACACACCGTGTATGGGGACAGCTAGTTCATTTTGTCCTCAGACACAGTTTGGATTCAGATTCAGTTATGCTTGCAAAAGAAGTGCAGGGGAAACCTGTGCTAGGTGTGTGTTCTCTGCCAATATGAATACAAAGAACATTCACTAAAAGTGTCTTTTGGGTAGTATGTCCTTATTTCCAAATAAGACAAAGAAAAAAATTTTGGAAGATAAAAAACTTAAAACATAGCTCTGTTTTCATTTCATAAACAGGAGGTTTCCTGCAATGGAATCTGTTCCAGAAACATAATCATCAGTGAGAAAAAGAGAAATATAACCTACATCAAAAACCAGGGAAATTAGATGGAACAGGCTAGCCGTTCACTACCTCCAGATAATGTCAGTGTCTTTTTCCTTTTCTGTGGAGGGCAGGGGAAGATCTTTTACCTTCACTTTATCATCTAGTGGTTTGTTCTCATCTGGATCAGGCTGTCTTTGCCCAAGACTGTCAGAAAGTTCATCCAAGGCGTCATCAAGTTCACTGTCTTTCTGCTAAAAGGTAAATAATTCTGATTTAGTTACAAGTAGGCCAAATTGTTCAGGGAAGTCATCCAGGAACCCCATCTTTTTAACATGGACATCTAGGAGTAAGTCGCAGGGCCGGTGA
This sequence comes from Uromys caudimaculatus, assembly GCA_028551405.1. Classification (NCBI taxonomy): domain Eukaryota; kingdom Metazoa; phylum Chordata; class Mammalia; order Rodentia; family Muridae; genus Uromys; species Uromys caudimaculatus. Next base: position 70,795,327 of record CM052716.1, on the reverse strand, counting down.
GTATCAGAGAACTGATGTGCGGACAGCAGAAGAGACAAAGAGCAGTGAAAGCATCTGCCCCCCCCTACCCAGCTGCATCATGAAAATACCATCAGGTTCAGGAAGTCTTAGTGGAAGTATCAGATGCTGCACCCAAATAAGTGAGCTAAAACTTACCTAGAGGTTCCATAAACAAACAAATCACTTTCTTCCACTGAGAAATCAAACTTAATTTTAATCCACTGATGGGGTCAGATGGCTAGCTAGCACGAGTTTTCAGTAGAACATGATGGGGGGGCACATATTACCAAGTACAGCCATAAAACTCAGTACCATTATCCTGCCATTTTTTGGAGCACAGAACCCCACAGAAATATGGTTGGTGTCACTGAGTAAAGAGGTTGTCTCTGACAAATTATGAGGGTTCACAAAAAGACTTCAGAGAAGTTCTGAACTAGTTGGGAATCTCTTTCTTTACCTCCATGAAGCCCATTAAAGCTAAACTGAAGAAATTAATGGAAGGTATTCTAGGGGAAGAAACTGAGCAACAAACTATGGTAACAGTTCAAGCTAACCAGAACATTTTATTTTACATTTATTTACTATATAATTCAGCGAAGGTAATTAGCCTCCCAGTCTGAGTTTTCTAAGCTGGGAAAAGTGAGTGACAGTACCTATAAGTCATGCTGCTGAGAGGACTATATGTTGACACTCAGTAATAATAAGTAAATAATGCATCATTATTGATCTTGTTATTATAGTAAAGTTCTATGACACTTTTTCCAAACTTTTCTTAACATAATAGGATCAGAATGTTGGATGTCTATACCTATATGAATTTAGTTTATATCGAGATTCCATTAAAATATGTTTATCATCTATATTGTACAAGTTACTCTGATGGGCTGTGTCTTGTACTGTTCTGTAGTTAATCAGAAAAGGTGCTTTCATACTTTATCCAGTTTTATTTGCTGTCCACAGGAACCCTCTGAGTAACAACAGTATGTTTTAGGAGAAGGAAGTGGATGGAAGCTAAACTAGGTGCTTAAAGCACATTGCTTAAACACAGTGCCAGGTTCTAACACTGAAAGCATGGTGAGATTTCCTCTCCAATTGTCAATCATACTTGTTTTTCTAGTCCTTTTGAAGCAGACTTTCTTGCAAGGGTAATGTAATATTTCTCAGGATATACACAGATGCAATTTTTATGACATGCTGTTATACCCAGCAAAGAAAGTTTGCATAAATTATGATAGTTTAGTTAACTCTAATGCTCACATTTAATTCATTAAAATAGAATTTTTCTCTTTGTTTTACTAACGTCATACATGCACATGCACACTTGCACACACGATTCTCTAATGGGAAAAGTGAAGAGAAAGGAATCATTGTAAAATGGAAAGGAATCACTGTAAAGTATTCTGGAAGACAGAGGCTTGTGGGTCATAGTTAGGAACAGCCTCAGGGAGCCTCTGGACTTGGCCTGGGTTACTGCTGGTTCTCTGATCCTTTCTGCTCCATCTTTTTGTCTTATAGATAAATATTCACGTCTACACACCACACCCACACACACCCCCACACACACCAACATGAGTCAGAGAAAGAGACAGAGAGGGGAAAGGGAGGAAGAGAGAGTGAGAGAAAGAGAGGGGGAGAGGAAAAGGAGGGGCATTTTGCTTGTTTTAAGCAATCAATTTCCATTAGCGCCCAGGAACACAGCTGTAAATGGTGGAGCTATCTGTGGCTACTCTGGGCTTTGTCATCTCTATCTCTGCATATTTTCAGATGATCTTGAGCTGACCCAACAGGGTAAAAATCTCACCAGAATTCAAAGACCACTGCATTAAGGAAGCTTTGATCTTATATAAAAAGGAAAGGAAGGAAAGCTCACTTCAGTAAGGGAACTTCTGTTAGCAAGTGAGGCTCGTCCCTCAACAGAGAGGACAAGACTGGTTTAAGGGTAGGTATGCCCTTTATCTTTTGATGTTCAATGGATAATGGATGGTTTGGCACTACAGACAATAACGATTCCTGTTTTCATTTGTGGTAGACAGGTGCCTTATTTTCTTTCTTGTAAGAGTATTTCCCAAGAAGGTATGTTGCTCACCTCGGTGCTAGGTGGTGGGGCTGCTGCGTGGGTGCTCAAAGCAGGTGTCTGGGAAACTATTTCAGAAATGGCAGCAGAAAGTTTGGCATCTTCAAATTCCTTTTATTAAAAAAGAATAACATTAACAGGTTGCATGTAAGGTTATAATCACAATATCGTCATTCAAAATACAACCCTTAAAACTGCTTTATGGTTGCTTTTTCCTTTTATTTGAACACACACCCCATAGCATCTTTAAAGCACTGTTTTTCTATTTCCATTTCTATAGTATTTTTACAATTTCTGATTTCTATTTTTAGATCTATTTTATTATTAATTATGCATATGTGTAAATGAGGGTGATTATGCATGTGAGTGCAGTTGCCCGTGAATGTCAGAAGGCAGCATTGGATGCCCTGAGGATGGGAGTTACAGGAAGTTGTGAGCCACCTTCTGTGGGTACTGAGAACTCAATTTGTCCCTGTACAAGAATATGTGCTCTTAACTATTGAGACATCTGTCCAGCCCATGATTTACTATTTCTATTTCACATTCGTCATTCTAACAATCTACCAAGAGTTCTGTGGCTTGTTTACACTGAATTATCATAATCTTTCAAAAATTATTTTGTAATTATTTGCTTTATATATAGCTCTATATAAGTTATAGACACGTGTCTTTTTTTTTTTCTTGCTTTTTTCAGCTTAGCTTCTTTTCAAATGAATTCAAAATCAGAAGTTAAGATGTAATGGAAAATGCCAATGGGTTAAGGCCTATCAAAATTATGATGTTAGCATCCTAGAATAGCCTAAAGACTGTATATTCAAACATGGAATATTTCACTCAGATGGCTAGAGGTCTGTGGATGCCAAGTTGAGGAGGAGTTTGGAAGTTAGAAGGAGGAGTATGTCTGATGCTCCATTTGGAAAAAAGAATGTCAGATCTTTAAAAATTGTGATATTCAGTGTCATAGGCACTGAAGAGAGGTAGGAATTAGTTGGAAGAGGAATTTTTAAATTTATTTTTAACTAATATATAAAAGTGAAAAATCTCTACATATCAATGGAGTAAAGTACACTGATGATGTACATTTATGTATTATATAATGTTTAAATCAGGTTAAACTTATCTATATACATATTTATCATTTCTTTATGGTAAAAAACTTCAAAATACTTTCTTCTTCTATTTAAAAACATAAACTTCATTATTTTGTAATAAATGGGTCTTTAAATATCCACAGCACTGACCCTGTTTAGGAATGCATATTGCTGAAAAAAATGGATGGTAAGCCTGTTTTCTACTGTCATAATTAAACGATTATGTTACATGTTCACTTCGAATAACTGCTTGGTAACATACTGCTGTCACTAACACATTGTGTTATATGCCTTAAAACATCAGTAGTAGTTTATTCTGAATAATGTACAACAAATTATTTGAGAAACGTTCTGAAATAATGATTTATTCTCTGGTTCTCTACATTGCCCACCTACAATTTCCTTTTACTCTTGTGAACTATGCTCTAAGTTTCCTCTCAGAATCAGGGCTGGAGGTTTTACTTAGCCTGCAATATCCAATTCGTATAATATATAGTTGTGCAAAGTACAATAAAAGCTAATGGGTGGAAGTCACAGATTCAAGCTTACATAACTTACATAACTACAATCTTCTGACCATAATGAAAATTAAAAGTACCAACTTAACAGTCTAATTATATCCACATCTTCTTTCTTTTATTTGTGAGATTTTAATATAATTAAATCATTTCCCTGTAACCTGTAACTCTGCCCAGGGCAGAACTGGAACTGCAGACCTCCTCCCACACCCAGAGATAGTTTGACTCCCAGAAGGTCTGTCACAACAAGACTCACAGATTAGGTAATCCAGCATACCTCCCAGCCTCCAAAAAAACCACCCACACCCAGAGACAGCTTGACTCCCAGGGGGTCCTCATAACCAGGCTCACAGGAGGGGCAGGCTTCAGTCAGAGACAGCAAGGCCAGTTAACACCAGAGATAACCAAATGGGGAGAAGTAAGCTCAAGAACATGAGCAACAGAAATCAATGCCACTTGGCACCATCAGAAGACAGTTATCTCACCACAGCAAGCCCTGGATACCCTAATCCACTTGAAAAGCAAGATTCTGATTTAAAATCCCATCTCATGAAGATGATAGAGGACCTTAAGAAAGACATAAATAACTCACTTAAAGAAATACAGGAGAACACAGATAAACCAGTAGAAGTCCTTAAAGGGGAAAGACATAAATCCCTTAAAGAAATACAGGAAAACACAATCAAACAGGTGAAGGATTTTAACAAAACCATCCAGGATCTAAAAATGGAAATAGAATCAATAAAGAAATCAAAAAGGGAGGCAACCCTGGAGATGGAAAATCTAGGAAAGAGATCAGGAGTTACAGAAGCAAGAATCAACATCAGAATACAAGAGAAAGAAGAGAGAATCTCAGGCGTAGAAGATACTGACACAACAGGCAAAGAAAATACAAAGTGCAAAAAGCTCATAAACCAAAATATCCAGGAAATTCAGGACACAATGTAAAGACCAAACCTAAGAATAATAGGTACATAAGAGAGCAAAAATTCCCAATTCAAAGGGCCAGTAAAATCTTTAACAAAATTATAGAAGAAATCTTCCCTAAAGAATGAGATGCCCATAAACGTACAAGAAGGCTACAGCAAATAGATTGTACTAGTAAAGAAACCCCTCGCCGGGCAGTGGTGGCGCATGCCTTTAATCCCAGCACTTGGGAGGCAGAGACAGGTGGATTTCTGAGTTCGAGGCCAGCCTGGTCTAAGAGTGAGTTCCAGGACAGCCAGGGCTACACAGAAAAACCCTGTCTCCAAAAACCAAAAAAAAAAAAAAAAAAAAAAAAGAAACCCCTCTCATCACATAATAATCAAAACACCAAATGCACAGAACAAAGAAAGAATACTAAAAGTGCTAAGGGGAAAAGGTCAAGTAACATATATACCTATCAGAATTACAGCAAACTTCTCAACAGAGACTCTAAAAGCCAGAAGATCTTGGACAGATGTCCTGCAGACTCTAAGAGAACACAAATGCCAGCCCAGGCTACTATATACCCAGCAAAAGTCTCAATCATCATAAGTAGAGAAACCAAGATATTCTATGACAAAACCAAACTTAAACAATCTTTCCACTAATTCAGCCCTACAGAGGATAATAGAAGGAAAACTCCAAAACAACCAAGAAAAAACAAGAAATTAATCATCTCACAACACACCCAAAAGAAGAGAACCACACAAGCATATACCACCTCTAACGAAAACAACAAAAACAAACTGGAAACAACAGTCAATGGTCTTTAATATCTCTCAACATCAATGGTCTCAATTCCCCAATTAAAAAAAAAGCTGGGCTAACAGACTGGATACCTAAAAAGGACCTTTACTGCATACAAGAAACACATCTCAGTGACAAAGACACTACCTTAGGCTAAAAGGCTAAAAATAATTTTCCAAGCAAATGGTCCCAAGAAACAAACTGGAGTAGCTATTCTTTTCTTGTATTTTTACTCATTTCTCCATGGTTAAAATATTTAAATGGTTTTCTGTCACCATCAAAAAAAAAGAAAGAAAAAGAAAGAAAAATAAACAAACAAACAAATAAATAAATAAATAAATTGGGGAGATCCTACACTGGCAACTTCTTAGCACATATGAATGCTCTAGAACAAAAGAAACACACACAAGAAGAGTAAACAGCAGGAAATAAACTCAGGGCTAAAATCAACCAATTAAAAACAAAGAGAACTATACAAAGAATCAACAAAACTAAGAGCTAGTTCTTTGAAGAAAATATATAAACCCTTAGCCCAACTCACTAAAGGACACAGAGACAGTTAGTATCCAAACTAACAAAACTAGAAAAGAAAAGAGAGACGTAACAACAGAAACTTAAAGAAAAAATTTTTAAAAATCATCTGATCCTTCTACAAAAGCCTATTTCAAAAAATTGGGAGATATAGATGATTCTAGACAGAAAATAGGCACCAAAGTTAAATCCAGAACAGTTAAACAGTCCCATAATCCCCAAGAAAATAAAGCATTAAAAGTCTGCCAACTTTAAAAAAAAGTCCAAAGCCACATAATTTTAGTGAAGATTTTCTCAGACTTTCAAAAAAATCCTAATACCGATATTTCTGAAAGTATTCCATAAAATAGAAACAGAAGGAATATTACTTAATTCATTCTATGAAGGCACAGTTATGATGATACCTAAACCACACAAAGACCTAACTAAGAAAGAGAACTTCAGACCAATTTCACTTATAAATATCAATGTAAAAATACTCAATAAAACTCTCACAGACCAAATCCAAGAATACATTATTCACCATGATCAAGTAGGCTTCATACCAGGAATTCAGGGATGGTTCAGTATATTGAAATCAATCAACATAATCCAATATATAAAGAAACTCAAAGAAAAAAAAATCACATGATCATCTCATTAGATGCTGAAAAGGTCTTTGACAAAATACAACACCCCTTCATGTTAAAAGTCTTGAAAAGATTAGGATTACTTTTATTCAAATATAATAAAAGTAATATACAACAAACCAACAGCCAACATCAAATTAAATAGAGAGAAACTTGAAGTAGTCCCACTAAAATCAGGGACAAGACAAGGCTGCCCACTCTCTCCATATCTATTCAGTATAGTACTAGAAATTCTGGCTAGAGCAATCAAACAACAAAAGGAGGTCAAAGGGATACAAAGTAGAAAGGAAGGAGACAAGGTACCACTATTTCTGGATAATATGATAGTATAAGTAAGCTTCTCCAAAAATTCAACCAGAGAACTCCTATATCTGATAAACAACTTCAGCAAAGTGGCTGATATAAAATTAACTGTAATCAGCAGCCTTCCTCTACATATAGGCTAAATGGGCTGAGAAAGAAATTAGGGTAACAACAACTTTCACAATAGTCACAAATAATATAAAAGATTTTGGCGTAACTTTAACCAAGCAAGTGAAAGATCTGTACAACAAGAATTTCAAGTCTCTGAAGAAAGAATTCAAAGAAGACCTCAGAAGATTGAAAGATCTCCAATACTCATGGACTGGGAAGATTAACTTAGTAAAAATGGCCATCTTACTAAAAGCAATCCACAGATTCAATGCAATCTTCATTAAAACTCCAACCCAGTTCTTCACAGAGATAGAAAGAGCAATTCTCAACTTCATCTGGAATAACAAAAAACCCAGGGTAGCAAATATAATTCTAATTAACAAAAGAACTTCTAGAGGAATCACCATTCCTGACCGCAAACTGTACTATCTGTGATGGTTTGTATATGCTTATCCAAGGAAGTGGAACTATTAGAACATGTCACCCTGTTGGCATAAATGTGGCCTTGTTGAAGTAGGTGTGTCACTATAGGTATGGGCTTTAAAACCCTCATCCTAGCTGCCTGGAAGTAAGTATTCTGCTAGCAGCCTTCAGATGAAGATGTAGAACTGTCAGCTCCTCCTGAACCATGCCTACCTGGATGCTGGCATGTTCCTGCCTTGATGATTATGGACTGAACCTCTGAATCTGTAAGCCAGCCCTTATGTTGTCCTTATTAGAGTTGCCTTGGTCATGGTGTCTGTTCACTGCAGTAAAACTCTAAGACAGAAGTTGGTACCAGGGACTGTGATAGGCCTGACCAGGTTTTTGTTTGCAAGAATGTAGATTTGGGGACTTTGAATTTGGAACGCACTGGAATGCTTTAAGTGGGGCTTAATGGGCTATCCTAGTAGGAATATGGAAGACTTTGTTGCTGTGAGTGGCTTGACTGTGCTGACCTGGCCCAAGATGGTTCAGTGGAGAAGAATTTCAGTATGTGGCCAAGAGACTGTTTTTGTGGTATTTTGGTGAAGAATGTGTCTGCTTTTTGGTATTGTCTGAAGAGTCAGCCTGAGGCTAAGGTGAAGAGATTTACATTAATTGATTTGAAAAAGGAAGTCTCAAAATAGTCTGATGTCACCAGGCAGTGGTGGCGCACACCTTTAATCCCAGTACTTGGGAGAGGCCAGCCTGGTCTACAGAGTAAGTTCCAGGACAGCCAGGGCTACACAGAGAAACCCTGTCTTGAAAAACCAAAAAAATGACAAACAAACAAAAAAAACCCCAGTCTGGTGTCAATTCCATTGTATGGTTACTAAAGTTCACTCTTATGAAGGGCATTTTAATGGAAAGGAGCAAACTGAGAAAGGAAAAATATAAAATATATGGTTAGATTTGGAGTTTGTCCAGCTTGTTTCCTGTCTTGCTTTGGGGATTACAGTTAAGTGACTGGATGAATCTCAGAAGAGACTCTGAACTTTTGACTTTTAACATTGTTGAAACTGTATTAGACTATGAGGATCTTTGAAGTTGGACTAAATGGATTTTGCATTATGCTATGTTTAGGTATGGCCCCCATAGACTCATATTTGAACAAGCCTATGTGGGTCAACAAATGGAATGTGATGGTTTGTATATGCTCGGCCAAATGGCTGGCATTATTAGAAGGTGTTGCCCTGTTGGAGTAGGTGTGGACTTGTTGGAGTAGGAATGCCACTATAGATATGGGCTTTAAGACCCTCATCGTAGGTGTCTGGAAGTCAGTATTCTACAAGCAGCATTCAGATGGAGATGTAAAAATCTCAGCTCCTCCTGAACCATGTCTGTCTGGATACTACCCCCTTGATGATTATAGGCTGAACCTCTGAATCTGTAACCCAGCCCCAGTTAAATTTTATCCTTATAAGAGTTGCCTTGGACATGGTATCTGTACACAGCAGTAAAACCCTAACTAAAACAAGAGCAATAATGATAAAAACTGCATGATATTGGTACAGAGCCAGACAGGTAGACCAATAGAATAGAATTGAAGACCCAGAAATAAAACCACACACATATGGTCACTTGATCTTTGACAAAGGAGCTAAAACCATCCAGTGGAAAAAATAAAGCATTTTCAACAAATGGTGCTGGTCTAACTGGCAGTCTGCATGTAGAAGGATGCAAATTGACCCATTTTTATTTTCTTGTACAAAGCTCAAGTCCAAGTGGATCAAGGACCTCCACATAAAAACAGACATGGTAAATCTAATAAAAGAGAAAGTGGAAAAGAGCCTCGAACACATTGGCACAGGGGAAATTTTCCTGAACAGAATACCAATGGCTTATGCTCTAAGATTAACAATCAACAAAGGGGACCTCATTAAATTGAAAAGCTTCTGTAAGGCAAAGGACACTGTCAATAGGACAAAATGGAATGTACATATTGAGAAAAGATCTTTACCAGTCCTACATCCAATAGAGGGCTAATATCCAAAATATACAAACAACTCAATAAGTTAAACTCCAGAAAACAAAATAACCCAATTTAAAAATGGTGTTCAGAGCTAAACAATTAATTTTCAAGTAAGGAATATCAAATGGCTGAGAAGCACCTAAAGGGATGTTCAACATCCTTAGTCATCAGGGAAATGCAAATCAAAAACAACCCTGAGATTCCACCTCACACCAACCAGAATGGCTAAGATCAAAAACTCAGGCAACAGCAGAAGCTGGTGAGGATGTGGAGAAAAAGAAACACTCCTCCATTGCTGGTGGGATTGCAAGCTGGTACAACCACTCTGGAAATTAATCTGGCAGTTCCTCAGAAAATTGGAAATAGTTCTACTTGAAGACCCAGCTATACCACTACTGGGCATATACCCAAAAGATGCTCCAAAATATAATATGGCAAGGATATGTGCTCTACTATGTTTATAGCAGCCTCATTTATAATAGCTAGAAACTGGGAAGAATTCAGATTTCCCTCAAGAGAAGAATGGATACATAAAATGTGGTCCATTTGCACAATGGAATACTATTCAGCTATTAAGAATGATGACTTTACAAATTTCGCAGGCAAATGATGGAACTAGAAAATACCATCCTGAGTAAGGTAACCCAGACCCAAAAGGACATATATAGTTTTTACTCAGTGATAAGTGGATATTAGCTCCAAATCTCAGAAAACCCATGATACAACTTACAGACCATATGAAGCTTAACAAGAAGGAAGGCCAAAGTGTGGATGCTTCAATCTCACTTAGAAGGGGGAACAAAATAATTACAGGAGGCAGAGGGAGGGAGGGACCTGGGAAGAACAGGGGAGGGAGAGGGGAAAAAAGAGGGAGTAAAAGACCAGGTATGGGAAGAAACAGGCGACAAGTACAGAGGGCCAGGGGAATGAATAGAAACAAGTAGCAGTAGGGAGGGGGATGGCGATAACCACTAGAAAGTCCCAGATAGCAGGGATGCAAGAGGCTCCCGGATCCAACAGGGAGGAGATAGAAACTAAAGAGACCACCTCCAATAAGAGGTTTTCTAAACAAAATGCAGGGACAAAAAATGGAGCGGAGACTAAAGGAAAGGCCATCCAGAGACCGCCCCACCTTGAGATCCATCTCATCTACAGACACCAAATCCCTACACTATTGCCAATGCCAAGAACTGCTTGCAAACAGGAGCTTGGCATGGCTGTCCTGAGAGGTTCTGCCAGCACCTGACTAAGACAGATGCAGATACTCACAGCAAACCATTGGACTGAGCCTGGGGACCCCAGTAGCAGAAGGATTGAAGGAGAGGAATAGGATTGCAACCCCACAGGAAGAACAACAATATCAACTAACCGGACCCCACAGGGCTCCCATGGACTAAACCACCAAACAGAGTATACAAGCACATGTCCTTGGCACCAGCTACATATGTAGCAGAGGACAGTCTTATCTGGCATCAATGGGAGGAGAAGGGCTTGGATCTGTGGAGGCTTGTTGCCCCAGAGAAGGAGGATGCTGGAGGGGTGAGCCAAGAGTGGGTGGGTGGGTGAGTACACTCTTAGAGGCAAAGGGGGTAGGAGGATTTTGGAGGACAAACGGTGAAGGGGGACAACAATTGAAATGTAAATAAATAAAATAATTAATAAAAAAGAGAATCTGAACAGATACAATTATGAAATTGCCACTCTTTCAAGGTTTTGATTTAAATCATGAATGTATATTAAATTTCAAATACATAGCTTTTTAAATATTTATGTATATGAGTGTTCTTTTACCTGCATGTACATATGTATACCATGTGTGTGCCTGGTGTCTGTGAATGTAAGAAGTGTAATCAGATCTCCTGGACCTAAAGTTACAGTTGTAGGTGCTGGGTCCTCTGTAAGAGCAACAGAGAACTTAACCACTGAGCTGCTAACTCTATAGCCCTATTTTGGTTTGGAGACAAGGATCTCACTATATATACCAGGCTGGCCTTGAACTCATAAAGATCCACCTGCCTTTGGCTGGGATTAGAGGAGTGTTTCACCACATTTGAATAGATCTTTTATATGGACATAATTATTTGATCATTTCTAGTTGGATATATTATTATGTTATATTGACAATTTCATTGCCAAATAATATTTATGATTTTGGCAAATAATGACTTCAATACTTATTATAGTGCCTGTCAATACTTTCATACAAATCAAATAAAGTGACCTTAATTGAAATGGTCATACCTTTTTTTTTTTTTTTCATAAATCACACATTTAATGTTACTTGTTTTCAGTAGGCTTTGAAAACCTTACTACTGTCACACTCAACTAGAAATAAGTTGACAACTCCTGACTAAATTCAGAGAAAATAAATATTAGTCTTCTAAAATATACAGGACTCACCTCCCTAATGTGAACACAAAATTCAAGTACCTCCAATGTTCTCCCTTGAAGATATGTTAGCTGCACTCTGAGCAAAGAGCAACATTCCTTTGCATTTCCCAAGGCCACTACATTGAGATTCCTCAGATACCTATAACACTTGCTGAAGTTATCCCTTAAATATTTCT
>CM052716.1:70757244-70782856 GCA_028551405.1 Uromys caudimaculatus | reverse complement strand
TGGGAGAGCTGGGTTCTGAGGGTGTGGAGTACTCTTGGTTTCTGTTCTTTATGTTCTTACAAGATGCCTTTTGCCATCTTGTTGACTCTGATGTTAGCTGATCTTACTCTGTCCGGTTGTGGCTTGCCCCTCCTGCAGGCCTCTGTGTCAGTACTCCTTGAAGACCAGCTCTCTCTGAGAGGTGTTTGGGTTTGGAGAGGTGTCCCTCAGGGTCCGCTCTGGGGTGCAGAATGGAATCAGAAGGATCTTGTCCCCAGCTGTCCCTTGGTTCCTATGCTCTGAAGGCTCTGTAAAGGTGTCTCTTGATCCAGAAGTGGTGGTTTTGCCTGTGCTCAAAGGTGTGTCAGCACTTCTGGGATTCCCTGTTCTCGTGGAGCCTTGTGGCCCAGGCTGAGGTCCCCAGGCACATGTGTAAACCGGAAAGTTCACAGTTTTTCTGGCCCCGGGTTCTCACGCCCTGGATCCTGGCAGATCCGGGTGGGTCTGGGTGAGAGGGGTTGTTCCCCTTAACCCCACCCACGGCCTTTCCAGGCTTCTGGGAGGCCACCCCTCTCCGGTGCTCATTGGCTTCTGACTCCTGGCAGCCCAGGCAGAGGTTTACACCTGCAGGTGAAATCCGAAAGTTTCGGAGTTTTTCTGTCCCTGGGTTCTCAGGTCCCTGATCCCGGCTGATCCAGGCGGGTCTTCGTGAGAGGTGCTGCTCCCCTCAACCCCACTCATGGCCCTTTCAAGCTCCTGGGAGGTTACCTTTCTACGGCGCTTGTTGGCTAAGGTCTCCTGCTGGCCCAGGCAGAGGTCCCCAGGCACAGGTGTAAACCGGAAAGTCCAGCCCTTGTTTTTTGATTGAAAAGTTGAGATCATTAACATTTAAAGTTATTATTAACAGGTGTTTATTGATTGAAGTCATTTTGTTATTGATTTTTTTGCATTGGTGTTTTTGTCCTCAGTGATACCCTGTGTTTCAACAATTATAGCTTCTTTTTTTTTCTTTCTACAATCTCTTGACTATACTCATTCTTCTCTTCAGTATGAAATATTGCTTCCTGAGTTTTCTTTAGGGTTGATCTATTGAAAGTGTCTAGTGCAGTGGTTCTCAACCTTCCTAATGCTGCAACATTTTAATATGATTGTTCATGTTGTATTGACCCTTAACTCTTGTGGATAGCCTTGGGGCTTTTTGTATTCTAATTCTGCCCTTCTGGGAGGGACTTCAGACAAGGAGTGAGTTACACCTGTGACTTCTTGTGAACCAATCCCCTAATGAATAAAGGAGCCAATCACTGGGCATGTAGCAGGAGGGACTTTCAGCGGGAAGAAGAAGAGAGGAAGCAGGAGAGAGAGAGAGAGAGAGAGAGAGAGAGAGAGAGAGAGAGAGAGAGAGAGGGCTTTTGGAATGGGGACAACAAATAGGAAAGATGTAGCTACTAGAGTCTCTTGGTATCATGGCAGATCCACAAGGATTCTCCACCAGAGGAATCAGATTTTGATAAGGCTTACAAGATTAGGTTTTAGTTGTTGTGTCCAGAGATTGAGTTACTATTGTTTCTGAGCTAAGTTTGTGTTGCGTTTTTCTTCATGCAGCAGCTCGTCTGGGTTCCAGAGAGAAAGTACAGCGGCAAAGTGCGGGTTTGCCTGATGTGCACCACAGAGGCCATGGGGGTATTGAAGCATGGGACTGGTTTGATAGCCACCTGCCAGTGGGAACCTAGTGAGCTGGGTGGAGAGATAGTGGAGCTCTGACTCAGAACTCCTCGAGATAAAAGCAGGTCGGCCATTGCTCGCCGATGCTTGCCCAGCCAGCCTGCTGGGATGAGAGAACCAGGGTGTAGTGTGGGAACAAGCTAAATATTCCTTCATTTTTAATAATTTCCCACAACACTTAACCATAAAATTATTTTATTGTTGCTTTAGAAATGTAATTTTTCTACTTTGTGAATTGTAATATAAGTATCTAACACATTGAATATCTGATATACAACCCTCAAAAGGGTTGCAACCCACAGGTTGAGAATTTGTCTAATGACGTAAAGAGTGTTCTTTGCACTTCTTATATTTGTGTGGTTAAGTATTAATTTAGTCTGTAAATGTTTTCTTCTATGACCTTATTGATGATCTGCTCTATGCTACTGACCTGAGATTTTTCTTCATGTATTCCTATCATTTGAATGTTTGGTCTGCATGGTGTCCCATATTTCCTCTATGTTCTTTTCCTCTGTGTGTGTGTGTGTGTGTGTGTGTGTGTGTGTGTGTGTGTGTGTGTAAATAATATTAATTGATTATTTGTTTATATTATCTTCTATTTTATCTTCAAGTCCTGATCTTTTGTTTGATTCATTCTACTTAAAAGGGTTTTACTTGAATTTCCTAATTGGTTATTGGATTTTTCAATTCCAGCTTCATTTAAACTCGAGTCCCCTTCAAGGTTTCTATCTCTTCATTAAATTTCATTGTCAAATCCAGGATTATCTTCACTATTTCCATCAGTTTTATGGTTGTGGTTTTTTGGGGCATCATTTAAACATTACTCTCTTTAAGTTTTATGTCTTTAATGTCACTAAGCTGCTTCTTTGTGTATTCTTTAAACTCCTTAAATTCTTTGAAAATAGTTATAATATTTTTAAACATGGGTTTCATCCAGGCTGTTCTTATTGGTAAATATTTGTTGTGGATTGGTTCTAATGCTATTTGTGTTAATTCAGCTCTCAAAACTACACAGGAACCTGCATGTCTGCATGTAAGATGCTGAGGGTTCCTGCCCCCAGTTGGCTTTAATTGGTAAATAAAGTTTCCAAGGGCCAATGGCTGGGCAGGGAGACAGAACTGGGAGTCTTTGCTATTCTAAAATGATGTTTTCAACATTTGTTCAGTAAAAGTACTTTTTTTCAAGAATAAATTTTAATCAAAAGTCCCGGAAGTCCGGACTGCTATCATCAGAGAAGTGCTACTGTGATTAGGAAAGAGACAATCATCTGCCTCCCCTGTGGCCCTTTCTCCTTCCATTGGGCAATGATATCTGACAAAGCAACACTTGATATAAAGTTGGAACCCTCAGGTGTTTAAGTTGTCTAATTCTTTATTACCCTGTGTGCATTATCTCCTCTCTGTTTTCCTCATACCCAACACTTCATCCACATGAAATCTCCTGTGGGACTTTTTCCCTGCATAAATGTCCCATCGGTGCTTATTGAACTGACACATTAGGGCATGACTGAATGAAGATGAGTATGATGTGAGGCCTCTGTCAAGAGGAAACATTGTGCCAGTAGGAAAAACATGTTACAAAAACAGTAACTAGTCAGCTGAATAGAATGCCCTGTTTACAGAAGCAACTTTGAGATGGGAAAGATCTTTTTGAAGTAAGCGACATTAGTCCTCTTCACAAGAATGAGTTAGGACTTGGGAGCAAATTATGGAGGAAAAAATGTCCTTTGTTGGTGGAAATAAATTGAGATGAGAATTAGCATGACCTTTTTCCTGTTCAGGAAGGAGAGAATCTTACAGGAAGGAAGGGATGTGTTGGTAGGAATGAGATATGTGCAGAGATGGATACACTGTAACAAAGCAGTAGATGGCCTACTACATGATTAGATATTACTTCCTGAAGGTAACTGTCATCTGCTGCTGAGAGAGTAATGTGGTAAAAGTAGTCACTTAAGTTCTTGAGGAAAAGAGTACCATAATTCAAGTCATAGACTAAGATATTAGTCTGGCAATAGTTTGCTGATATGAGAGACTTGCTGGAGGGCTCTTTTAATAATAAATGAGCTCTCTCCTTGCCTACTGATAAAGAGATGCTGAAGCCTACACTCGAATTCACAAACTCCCACATAATTTGTAATAAATGCTGACATCAGCTGCATAACCTTTCTTATATAGATGAAAGCAATTCAATGCCAGATTTAAAACAAGCTCATATGTTTGCAAATAAGGTCATTTGAAAAGAAAATACAAAACCAGAATATTCTCAACATTGTAACATCAATAATAATGCTTTAGCTATTTTCAAACTTCATTTATATACTCAATTACTGGTAGTTTATTAACTTTGTTTAAAATTTTGCATATGAGGGACTAGTTTCTGGCTGGTTTTCGTAGAAGTGGCAGGGTATCATTATATGTAGATTCATGTGCATTTCTAAGTTCCAAACTCAATTCACCCTCCTTTAGCTTGAGAATTTGACTTGAGAATATTCCTTCCTAGTACAAGGCACCGAATACAGATGAATAGTAAGTGAATATTGTAAATGATAGAACTCACATTCCTTATTTCTAATGGGTCTCCTTCCAATTCCTTGCTTAGAATAGGGTTAATTTATAATAGAGATGCTACCCTTTTGCTTACTAGCATCTGATGTATGCTGCTGGAGGAAGGGTAGAATTGATTCTGGTTGTTTTATAGATTTTGCAGCCTCACTGATAGATTAACATCGCTCTGTCATGTCTTCTCACAAATTTTTGCCCTTCCTGTTTTGCATTTGGGGCTCATCTGCTTTATTACAACTTTAATTTGGAAAAGAAGGAATCATATTAAAGGAACAATGGAGTCAACAAGTCTAATATATGATTCATACAAATTCCTGAAGTGTTTTTCTCTAAAGCAGAATTTTCACATTGAGATTCTCATTAAGTGAAAGGCCCAGCATGTCAAGCCAGCTACAGGTTTAATAGAGAGTTCAGAACCTTTTCTCTCTGTCATTGCTACTGAAGACATCATTAGAGCTACAGTAAAATAAGAGAATGTCACATAATGTCAGTCTAGTCATAGTGCAACTGTTCTATTTTCATTAGTGACTCAGTTGGTTACTATGGAAACTTCACTCTAGTATGAGGAATACTAGAGCTGATGCTTCTCTGTCTCTGTTTTCAGCTAGAACAAATTGATCCCCCACCTCATGGGCTCCTGCCATGATATTTATATCTAGGTCATGATAATAAAGCAATTTAAAAATATGTCTGTTGAAATTCTAGTCAGGCAAAGAGGCTTCCCACTAAAAAGGAGAGCAAATATAGGATTTCTAAGTTGATTTGAGCACCAATTACCCTTAGGAGGTAGGTATTCCCTTCTGCCCTGTTTCCTGGAGAGATTGCAGTCCTTTTGGGGACTCGTTCTGCACAGTTTCCATCCTGGCTCCAGACATTTTATTCAGGGTTTTCAGGGTACCCTACACGATCCAACCGAAGTCCACCTATTTATATGTTTCTTATGGATTAACTCAGTTTCATTTCATCTATTTCCTTATTCATTTAGTTGCAGAGAGACTACAAACGTCACATTGAATAGCAGTTTTAGGCTGAGCTTGAACTCTAGCCATTCCCAGGCTAACAAGGGTCTGATCCAGTTGACATGTATACCCTGTTTTTGAAGGAGAGTAAACTGCACAAATAGATGCTTTCATATTACTTTGTAGTGCTTTATTTTTAAATTGGTTCTGGGACTGGAACTCAGGACTTTGTGTATATACGGCAAGGGCTCTACCACTGAGTTATATCCCCAACCCTATGTGATACTTTTCAAAGTTTTATTCACTGTCATTGATAATGATAATATATTTCCAGATAATATATGAAGCTCTGACACATGTATATATTGCAGAAGTATCAAATTATCTAATTATTGTATTTATCAGTGCTAGTAACACCTCATTGTGGCAGTGCTTAAAATTATTTCTATGTGATGTTTGTTTTAGTTGGGGCAATGGCATATTTTAAAAGTTGAGAGGGAGAAGGTAACTGACTCTGTCCTGAGCTACATCTCAAAACCAGGAATAGTAACTTAAACTTTGTTTTTAATAATTAATTTTTGTATTCATTTTACATCCCTCTTCTTCTTCCAGTCCCACTCATATAAATTCCTCCATTTATCTCTCGCTCCCCTTCTCTTCAGATAAGGGGAAGCAATCCTTGGGGACGATCCCATCCTGGGGCATCTAGTCACACAGGACTAGGCACATCCTCTCCTACTGAGGCCCAACCAGCAGTCCAGACAGGGGAAGAGGATCGAATGGCAGGAACAGAATCCAAGACAACCCTGCTCTACTTGTTAGGGGACCCACATGAAGACCAAACTGCATATTTGTTACAATTATGTAGGGAGTGTTGGTCCAGCCACTGCATGCTCCTTGGTTGTTGATTCAGTCTCTGTGAGCCACCATGATCCCATATTAGTTGATGCTGTAGGCCTTTTTGCGGTGTCCTTGACCTCTCTAGCTTTCTCAATTCTTTTCCCCACTCTTCCACAAGACACCCCAATCTGCCTGATGTTTGGCTGTGGGTCTATGAATCTGTTTCCATCCACTGCTGGATAAAGGCTCTCAGGAGACAGTTATGTTAGGAACCTGTCATTGTGTCTTTCTGTTTCTGGGTTACATCACTCAGAATGATATTCTCAAGTTCCATACATTTTCCTACAACATTCATAATGTCTGTGTAACAGCTGAACAGTATTCCATTGTGTAGATGTATCACATTTTCTTTATCCATTCTTTAGTTGAAGGACATCTAGGTTGTTTCCAGTTTCTGTCTATTACAAATAAAGCTGCTATGAACATAGATGAGTAAATATCCCTGTACCTTTTGGGTATATGGGTCCTGGGGTAGAACTATTTCCAATTTTCTGAGAAATAGCCAAACAGATTTCCAAAGTGGTTGTACAAAGTGTCCTTAAAGTGTATTTCTATGTGAATATCTTTGGGGTTCAGAACTGGGGCTGTAAGACTTGTGCTGTGTATCAACACAAAATATTTTTTAGTAACTAGGATGGGATACAGTTTGAAATGAGAGGAAAAAACCCTGCAAGACCAAGTAAAGAGATTAACGTTGGAAAACTGTTTTGGAATTAGAGCAGGCCTGAATGAAGAAATCAACTTGAAGACTTCATTGTCTGTTAACCTTACCTATAGGATTAGTATAGTATTAGAGGCAAAACAAATGAAAAAATAAAAAATACTGAACAAAAGGCTGTTTGCCATACAGTAGTGGGATATGAACAGAGCCTTTGCAGCACCTATTTCCTATACAACAAAGTTATTTTATGACTCTTTAGTTATAGGCTTAATAAATTAATATTTTGTATATCAATAATAAGTAAAAATAAATGAAGCTGCTGCATAACAGACATGGTTGTTTCATAAGTGCATCAGGACCTTCTTAGTGAACCAAATGCTATTCATAATGAGACAGGAAAGTCTATTACTTCTGTGCTTATGTCACTATATAGCTCAGAAACTCAGACAACACATTCTATGATGAATGTCCTGTATGTACAGCCTGCTGGGAGAAGTCTTTTAGATATGGTCAGTGAAACACAAAGAAACACATACACTGAGGTCTGTGGAGGTTGGGTGCTCTCATTGACGTACCCTCTTCAGATTCTTGAATAGAGAGTTTAGAGTCAGTCAAGGAGGCTTTTAAAAGATATTTCACTTTAAAACCCTAGTAGCAGTTGAATCCAGGAACTGTAGGACTTAACATTCCAGTAAGCTGGACCTTTGCAAAATATTTTTGTAAATCATCTTTCAGGTTTTTATACATAATACATATGATATAGTATAAATTCTATCTAAAGGAAAACACATGACAATTGTGTCTCACGGCTATTCAATGGTATGTCTCTTTGGGGAGAGCTACTACAAAGGAGCACAGAGGAAAGAGAGCTTCTCATGAATCCTTCCCGGAAACCACAATCCAAAGAAACACTTAGGGAAATCATAGAATATGATGTGAGCTTTATGCATTCTGATTTTATTTTACTTTATTTTATTACTTAAAATGCTCATTGGACATATAGAAAGTTGGATGTCTTTTCTTTCCACCCCAGGTTCATGGCTGGGGTCTCTATGACATGAGATTGACTAACAATTTTTAATTATACAGACAGACTTAATGCCATCTTCTGGTGTGGTCTCCATAGTAACAGGAGACCCAACCAGTGGTAATGAACTAGGCCAATGGGGCTAATTTGAGCTTGTTGGACTGATTTTTCCCAGCATTTCTATGTCTCTGGAGTCAAAGAGGCCATTTGTACACAGAAAAAGGTCACTTTACATGAGGGTCTATTTCCTACTTTAGGGTGTTGACAGAATGTTCCCCACCCTGCATGCACTACATGCTTCAAGGAAGGAGTTGGAGAACAGCAGAAGATTTTCTGTGGTTGTTTTCTGAAGTTCTTCCAACTTAAAATATATTAGGGAAGTGTGTTCTTAACCCTATGAAACCATAGTCCACATTCCAAATGAGCTGCCTCAGATTTTTTAATGAACTACATCCTATTATGTGCAATGAGACCGTTGAAAGCAGCACCCATTTTTATACCATCCACGAAAATCCATGCAAAGAAAACCCTTGGTCATATGCTATTGCACCATACCCTATACAACATTGACAGGGAAGTTTGTAAAGGTGTAAATTATGCATGGATGAGTATCTATACTTGTAATTTTTATCATTTTGCAAAACTGCTTTTGACTAAGCACTATTGCACTATTTTCTACTCCCACATAATACATATGACATTTATTGTTCTCCAACATCCTTATTGCCACAATTTGCTTCACTTTCTTTTTGCTCAGTTCTGTTGCAGAGACAAAAATGTTTGTTTCATTGTAGCTTGCATTTGTGTTTCCCTTGTTAGAAGTTAAATTGAGAAATTTAAATATACTAATGCATTGCATTTGGCTGACTACAACTGTGATCTTTGTACTCAGGAAGCTGAGCAAGGAAGATTCAAAATATGAAGACAGCCTAATCTAAAAAGTGAGATCCTGGCGCAAAAATTAAAAGGCATTTGTGTTCATTTTCATAAATATTTGTTCATACAATTTTGATAACAATAGCTTACTAAAATAAATTGCAAATCTGTTTCTATTTTGACTTTTCTATGGTTTTATTACAGAAATTTTTTATTTAAGGCTTCTAAATTTTCTATGATAATTAAATGTTTTTACTCCCACTTTACACATGCATGCACACATACCATATGTATATCTGCCCCACATATTTTTAATTTTTAACATTTATTTTTATGTCTTCAAAATTTTAGTTTCAAAAGTAAAGTAAGAGTTAAAGCAGTTTACTTTTTCTCCTATCTGCTTTTTCAGCATCAACTTTGGGGTTATTCATTTTGATTGACTGACTTTAAATGACTTTCTAACATCAAATGTACCCACTTGGACCATTTCCTTGCTATGATCTACTCCATGGGGTTCTGTGTGTTCATGTACAAGTAGCACAGAATTCTTTTGACTCTACTCTAGTTAATGAGAGCAAGCTGCTGCCAATTTTAACTCTATCCTTTATGATCAGGCTATCAGTATTAGCACTGGTTCCTGGAAGCTGATTTCCATGCCAGAAGGGGATGCTAGAAGGTTCCCACAGCAGAAGGGTGATTGCAGTTCTTTGTGTTTTTCCCCCCAGTGGCGAATAGTCCTCCAGTGAGCCTCACCTCGTTTGCCAGATAGTGCCTGTGACTCCCTACAGCTCAGCTTCCATTTAACAGTTGAGTTCCTGTTCACTGCTTCTAACTCTCTTTTTCTACCACATGGGAAGAACTCTAGTTTAAGGGAAAGCCAGGGTCAAAGCAGTGATACAATGTTTGCCTTTATATGAATGCAAAATTTACTTAATTATACTTTTAATTTTATAATATTTAAAGATTTTTTTTTTACCAGAAATTCAAATTGTAGTACAAACTGATCTATTGTTTTTTTTATTTAGAATCTTCGAGTGGTTCTCAACTTGTGGATCACACCCCTTTGGGAATGAACCCTTCCACAATGTTAGCATATCAGATATTCTGTATATTGTTGTGACCATTTTACAAACCCCAAAAGGCCACCATGGAGCTGATTAAGATGCAATCGCATTAGGGTCTTTATTCAAACTGGAGTTTGGGCCACACCATCCCATCATTACTGATGCAACAGGGCAAGAGTTTGAAGCCCCAGGACCAGTTTCAAGCGAGCATTTGTAGAGGTAAGCAAACAAGTAAGGGAGTTTCCAGCATTGCATACATCTGACTGGGGGAATGGCTATTATGGAATTTACTGCCCTTTGAAATGACTGGCTGTTGCTGGGATCCAAACCATAAACTTTCATAAGTAAATATCTTTAGGTACAATGATAACTTCTGCTTTCTTTCTGATGGGTGGTTGTTAGGGAGTGACCTGGAGACCAGGGTTAGGTACAGGTCTTGTGTTTAACTCCAGTTCAACTTTAGGACCGGTTTCTAAGATAGAGCCTGAACCCAAGATGGAGTTGGTCTGGTCTCTTAATATCAGATATTTATATTATGATTCATAAAGTAACAAATTATAGTTCTGAAGTAACAATAAAAATAATGTTATGGTTGGGGTCACAGCAACATGAGGAATTGTGTTAAAGAATCACATCATTAGGAAGGTTGAAAACCACTAATCTAGACAATAGTGAAAAACTTCTAGCTTAGGTTGCAGCAATCCTGACAAGTCATTACTATGTGGAATCATAGCATCCTCTCAGTTTCAGACATGTCAATTTATATACCTCTTTTCTGTTTTTTTATGTTAATTGTTTTTGGTTAGTATACAAAGTATTGTTTCATTATATTTTCATAAGAGTGTATCATTGAATTTTGCATAAATCTAGCCCTCTTTATCTACTCCATTCCACTTTTATTGTCTTCTTTTCTCCATTTAAATAGTATTCCTTATTTTCACACACACGTATGAGCACACACACACACACACACACACACACACACACACTCACAACAATCTAGATCTCACTGAGTCATTGAATATTGTAAATCCATAATGTGAATCTTTCTTTACCCTTTCCTAGTGGATTTAGGGTGATCATGTACTGAATAAGAGGTCACATTCAAACCTTTGAGAATTTATTAGATACTGACAATTCAGTTATCAAATTTCTGGGAACTTAAAAATGCCACTATGGTCCATCAGTCAATGTAGGAGTCTATGGTTGCAGACAATACAGTTTTACCTTAAGTCTAAGTAATAATGGGTCAGATTGATTCAGGAATCTGTCTTTGGTTTATTTTCACATTTTTGAATGTATAATTGAAATATTGAAAACTGTCATAATCCTATATTGAATTTAAAACTATGGAAAATATTAATAGACATCTCACTAAAGGAGAGAGAGTTGGCAAAAAAAAAAAACCCACATAAAATCACACAAAAAATCATTTGTCATTAACTTTACAAGGCACTAGATACATATTATAATCCTATTATAGCTGACAGAGAAAAAGCTGTCTAGAGCAGAACAGACACACACACACACACACACACACACACACACGAGTGTGAGAGACAGAGAAAGAGAGAGAAACAGACACAGAGAGAGCGAGCAACAGAGAGAGAGAGTAGTCTTGAAAGCCGTCTCACCAACTTGACCCAAGTGTGTGCAACTTCACATGTTTCTTTCTACCACAGCCAAACAGCCCTTCTCTTGGGACTCCTTCTCCAAGCTGATGCTGGTCCTTGGCTCTGCTGATGTCCTGAATGATTTTTTTAAATGCACATGTCTTAAGGTTACATCTTTGTGTTCTAAATCTACACATGTTTGACAAACACAAAATGTTAAGTGTCTATCATCTTAATTTTTGGGCAAAGTCATTTCATTGTTTTAAGAACCCTCTATCGCATGAATTATTCACCCTATTCTTTCCTCCATACCTATGGCCATTAATGAGTTTTTATAAATTTTTTCTAGAACATCAAGTAAATGGAATCTTACAATATCAGGTTTATTTGTTTCACTTAGAAATACTAATTATGTTTCTTAGGTTGGAAGGCCACCTTTGAGGTATAGATAACATGCAAACATATCAATTCAGTTATTTATCCCAGATTACCTTTTGATTTTCCTATGAATCATCTTCCTGTTATTCTAGCCACTTAATTCTTAGGAAGCCTCAAGCACACATTTTCTTTTAACATTGTAAAAGAATTCAGAGATGTGTCTGCCTTTGTTAAGCACAGAGGATAAACTAGTAGGGTGGGACCCTGCCCTGAAGCGGACATTTCCACCCTGCCTGTGCCTAACCTTACTCTGTCGTAGGCTGACTCTGAACTCAGGAATCTATCTGCTTTTGTATTTTTCTGACGAGCTGTCTGCTTTTGTATCTTTCTGACAATTTGTCTCCTAGTGCAGCTACCTTTGTTCATTTAGATTCGTGAAGCCCCTCATAGTTCATATTGTATCCTTATACTTTTGCATAGTTGAGAAATTATATATTTTTAAATGCATGGCTTTAGAGTTCTTTTCTACAGCCCTAAGGGCTGTCCTGAAGGTTCTAGTGTTTACCATTTTGCTGAGACATAGACACATCCTAAACTCTTGGACTCCTAATTGTCATGGAGTCATTTACATTAACAGGGAGGACTTTCCTCAGAAGGAAAGATTCCTCCACTGTTAATGCTGGTTCAAGAAAATATGTACAATATTATACAAACAAGCCCTATGCCCACAGCAGCTATTGACACTCATGGAGGCTCACACAAGGGCCCTGTCCCAGGGACAGGAACCATGTAACTCTGTCACCAATAAGGGCATTCATCCCACGCTGGGCACAAGAGAATTCCAGGAAATGGGGAGGAAAAGGCAAAGCACAGAAATATCTTGCACATGCATGACACATTGCTTCCTCTGACAGAGGAAGGGCTAGGTAAGGAGCTAAATATTCTTAAAATTGGAGTGTTAAAAAATAAAGGAATAAAGACTACGGCAAAGTGTGACACCAAAAACTTTTTACTGAAGATGGGCACAGATGAACAATCCCAGTGTTGTTATGCCCATATACTGCTTTTTAAATTAAAAATGAAATGAAGAAGTTTGAATGGAGGCATTTTGCACAAGTAGACACTTAAACTCCCAGAAAACATAATGCAAGCATGGGACATCTCCTTAAGAGTCAGGGATGCCTAGAGAGCTACAAACAACACAGGCTACTGCCATTATTCTTAGTTGTCTACCATAACTATATGGTACAACCCTAGTGCTAAAGATACCACACGCTTGGCTGCAGAACATAGAAAAAACAATTTTAAACTGATCTGGTACTGGTTATCTTTTATAGTTCTGTTGGTGATATGCAGGCTGCTAGGGTAGGACAAAAAAATCAGTGGTCATGATGAAACAGGCTGACTCCATGGTAGACTTCAAATTGGCAGTTCAGGAGATTAGACCTAAAATTTCAGGCTTTAGACAGCTAGAGAGAAACCGCCCCATCCCCTGGCTTGAAGCAAGGACAATGGATCAGCAGTTTCCAGCCAGCCCCTATCCCCCAATAATGGAATGTCCTTAGAGATAGAGTAAGATAATGCCCACCTACCCTGGTACTCCTCAGCAACAATTTCCAGCTACCATGCCCCAGGAATGGTTCTGGAATGCCAAGAGATAGCGTAAAACAAAGCCCACATTCCCTGGGATCCCCCTAAGATGCTTTAAATTGAGCCTGTGAGAGCCCACTTCAGGGTGTTTCTGTCTTGATAATGGAAGACCCCAGCATGCTGGACTTCTGTAAAATAAAACACTCTTTGCATTTATATGTTATTTAAGTCTAAGGTGTCACTTTTTGGCGAATCGTGGACCCTCATAGTCATAGCCAACATTGGACTTTCTGCATGCTGCGACACCAGGCAAGATGTGCCATGGTGAAATAGTGTCACTACTGCTATGATGGGGTAACTAAACACTTTCTGGTTGAACCTGAGGCCTGTTCCATAGAAAAGAATTTATGCCTGGTATTTTAATAATTGTCGATGGTCATTAGCTATGGAGGTCCTAAATCCTAGGACAGAACCAGCTATTCTTATTTTGTTAAATGTTAATGTTATCAAATTCCCTTCTAAATATTTGTATGTACACCCATAGGTCTGGACAACTCTCAGCCTTGGCCAGAGAAGCCTTTTTGCAGTGAACAATGCAGACAGTCAAAACTGGTCAAAATGTTGAGAATAAGAAGTTTCTTCAGTCCTATGTTGTACTGTATCACCACCTGGGATGCATGCATGTATGTGCACACACATACTACCCCAAGAAGGCTCAGCAAATATATTGCAATAGAAAGCTGAAAGACTGTAAGAGCCAGAGAACAGGGAGGGGTCTATGAAATATTGTCTTCTGGAAATAATGTTACTGTTGCATTAATTAACTCATAGCAACTGTTGTTACCTGCATCATACCTGCACAAGATCAAGGTAGCCATAATTCTGGCATAGATGGGGAAGTGTTTTCCAGGCCTCAGCAGTGTATACAATCACAAACAATAAAAATTAATGATAAAAAAGAAAGAAAAGAAAAGGTAATGGTGGCAAGAATAGTGCCGTTGGCAATGAATTAGAGCTGAAGACAAAAGAAATAACACTTAATTTAACATGACTATATCTAATTACACATAAAAAGGGCTATATTGCATGTACATTCTGCTATGCAAAAATGTATTTCATTGCTATATTTCCTCAAAGGGAATGAAGTGAAACACAGCAATATAAAGAATCAGTACCCCATCTTGGTTTCTAATCTAATTCCATTCCCAATAACAGGGGAAAGAGCTCCTTAGAGAGAAGAGTGTTTCTAGAGGGGCAGGGAGATGCAAAGTGATCAATGGAGCAAATAAATAGCCCAGAACTTGTGGTAACAGAAAAAAAGGTGTTTAAAAATCAAGCAGCCACACTGGTATATGTTATAAGGCACGGAAGCCAACTAAAATAGTACCTACTGGCCAACGCTAGGCAGTCTACATATAGCATTGATTCATAATAAACTATATTTTTAACTATTTATGAGATCATAATTGTAATTTTAATGTTAGCGATAGAGAAGGGATACATTTCTTGTTCACAGAATTTAGGGAAATTATATTGATACTCTGTCTTAAAAGAGATGATATAGTCTGTGACTTCCTGCCAAAGAGCATGGCTTATCAAATTTGAAAACAAAGTATAGTCTTAAAATGTAGACACATCTAAATAGTACTTCTGCCGGTAGACTAAACTCAATATTATCAGTGATAGAACATATTTTTAATATACATGTCCTTTAATATACATGTAATGAGATACACATGCCACCATACTTCTGTTATCTTTTTCCCTAACGTCTGCAGCCCCACTGCAACCATGACAACCATACCCAGGAACCTCCAATTGAAGAGTGTTCTATAACACAATTGATCAATTCTTTTTGAAAATGTCAAAGTCATCAAAACCAAGAGAAGCATGAGGAGCCAGGACAGCTTAGAGAAACTTTTGGAAGACTGAGTACCATGTTATTCTGCATGGATGAAACATGGCTTTAATTAAAACTGGGAGAAGTCAGAATATACTGAATTTTACATTGAATATATATTAACATTAGTTAATAATGGTTCATTAATTATAACAAAAGTACCATACTAATGGAAGATATTAGTAACACACAGTGTTAATATAGTGATACTGTAAGACCCCAACCCTTGGTCAGTGGTACTTACTTCAAGATGACCCCTAATGAGACATTGAAAAGCAGATTGATGAAAAAGCTAGTCCATAAGGTGAATGACTAAAAGGCAACCCCAAATGGCTATTCCAAGCAGTTTTTATACTTATTAGAGGTACAGGTTACAACAGCAAAATTACAATTCAACCTTACTGGCAAAGCATAATGACCTTTAAGTCTATTGGCTAGCAAGCATGGCATGCATTTGAACTCTATCCGGGACTTTTCAGAGAGTCAGGTGACTAACAGTCAGTACATTCTGAGAATTTTTACTCAAGAATGTTCCTGTGGTTGGAGAATGGAACTTGGCCTAGCCTTGACCCCAGGCAGGAGGCTATAAAGAGGGTGTGGGACTGGAAAAAGCCCTTAGGGTTCCTCATTCCCCCCTTTTCTTGTACAAGCTCTAATCCTGGAGCTATGCTCAGGGGTCTAGGGTAACTAACTCATATTCTTCAGGTTCTGTCCTCAGTGTCTCATATTGTTGGCGCAGCATCAACTGTACAGCTTCTAATCTCTCTTTTATGAAAGCTATAAGCTTGTTCGCTTGTTCAATATGCAGGTCCAAAGGTCAACAATAGCAGGAGAACAATTAGGGGTTCTAACAAGGTGGTTAGCTAAGGTGAGGTGTTAAACCAGCCCTGACTCTGTTCTCTTTCTCTCTTCTGCTTGGCTAGCCATTCTCTCACCTTGGCCATAGAATCCTTAACTACCCCAGGATGATCTCTGGTATGTGCTTCCCAATGTTTCACACCCTCGGGGAGCACAGTAAAAGTGATTGCACCCCCCCCCACAGTGATGGGCCTGCTGCTGGCTTCTACCACCTCAGGGTCACACATATATGGGCATTTCTTGCAGGACACTCCTCAACTTCGGGTGTCCACACCCTAAGCCCCACCTTCCAAGGCTGCTTCTGGGACACGGTTTAGATTCTCAAGTCCCTTGTCTCTCATATTCGGGTAAAGCTTCCCCCTATGTCTTGAGAGTGGGGTTATTCCAGGAGTCAAGGCCCGCTGCTAACTTACAGAGATCAAAGACAAGGTCTGTAAACCAGGTACAAGGCAGGTACTCTTCTGTAGTAGAACAAGCTACATCCCCAGTGGCTGAGAGTACTTGCCAAGTCACTTTGGTAGAGTTGTGGGAGGTGTTGAAGCTCAGTGCAGGCAGGAATGTACATCATAGCCATCTCATGTTTTCTCTGGCCTTGCAGAAGGGCAGGTAATCTTGAGCTTGAGGGGGTGTCTGGCTGCTATCCAATTGGCATCAGGTGCAGGCGCTGGTCTGACATGAGTTACATGAACCCAGGCAGTTTCTCCATCCACTTTAACGTTGGAGTGGTCAACAACACCAGGAATGGCCCTTTCCACTTTGCTTTCAAGTTTTTAGCATGATGCCTCTTAACATATACCCAATCTCCAACTTGGTGCTCACGTGGAACCTCTGGGGTACCTGCGCTATTCAGGGCACTAAGTTTAGGCCACAATTCCTGGTGGTTGATCTGGAAAGTTTGCAATCGAGCCATAAGTACCTTGTCAACCTGAAAAGTCACTGGGTGGGGGGACATCAAGAACTGGAGACAAGGGAGTGGGAGTCACATACAGGATTTCAAAAGTGGTTAAAATGGTAGGGGATGTTCTGGACTCAGAACAGGGCCAGGAGAAGGAGCACCACCCAGTCAGTGCCAGTCTCCAATGACAATTTAGTTAAGGTCTCTTTTTGGGTTCTGTTCATTCTCTTTTATTATTTTTTCTATTTTTTTTTGAAACTTTATTTACATTTCCAATGTTTCCCCCTTTCTAGGTCTCCTCTTTGGAAATCCCCTATCCCCTCCTCCTCCCCCACCTCTATGAGGGTATTCCACTTCCCACCCACCCGCCCACCCACTCCCATATTCCCACCTTGACATTCTCCTTTACTGGGGCTTCTAACACCCTCAGGCCCAAGGGCCTCTCTCCTCCTGATGGCCAACAAGGTCCTCCTCTGCCACACTACCTACCCTGAGCTCTGGGAAGAGTACACACAATGGAGCTTCCAATTAGCCCCTAATATCTCTGCCAATCCCTGACTTACCTTAGAGACAAAAGCAGGACTATTGTACGATTTAATTACCTTGAACACTCTGAACCTTGGGAAAGTTTTCTGAAATATCTTCTTGGCTACCACACTGGGGAAAGCCTCAACCGATCCAGAGAAAGTATCCACAAACACTAGAAGATATTTGTAACCATATTTTCCTGGCTTAACTTCTATAGAATCAACCTCCCAATATGCTACAGGCCATTCTCCCCTAGGTCTTTTGCCCTGTTTATTCTTGGTCACATAAGCACTCACTTGCTGGCATACCTTACACTGTTCTACTATCTTGATGGCCGAAAACCTGAGGTCTGTTATATATACTTTAGTTCCCTTAATTGCTTGGACCAGCTTTTTATCCCTTATATGAGTCTGTCTGTGCTTTTGGCCTAGTAAGTCTTTTGCTTGCTTTTTGGAGGTATAGTTTTTCCTTCTTGTGTATGCCACTCCCCTTCCTTCTCTAGGTAATAGTTAGTAGAGTGGTTAGCAATCTGAGTCCTTTCTTCTATATATTTTAAGTGAGGCCATTCCTTAGTCCAGTCCCATTCCCCAGGGGTGTCTCTTGCAGGCCCATAAGCAGAATGGGCTTCTGCATAGCCACTTCTTGAGCCACTTGATCTGCCTGGTTACTATCTCAGGCCACTGAGTCTCTTCCCTTCTGATGTCCTGGGCAATGAATAATACTCATAGTTGTCAACTTTATCAGGGCAGCCAAGAGACCCAAGATTTCCTGCTTGATTTTCATTTCTTTTCCCTCTGATGTGAGCAGTCCTCTTTCTTGGTATATAACCCTGTAGATGTGGTCTGTGGCAAAGGCATACCTGCTTCTGTGTAGATGTTAATTTTCTTGCCAGCCCCAAGTTCCAAGGCTTTGGTGAGGGCAATTAGCTCCAAATTCTGCACTGATGTGCCAGGGTGTAGAGGTTCAGCCCAGATGACATTTGTGCCATCCACCATCGCAACACCCACTCATCTCTGACCTTCATGGAGAAAAGTGCTCCTGTCAGTAACCAGATAGCCTCGGCTCCTGGCAGGGGTCAGTCTGAGATCTTTCCTCCACCCATGGGCTCTCCTCTTGGGCCAGTTAGTTGCGGCTCATCTGAAAGGAAGTGTTTCTGGGCCCCCATCTTGGAGAGTAAGTCTCAACCTAATAGAGGGTAGGAACAGTCTGGGATGACCATAAATGAATGGGATACCTGGCCCATTCCTAGGTCTACTATTCTTCAGGTAGTCCATGAATACATTTTGGTGTCAGTGACTCCTTGGACCCACAATTTTTTCTTGGAAATAGGACCTTTGGCTTGGAGGAGGACTGAGTGTTGGGCCCCAGTATCCACCAAAAATTGGGTGGGTTTCCCCTCCACTTTCAAGGTTATCCTGGGCTTGGGGAGGGGGTCTAAACCCTGTCTTCCCTAGTCACTGTCTTCCCCTAGGCCTAACACCTTTACCATTTTGGAGTGATTTTCCCAAGGCCTGGGATTTCCTGCCTCTGGCTTCTGTTTGTTGGGGCATTCAAGGGTCCTGTGGCCTCTCTCCTTGTAATATGTGCACTGGTCCCATTTCAAGGGCTTTTCTGTGTCTCTTTGGTTAGAGTCTCTCTTATCTGCTTTCTCTAACTACTGTAGCCAAGATTCTCTGTAAATTCCTTTCTTGTCACTTTTCTTTTTTCATCTCCCTTTCATCTTCTTCCTTTCTCTTTCTCTGCTCTTTCTTCTCTTCTGTCTCCCTGTAATGGTAGACCTACTCAGCAACCTGGATTAAATTCCTCAATGACGTAGTCCCTCTATCCTCTGAAGCTTTTTCCTGATATCTCTACTAGCCTGGTCTATAAAAGCATAGTCACTGTAGCTTTGTGCTCCTCTCTGCTGGAGTCATAGGGTATATACTGGTGGAATGCCTCCATGAGCCACTCTAGAAAGGCAGCAGGTGACTCATCTGGTCCCTATCTAACCTCATCCACCTTGGTCAAATTTGTGGGTCATTGTGTGGCCCCCTTGAGACCTGCCAATGGAGCCTGGTGGTAGACCTTCAGGTGCTCCTTACCTTTGGTTGAATTAAAGTCCCAATCAGGTCAGGTCCAGGAAACCCGCTGTGGATGACAGCCTGGTCAGTTGATGGTGCCCCCATGTCTGAGAGGACATTCTTTCTGGTGTTCTGCATTATCCTCTCTCGATCTTTGGTCATGAAGAACACTCTTATGAGCTGTTGGATATCATCCCAGGTGGGATGATGAGTAAATAAAACAGTCTCAAAGAGATTAATCAGTCCCTTGGGGTAATCTGAAAAGGGGGGGTGTTAAAGGGAGATCCTTGAGGAGGGGCTATGGGAACTGGGGCCATGGTAGGGGAGTAAGGGGATGGAGGATCCATCAGTAGCAGATATGCTGTGGAAGGGTCCTGAAGGATGTTCTTCTTTACAGACTCATTTGGTCTCTACTGGGTTCTTCTCCTTCATGGGCAGGACCGTTGAAGGTCTGCTTAGCTACTAAGTTTGAACTGTAATCTTGCTGATGTAACCTGCGCCCCTAAAAAGTATAAAAACTGCTTGTAATAGCCACTTGGGGTTGCCTTCTTGTACCTCACCTTGAGGGACTAATTGAAGGATAAAAGGCTTTTATCCAAGAAGGGAGGAGTCCTCCACTGGCTCCTTCTTGGTAACTATATAGGGTACTTGGTCTGGGTGCCCAAGGGATCCTGGCTTAAAGAATCTTTCCTCTACTGCTTTGATCACCTGCAAGTTTAAAGTCCCTACAGGTGGCCACCCTACTCAGAAAGTGGGCCATTCAGAGGAGCAGAGAGTAACTAACTTGCCCTTCTTTACTACTGACAAGTTTTCTCCTCTTTCCCTAATTTCCCTCCAGTGGTTAACTAGGATGTTTAAAGGGGTAGATTCAGTCTGTCCCATGTCCAAAAATAATGTTAGTCCAAGTCCAAGAACATAGAGAAAGACAATTAACACAGACAGTTCGCCCCTGCCACGGGCACAGAAACCAGGTTATAGCAAAACTTGGTCAGCTCCTGTTAATACTGTGTCCTGCCATTTCCAAAAGGATCAGAGTCCTCCTGACTCTCTGATGGGGAGAGGAGGTACTGAAGCATCCTCCAGACTTCCCACGGTCATGGCTTTAAGGCATGTGTGCCCTCCATAATTGACCACACCAGACTAGAGGCTTTCCAGCTGACACTGTGCTCTAGAGCCAAAGTGAAAGCAAAAGACAGAGAGAAAAACACAGACAAACTTTGCCAAGCTAGGTCTTTTTCCATCTAATCAGTCTAGTCGGTGGTCACTGAGGTGGGAGGGGGGTTGAATCCTGGACATAGCCCCAAAATGTCAGTAGTATTTACCTTGAGACGCCCCCGAGCAAGACACTGAGACACAGATTGATGCAAAAGCAAGAGGTTTATTTTCTGGCATGTCTGGGTTGACCTTTGATTAGTCTCTCAAGGCGAATGACTAGAAGTCAACCCCAAATAGCTATTACAAGCAGTTTTTGTACTTATTATGGGCACAGGTTACATCAAAAGGTTACAGTTCAAACTTATTTTCTAAGCATATTGACCTTCAAATCTATTGGCTAGCAAGCTTGCCATGCATTTGAACTCTACCCAGGACTTTCCAGATTTTTACTCAAGAATGTTCCTGTGGATGGAGAATAGAACTTGGTCTAGCCTTGACCCCAGGCAGGAGGGGGAATCTGTAAGGAGGGTGTTGGACTGGAAAAAGACCTTAGGGTCCCTCAATACATCTGAACTTTTCCTTGTAAATCTAGAGAAGCTTAAAATTAAAATCACTAATACACATTATATGGAGATAAAAAAAATGGTGAAATACTTTTTCAGACATTCAAATCTGAATGATTCCATCCACAGGAGACATATACAACAAGAAATGTTACAGCAGATCCTCCAGATAGAATAATGCTGGCAGATGGACGTCTAGATGTGCACACACCATTAGAGACCACCAATAACATTTCATAATGAATTTCTATAATTTTTTATTCATTAGAATTATGTATTATGTGTACATGTTTTGGGGAGCATGGGCGTGTTAACAGCACAGTGTATATATGCCTATTGCATGCAGATTGAGCACACAGGACAACTTTCAAGAATCTCTTCTTTCCTTCCACTTATCTGGTGACCATACTCAGGTTATCAGAGCTTTT
This sequence comes from Uromys caudimaculatus, assembly GCA_028551405.1. Lineage (NCBI taxonomy): Eukaryota > Metazoa > Chordata > Mammalia > Rodentia > Muridae > Uromys > Uromys caudimaculatus. The sequence goes on along the minus strand of CM052716.1, from coordinate 70,761,138 downwards.
TACTTAATAAGCCATCTTGCTTGTTAGTATTTCTTCTAGGTTCCACCCCACAGTTACCTGGCAACAGCCAGATATGCCTGCCTCAGTATAAAAGGGGCTGCTTGCCCCCTTCTCATGCTCTTGCCTGCTTACTCACTTACCCTCTTCACTCTCTATCCCTTCCCTCCCCATTCTCCTACACCCCTCAATTGTGCATGGCTGGCTTCTTCTCCTCTCTCTCTCTCTCTCTCTCTCTCTCTCTCTCTCTCTCTCTCTCTCTTTCTCTCTCTCCCTTTCTCTCCCCCCCATCTTTCTGCCTTTCTCTGTCTTTACTCCCTCAACTCCCCTCTTCATGCCCTAAATAAACTCTATTCTACACTCTACCCATCATGTGGCTGGTCCCTCGGGGGAAGGGATGCCTCAGCCTGGGCCCCCCTTCCCCCAACCCCATCTTACCATACTGTGCCTCTACCAAACATATCCATGGCTTCCCTTTCTTTTTTATAAAACATAGCTTTGCTGGTTCTTTTTGTGATTTAAATCTACTTTTAAAATAATAGCTTGAGCAGATAGCAAGTGTTGGCTGAATATTATATCATAAGTATGATATTTATACTACTCCTTGAAGGCTCAGAGAATCACTGAAGAATGAGTGGGAAAAAATCTTAAGAGCTAACAAGAAGATAGTAAGGATTGTAAAATTCTGTCTTCTCAACATGATACAACTATTGCAACCATGACACCACTAAAGAAGAGGTGGCCTGCACAAGACCAGGTCTGTTAACAGTTAAATGTAGACCAAAGAGGGTCTCATCATCACCAATTCCTCCCAACTGGACTACAGAAAAGGGGCAGTCACTAGTGAGGCATGGCATTCAAAGGATAGCTCTAAAACCATAGTCACACAGACAGTGGGTCACAAAACAAAATAAGAACATAGTAATGAGAGAAATGAATGAATGAGAGAGGAGCACAGGGTGGAGTGAAGTGGGGACAAGAGATAAGAGAGAATGGGGTGAAAGTAATCTGAAAGCATTACATGCATGGTGGAGTCAGTACATATCCAGAGTGTATCTTCCACCATATAGCATAAAATTCTTACCACAGTAGTTTCTCCTGTTTTCCTCTTCCTATTCTGTAAGTTACTTTTGATATCAAATTCCAGGAAGAGAAAAACAGGAAACTATTGTGGTAAGATTTATGCTATATTGTAGAAGATACACTGTGGTGACAAATAAGCCTACTACAAATCCTAATATAGCCAATAAAATAGCAACAAAGTTGTACCTAAGAAGGCAAAACTGAACACAGAGCAAAAGAAAATTATAAAATATCCAATCCAAAGTAATACAGGAGAAAAAGAACACCTTACCTCACCACCATCAAAAAGCAATGAGTCTTTCATAAAAAGGTTAAAAGTGAAACAATGGAAAATGATGATAGAACAATAACTTATGAAGATAGACTTCACAGAGATGACTATTACGCAAAATAAAGTATCATTATCATCTCTTAATAATAAAAGGATCAATTAATTAAGAAGATAATTAATTCTGTATATCTATATACTTATTAAAGAACATAAGATATCATCCACCATACACTGTTTACTAACAATTGGCATGACAAAAGATTTGCTCAGTGTGTTTCAGCAGGTTCTTGAGGTTGATGGGGTGAGAGGTGGGGATTGAATCCAGGAACATAGCTATGCACACCAGGGCAGGTGCCCAGCCACCAACTCAACCTATAGCCATTGCACAGGCTTTTAGTGTATTGCTCCAAGTCTTCCTCAATCACATATCACTCAGGGTTGAATGCCATGAGTTACTATTGATGACATTTTAAAAAGGATGATATTTTGACATTTGCTATGATTGTCTTCATATACATTTTTACAAGAAAACACAAATAAAATAGATCAGAGTCTGGATTTTTTTATTCTACAAATGTTAGTGCTTGATCTAGCAAGATCTCAATAATTGAAGTCTTATTTTCAATTTCATCTAGCATTTAGATTGATGTATTGTTACAATACTGACCAAAGAATAGGAGCACCTTTTTAGGATGACATGATAGCAGAAGAATTATTAAAACAGTTCTTTTATGAATTACTGGGTATTGACTTTTGATGTTCTGGTGTGTCTGTGTGGTGAGTACTTAACTCTGACCTTGCACATCTTACACACTCTATTTGAGCTCAACTCTCAGTTCAGTTCATTATTGATTACATTTTCCTGAGATACTCTTAAATTTGAATGCAATAATCTGGTATTTCTATAACTAATACCATGACACAGACTTGGTATCCCAAATGTCATTCAACTTCCGTCTACAAGAACATGTAGTTGAAGGAGGTTTAAAAGATCGATGTACAAAAGAAACCACAATGATGTTTGGATATTAAATGATTTGTTATTTTTTATTTCAAAACACATAAGATAAAAAATTAAGGTTGAGTTAGCTAAGAACCACTGTTAGCTACTTCAGTACCTCTTCATTTGCTTATTTTGCTTAATAAAAATTTACTCTATTATCATTTCAGAAATTTAAGTGATGCTCTAATGCTGTAAAACACTGTCCTATGCTTATAAGCAATAGGGTACATACTTGTCTAGTCCCATGTTTGTCATCAATCTACATGCTTTAAAAATTATTTTTAAAACAAATTATTTTCCATATATCTTCCACACATTACCTTTCTCAACATATAACCACATTGGAATGTTCTTTCTTTCCAAAGGCACAAAGATCATATCTCCATGCCCCATGGCCTTTCATACTCCTATGAGCTTCCTCTACTAAACTCCTTTCCATTAAACTTAAAATTAGTGACTTTGTTCAAAGAATCTAGTCCATTAGGAATAGAACTCAATTGGGAGACCACTTGTCTATATGCAGAATCCCTGAATTCAGTCCCTAGCATATCCATAAAGTGGGTGTGTTGATATGCTTGCAATTTTTAAATTTAGGAGGCAGAAGCAGAAGGATCAGATGTTCAAGACTATTGTTTGCTAATGGTGAGTTCAAGGCCAACATGAACTAGAAATCCCCATCCTTTAAAACAAATATGAAGGTGGGTGGAAACCTCTGCCTGGGCTGCCAGGAGTCAGTAGCCAATGAGCACCAGAGAGGGGTGGCCTCCCAGGAGCTTGAAAAGGCCGTGAGTGGGGTTAAGGAGAACAACACCTCTCACCCAGACCCACCCGGATCTGCCGTGATCCAGGGCCTGAGAACCCGGGGACAGAAAAACTGTGAACTATCCAGTTTACAACTGTGGGCAGAGACCTCTGCCTGGGCCAGCAGGAGACCTTAGCCAACAAGCGCCGTAGAAAGGTAATTTCCCAGGAGCTTGGAAGGGCCGTGAGTGGGGTTGAGGGGAGCAGCACCTCTCACCCAGACCCGCCCGGATCTGCCGGGATCCGGGGTCTGAGAACCTGGGGACAGAAAAACTCCGAAACTTCTGGTTTTCACCTGTGGGTGGAGACCACTGTCAGGGCCGCCACGGGCCTGTGCCTGGGGACCTCAGCCTGGGCCACAAGGCTCCACGAGAACAGGGAATCCCAGAAGTGCTGACATACCTTTGAGCACAGGCAAAACCACCACTTCTGGATCAGAGAGACCTTTACAGAGTCTTTGGGGCATAGGAACCAAGGGATAGCTGGGGACAAGATCCTTCTGATTCCATTCTGTACCCCAGAGCGAACTCTGAGGGACAGCTCTCCAAACCCAAACACCTCTCAGAGAGAGCTGGTCTTCAAGGAGTACTGACACAGAGGCCTGCAGGAGGGGCAAGCCACAACCGGACAGAGTAAGATCAGCTAACATCAGAGTCAACAAGATGGCAAAAGGCATCTTGTAAGAACATAAAGAACAGAAACCAAGAGTACTCCACACCCTCAGAACCCAGCTCTCCCA
>CM052716.1:70742940-70756744 GCA_028551405.1 Uromys caudimaculatus | reverse complement strand
TGGGTGGGAGGTGGAATTTCCTCCTAGAGGCGGGTTGGGGAGGGGACGGGGGTATCCAAAGTGGAGACTCAGAAAAGGGGAAACATTGGAAATGTACATAAAATATCAAAAATAAAAAAGGAAAAAAATTAAAACAAATATGAAGAGTGGATATCTAGAATTTGATGCTCATAACTACCTATCTGAAGATAGCTCCTTTCTGGAAGGCTTGAAGGACACGCTTTAGCTCTGGGGGAGGGGGAGTGTCTAAGAATTTTTCCTTTTGCTGACTTTAACCAGTGGCAACATCATGCAAAGATTACTTTATCAGACTAGGGATTATAAAATGGCTAAGAGATCCTACTAGGAAGAGGGGCTGAGAAGGAAAGATTCAACTTGGAGATACAACTAGAAGAGTAGAATAGAAGAGCAGAAACTAATTCATGGGGGTGTATTTTGGAAAGGACAGATGATAATAATGAGTGTTTTTGCTACATGGTATGTCATCTCTTCTCAACACATTAGCAAACACATGCATTAATATTCTTCAGCTTTGAAGGGAGAGGTGAACTGAGAATGCCCTAAGGGAGAAAGGCACAAGAGACTCAGTGACAGACTACTAGAAGCAGTACTTCCAGGACAAAGAAGGTAGTTTGCCTCTTGCTGGCACTTTTCTGATAAAGATGAAAGAGTCTCGAGATAACATGTAATAAGGATAGATTTGTAAGGAAATAGGGCTGACTTCTTTGAAGAGAATTTGTTAAGCCAATCCATGAAAGCCAAACATAGAGAATGTTTTTCTTGCTTCCCTGTTTTGTTCACAAAAGCATAGGAACAGTATTTATGATTTTAGCAGCATAAATTAATTATAGATAGTACAAACTTCATGATGACATTTTCATTCTTGTGTACCATGTATTTCAATAATATTCACTACTCAGTACCTTCTCATTCCCCATGAGTCCCCTCTTTTACCCAGCTAGTTAGGCCACTTCTGCTTTCATGGATATTCTTTTCTGTCTTTGTAACCCTGTGAGTTTCATTAGAGTTGCTTATAGAAATATGAAAGAAGGGTCATTTTGTTTGTATAACATGTTCTCATCTCAAGACCATCAATGGCTCATCATACACATATATGATTTCAGTAATTGAATTAAATGGCTTTTTCAAAGTCTAGAACAGCTGATGGGAAACAGAGTACTTAGAAAGCTTACATAAGGGCAGGTTGGCTTATGTTTCATTTCAACCTAGTGAAAATGCACTTCAATGTTTTTCATAAAATTAGCTAAAGAGTGGCAAATTATCTCTGTAATTTTGATAAAAAGATACCAGTTCAAATCTAGTATTGAGTAAATAGGGTTTATGGGGATATCGAAGCATAGTAAATGATTTGAGCTAAGGATATAAACAACAGAGTTCAGTTGCCTGGATAAGATATGAAAAAAGACAATGCCAATTGACATGACAACATGGATGGGGGAAATTTTACAAGGCCCTACTGCAAGATGAGTTGCTACAAGCAATTAAGGACTGCCAAGAGAGGGAGAATCAGTTTTCTTGAAGGATGAGCCTCCTGATGGGTTATCCAATCCCAAGTGGTTACCCACAAGCAGATATACATATGAACAGCAATAAAAAAAACTTAACAGGTTGTATTTATAAATATGTGTGTGATTAAAGAATAAGAGGCCATGAATTTCAGAAGTGGCAGAAGAGTGTGAGAGAAGTTGAAGGAAGAAGGGAGAAAATGATTTAAATATAGTACTCACATATGAAATTCTCAAAAAAATGAATGAAGTCAGAGATTCACAAGGTTCCTGTCAGTAGTCAGGAGCAAACTGAATGTGCTGGGCACTGTTTTGAATGTTTTTGGAAGTAGGACCATATTTTATCCATATTTTATTAGTATACAACTGAATGTGTAGTATATCCTTAATTTGAGCACTGGTTAGATTTAAACTATAAGGAATTTAGAATTCCAGCTCCTTATATGAGAGAATGGTTTGATTTAATTATTTTTATCAATGAGAATGAAATTGATGTTTCTATCACAGCCCCACATCATACACCCATCACAGTCACATTTCATACACTATAATGTAAGGGAAAGCAGTTATATTTCTAGATCCCCCCTCTCTCTTTATATATATATATATATATATATATATATATATATATATATATATATATATATATATATATATAAATATGTATTATGTATATATATGTATATGTGTGTATATATATGTATATATATGTATATGTATGTAGAATATACAGAATATATCAATGATATTCTTTATCAATTATAATGAATGCCCACTTGTTGAAAATATCCCTCTAGAAAGATATCACACTCTTACCTACCAGCTATTGGTGAGGGAGCATTTTCTGTGTCAGGATATAGTATAGGTAAAATGAGAATACTTTGACATTCAATGGTGGATAAAGAGTAAATGTTCCACCCTTCCTGACATCTGTAGTTTGGCTTCAGCTTGTGCCCTATGCTCTTCCTTTACACAGTTAAGGTTCTCTTTCCTTCTTTCCCTCTATTCCCCCATTAACCCACTACAGTCCTGCTTACATTGCCAGCACTTCAGTACACGTGTCCTTGTCAATCATAATATCAATATTCCTGTGACCAACCATAGTAAACACATCCAAACGTCCTCTAACAAACTTCCTAATCATTGGATGTTGTCTTTCTCTCCCCTTCTCCTCTTCATTAAAAAAAATTAATCTTACATGTACAACATGTGGCTATTTAATGTATAATGAAATAGTTTAGTCATCTCAAAAGCCAATTATAACAAAGTGGTTTCTATAGTTGTATGTCAAACCAAGTAAAAATATGAGACATTCAGTCAAAAACCTTGAATTTTAGGTTTGTTATATTTTTAAATATAAGACAAACTCAACTAATAAAGGGTTCATTATTTTTTGAAATAAAATTTAGCTGGAATTCTTGAATTTCAGCAAAGAACATCATGTTCAATGCCTCCTATGCATTGTTCCCAGGGGCAATCATTTCTTAATTCTAGAACTACTCTTGGTAGTCAGCTCCATATTTCTAAGCAATTTACCTATTTACTTTTTGTAATTATCTTTTTGCTTCTGTGAGGGTAAATGAAGATTAATGTCCTTGCACTGTTCTTATTCTCCCTTTTCTATTAATCTTGCATTGGTTGTTGTTTCCCTGGTTATTTAGTAAAATGCTAACTGTTTTGTATTTTAGTCCAATCAAGTCTAAGTGGAGTCTGGGTTTTCTGGAATGTGAGAGCATTAGTTCTTTTGCTCCATGCTGTATATCTGCTATTTCTACTTCCTGATTTTCATGCTCATCTCACTGAATACACAAAATTAACACTATTTGTGATTTGTTGTAGACTTTAAATTTATTCTAAAAATGCAGCTTAATGAGGTGATTATATATTTTGTGACTTTACCAGACATGTTCACTGAGGAAATGAGGAAATAATAATGTTTATTTTCAATATTTTTTATGCTTCACACAAACTGTTTTTTAAAGACTAATTACAGTACAGTATGTGGTATCATGTCATCATGTTTTCATACTGTATTGCATTAAAGATTAGTCACCTTAAATCAATCACTTTTGCTTACACGACTATAATTTTATATATTGAATATTTAGAAAATACTGTTTCAATTTGTTATATAGATCTTAAGGGTATTTCACAAGATTACTCAAATAAATAGTATTCCATAGCAAAAGCATCTAATTCAGCTTGAATTCAAACAATTATCCAATCACTGATGCCCAAGAATGCTTATCTATTTCAGTAATCAGAAGACTATGCACACTTCCTATCTATTTTCTATCTATCTATCTATCTATCTATCTATCTATCTATCTATCTATCTATCTATCTATCTATCATCTATCTATCATATATCTATATATAATCATGTATCTCTCTATCCTTCTATCATCTAGCTAGCTAGCTATCATCTATCAATTGACCCATCAATCCATATTCACAAACACTACCACCACCACCACCACCACCATCATCATCATTTATCATCTACTATATATCAATTTATTTATGTTTTGAGACAGAGTCTCAACATGAAGCCGTGAGTGGTCTAGAACTGACTGTATAGAGCAGACAGGCCTTGAACTCATAGAGATCTGCCCCTCTCTCAATGTCTTGATTATTGTTGTTTTTAAGATTTATTTTTATTTGATATGTAAGCATGTTTTACTGGCATGGATATATGTGGACTATATTCATACCTGATTCCCTTGAAGAAGAGGGCATTAAATTTTCTGTGGAATTGGAGTAACAGATAGTTATGAACCATCATGTTGGTTCTGGGAACTGAAACTGGGATATATAGCCAGGGGTCAAGGCAAATAAGTTACCAAAGTTGGTTGTCTATCTGCAATGACATATCAAAATAGAATTTTAGGTTTCAAATCCTATATCTCAAAATAGAAATGTCATTTTAGACTTTTTTTTCTTGGCTAAAGTGTCAACAATTTTCCACCATTGCTTATGCACCATTGGTGCACAAAGCATAGCACTGACAAAGGCTGTCATTATTCTGAAAAAAGTTTTGATTTCAGTCTTGTCAATTAGCAGATTTTATACTGAAGTACTTGTTAGAAATGTAGTGGTTATTTGTACTTGGAAATCACTAGAGGAGGTAGAAGGGGATGGAGGTGAGGATATAGGTCTCCACTTGTTGTAAGAGGAGATTTTTGTGTGTGTGTGTGAAGAACTTTTGGGGCCACTTATAGAAACTTAGCAGAAATTTGTCTTTGGGCTAGGATAAGGAAGTAAGCTCAGGAAAGAATTTGACTTTGGGCTAGGACTGCGAAGTAGGCTCAAATAAGAATTTTTACATTTGGCCTAATACAAAGTTCAAGGTAAACTCAGCTGAGGAATGTGGCATTCCTTTTATCTTGGGCATCCTGATAAGGCCCTAGACATAGAGATCATGGGACTTTGTTTATTGCTTTGTTTGTTCCTTGATTATTTGTGTTTGTTGCCTTGTTTGTTCCTTAACCTAGAACTGACATTGTTTGCATGTAATTTAAATGGTAAAAAAGCAGACTGGGAAAAATAAACCCACTTCAGCCTCAGAACAGGCTGGGATCATGTTGAAGTGTTGTTTAATTGTCTTTTTTCTTTTTAATCCTTGCTCCCTCCCTGGAGAACCCATTGACTAACTGAGATAGTTTGGTCATTTGCGCAAACTAGAAATTCACATGGCAAGAGTGAGGGAGAACAGCACCAGTTGTATGACCATCCTTTAAAAAAATTACCCACTGTGACCTTTCAAGTGTCATCTCCACTCTTGAGTACCTGGTATATTCTGGGCTCTTCCTGGGGTCTGCAGATCCCCAGCTCCCTTGCATGGTCCCTGAACTGTGTTTTCTTGGCATATGCAGTCACTTCTATCTTCTTTCCATCCTTCAAAAAGCATTGATACCAAATTACAGATAGTGACTCTTTTCCTGTTGACTTTGTTGCTATGAGTTTATGTCTTCATTTTTAAATTTATTTTATTTTTTGCCATTGTTTACTAGAGGGTAGACATAGAAAACACTAACTAAACATTCTTATAATCTCACACTTCAGCCAGTGTTTCACTACTTGCTGTCTTCTCTATTCTTCCCCTGACTGCCTGGCTATATATAATTTCATACATATATTTTATTAAAAACCATTTCTTCATACATTATATTTGGATAATAGCTTTCCTTCTCCCAACTCCTCCCATATCCTTTCCAATTACCTCACCCAGATAAATCCACACCTCCTCCAGCAATCTCTCTCACACTCACTCTCTATCTCATTAGAATAAAACAAGCATCTAAATGAAATAGTAATAAAATAAAGAAGCAAACCAGGATAGGACAAAACAAATAGGCATGTAGAGAAACAAGAGTCAAAGATAAACACATACAAACACAGAGACAAACACATTTGCATACACAGAAATCCCATAAAAACAAATTCCGAAGCCATAATATGTAACCAAAAGATATGCAAGGGGGAAAATAACTCAGACAAAGCACTGTGAGACAAACAAAATAAAACAAACACCTCCAAAAATATCTTCAGTTTTTCTTTTGTTTTAGCTATGTATTGCTAGATATGTGACCTGCCCTTAGGTGTGGTTCATATACCTCTTGAGACTCCATTGAAGAGAGCTTGGTAAGGGTTTATCAATTGGAGATAGCTTCTGGTTAGGGCTTGGGGCTTGTGTCCAGTTCCCCTCTCAGTGTTGGAATCCCATCTGATTTAGACTCATGCAGGCCCTGTACATGCTGCCATAATTTCTAAGAGTTCATGTGTGTTTAAGACCTGTTGTGTTCTGAAGTTCTTGTTTCCTTGGTGTTTTCCATCCTGTCTGGCTCTTACAATCTTTCTACTTCCTCTCCCTCAGAGTTCTCTAAGCCTGACGGGGAGCAATTACTACACAGAATGTTTCTTCCACTCTGTCAGCTTGCTCCTGTAGTCTTTTTCTTCTCGACCCACCTTTCCTGGTCAAACATGGCTCCTATGCTATCTCAAATGTTTACTGGTTTCCTCCTTACTATCTTCCTTGAAGACCTTACTCTTGATACAAAATTGTGTATCTTGTTGCCTATACTTCAGCATTTCACAGATACCTCAAATATGGATTTCAAATATTTCCTCTTTCAATCTATATCCCCTGGTTAGTCCTTCTTATCTCTGAAAGGACCTCTCACATACTTATTCCCCTCCCATAATTCTGTTTTCTTCTCTTTCTTGCATGGCTTTTCATTCTTCTCATCTGTTGACCACTGTTTTCAAGTATTCTCTGAGAAGATTTCCATGATTATACCAAGTTGTTCCCTCCTTCCAGCCTTCCCAAAGTGCTGTCTTGTCCTCAGAGCTCTGTTATTTGTCAACAGAGAACTTTTCAAATTAGAAAGTATTCAATAGTTTGTTTTCTCCCTCTCTTAAGTAATCAGACTCAAAACATGTAGAGATGATGCTATCATGTTTGTCACTGCTTTTTCTGTTGCAGAAGCACATATTAAGGCACACAAAGGGGAATGGAACAAATACACATGGAATTGAGCGACCTAGTTTAAAATAAATGCTGAAGCCCAGGTTGCTATCAACCAAAATTACCCTTTTAAGTAGACCTAAAAATGATGTTAGCAATCTATTTTATTGTTTTTCAAACACCTAATTAGAACCTAAAATTTTCATTCAAAAATTATAAGTTTTGTTAATTAGATCCAATATAGTCATTTAACAAATTGGCAAAAAACCAACAACCCTTAAAGTGCTTTCTAATGTTTACTCCAAAAACCAACACAGACAGTTCTGAACTGGAACACATTGTGTCCTGCAGGACGATTAAGTCTTGGTGGGTTTAGCACTACAATACATTTCTCTCAGTCTTTTTCTCATACCCATACTTTATTCAACTTTATGAAATTAGCATAATTTGTTTGATGGGTCATGAACACTCAGTTCAAAAAGAAATATGAATCATAATATCTCTTGTGAGAATACAGAAATAATTTAGCAAGAGTTTCCTGTTAAATTCAGACAGCTCTATTTCATCCTTTTAAACCTGTCAAGTAGAATGTCAGCACACAGAGGAGACAGAAATGAGAGGACCTTGCTTCTAGAATGAGCTACATTCACCAAACAGATGTTAGTTGTCCCTCTACAGGTTCTTGGCTTGGTTCTCAACACCGGCTTCTTCAGAAAAGACACCATGGTGGCAACAGTTATACAGAGAATTCAGACTTGAAAACTGACAGAATAAGATATTTTGGTGACTATGACCATGACTCATTGCCCAGTCTAGTCATCTCCACTAAAGCCTTCTCTTGCCTGTTGAATCTAGAAATACTAATGTGGGATCAATTTTAGAGATGGTAGGAGCTAATGCCTTACTTACTACAGTTCTTGATTATAACGGAAAATAACCTTTAAATTAATAATTATTTTCTTCACTACAGGTCATTAAAAATCTTGAAAAAGTAAGTTCTTGAAGATCCCTGCTTTTCTCCCAGATGCATGGTCAGCACAGAATGAAAATTTCCAATGGATTTGAGTAAGTTTCAAACAAGAAAAGCCATCTCTGAGAATAGGTTGCAAGCCTTCCTACCAAAAAAGTCGGTTATGAGGTTACTAATGCAAGTTTCAAAAACCTAAAACATGTGGGTCAGTTGTGAGACATAGAGTAGTTTTCATTTTTTGAGCAACCAATTACTACTTTGTCTTCCTTTTTGTCCATGTTCTTCATGTTTAAAAAAAATAGACAACAGACAGTAGAAGCAGCAGCTGACAAAAGTTTTCAACCTCCTGCTGTCAAGGCTTATTCATGTTTGGAAGAAAATCCATGTCAATCTTCTTATTGCCAAACTTTGTATCAAAGTATAGTAAAGCTAGCTGACATGTATAGTGTGTTTTATTGTTTGGTTATCTACAATGACTTTTTTTTTTTAGCTTAATTTAATAATAACATAGCCAGGTCCAGAATTTATATCTGATTATCAGAAGCAGAAGATATTGAGAAATATCAAGTTCTTTCACAATATTTAGTCATATAGATAATATTTAAATAGACACAGAGAAAGAATATAACCAAGTCTAATTTTAAATAGTCTTTTGGAAAATGCTTCATGAATTTTTAACTGCAATAGACTAGGAACTTGTCTTTATGACTCAGCAGAAGGATGTTTATTCATAACCCACTGGTTTCAGTTGACATTCAAAAAGAGAACATCATCTACTAAATCATCAGTATCCCTATCTGAAACACCTTGAGTTTTCCTTAGAGACTTAGTTTTGGCCTATAAATCTGCAACCAACCTCAGATACAGAGGAAAAGGTCCTGGTGAGTGGCAGCCAACAATAGTCTTCCCTATACACATAACATCAACAAGAGACAGTTCTTTCCTACCAAATTTCAGAGTAATTTAATTTTTAAAAACAGAACCAAATAAATCCTCATCAATGAATCTCAGCATCCATGATGATCTGACAAAGGATGGATGAGATGATGAACTCTGGTAAAAACATATTATACCTGTGGTCCATGAAGTGAATAGACTGAGCATCTGTCCTTAAAAAGTTTATTTTCTGAAAAGTAACCAAGTAGGATTAGATCAACATAGGAAAACAGAACAGCAATCCTACATGGCCTTTGCATTAGCTTCTGCTTCAAGTTTCCTGCCCTTTTTGGGTTCCTGTTCTGACTTTCTTTGATGATGAACAATAACATGGAAGTACAAGCAAAATAAACCCTTTCCTCCCCAAAATAGTATTGAGTTCATCTTGTGTTGGCTGCTTACTGCTGGTATGAGGAGTATTTATATTTAACCTATAATTAAATACCAACATAAATACAACAATAAATACATAATATTGTGATGTTATTTTTTTCATTATTTATCATTAGGTATTATTTTTCATTAGTCTTTCTATTTTCTGATTTTGAATTGAAATACTTCAAAGAGAAGAATTTCATCATATCAGAGTATAGAATTTGATAAGATTGATTTAATATCTAGCACCAATGTTTTCTGTGCAATATTGGACAAGGTATTTAATTTCTATATCTGTTTCTTTTTTTGATACATGAGATACTTTTTCCATTTCTTTTTAAAACTACATTGTGTATGTGTGTGTATGTATCTGTGTGTATGTGTATGTGTTCATGTCTGTGTGTGTACATACATAAGTAGGGGTGTCCATGTAGAATAGAGGTGTCAGATTTCCTGGAGCTGTACTTACAAGCAGTTGTGAACTATCCAATATGGGTGTTTTTTTTTTTTTTTTTTTTTTTAGTACTTTATTTGCACTTCAAATGTTTTCCCTTTTCCAGGTCTTGCCTTTGGAAACCGCCTTTCCTATCACCCCTCCCCCTGCCTCTATGAGGGTATCTCCCCACCCACACAGCCACTCCTGTCTTCCCTCCCTGGCATTCCTTTATACTGGGACATTTGATACTCTCAGACCCAAGGGCCTATTCTCCCACTAATGGCCAACAAGGCCTTCCTCTGCCACATATGTGGCCAGCACCATGGATCCCTCCACATGCATTCTTTGGTTGGTGGTCCAGTCTCTGGGAGCACTGGGGGGCCTGACCAGTTGACACTGTTGCTACCTCCCCATGGGGCTGCAAACTCCCTCAGCTCCTTTAGTCCCTTCTCCAACTCCTCCATCTGGGACTCCATGCTCAGTCCAACAGTTGCTGTGAATTGAATCATGAGTGTTCCAAACCTTTGGGCTAATATCCGCTTATCAGTGAGCACATACCATGTTTGTTCTTTTGTGACTGAGTTACCTCACTAAGGATGATATTTTCAAGTTCCATCCATTTGCCTGCAAATTTCTTGAAGTTACTATTTTTAATAGCCGAGTAGTATTCCATTGTGTAAATGTACCACATTTTCTGTATCCATTCCTCTGTTGAGGGACATCTAGGTTGTTTACAGCTTCTGGCTGTTATAAATATGGCTGCTATGTGTGTTAAGAATGCAACTCAGGTCCTTAGAAGAAAAGTAAAGGCTCTTATAGGCTAAGCCCACCTCTCTAGCTCATAATGTTTTGTTTACTCTAAAATTTTCAATATATCTTGACTATGTGCTCCTATTATTTCCTCTTTCTAATTCTCCCCCACTCATCCCCATATATCTCTCTCCTAACTTCTCATCATCTTTAAACTTTTATAAGCCACTGAATTCTACTAGTGCTGCCCACATGCATGTAGGTGAGGTGACCGTCTGATAGGGCGTGATTAACCACAATTAGCTACCCTCAAAGAAAATTGACTCTCCCTCCCCCCAGAAGCCATCAAATTTCAATATCTTTCATCTAGGTGTGGTGTCTCCAGTACCCTTTTCCTGCTCCATATTCAGAGATTTTTTTACCTGGCTTGATCATGTACAGATAACCACAGCTGTAGTGGATTCCTCTGTCATGCCCTGTCATCTCCTTTCCAGAGGACAGCATTTTACCACATTTTTTCCATCCTTAGGCTCCTTACATCCTTCCTTTACCTCTTCCATGATTCTTCTTGAGCCTGGTGTTTAAAAAGGTGATTGATAAGATATCTCTTCCATGGCCAAACACCCACAGTCACTTATTCTCAACAATTTGAAAAATTACAGGTCTCTGCATTAACAAAATCCTCTACAATAAGAAGCTTCTCTGAAATGTTGTTCATCCTCAATGACAAGATACTCACAACAGACTTATTATGGCCTCCACAATATGACAATCACCTAACTAAGACTAGATTTCACACTATCATAGCATAACCACATAGGACTTGTTATAATAGGTGACCAATGTGAATAAAGAATTGCCAAAGTGGATGGAAATTCTATAATATTTTAATAGTTGATAAATCACATTAACTAATCTGCTAATCTTGGGGATTTGCCTAAAGGTTTATTCTTGCTTTGTGATAGAGCAATGGAGTCAGACATATTTCACATGATAGCCTGTCTTAAAATCTCAGTCTTTTCTTCTACATCTCTGATTGTAGACTCTCAGTTTCATTTGAATATTTTCCTCCATAAATTCCTCCCATCTCTAATGCCACAAGGAGATAATCATCATCAGAGTGTTTATGCAAATCTCCATGGTGACAATGCACTCTCTGGTCTCTACAGGAATGCATGAAATTACTTATAACCTCTCAAAGTCATTTTGTTGTTTATTTCAAATGTGTACTGATTTGATTTGTCAGCCTAAGCCATTAATAACAACATGAAGTCAAATAATATAACATTTTAAAAGATTTATTCTATATTTTCAATTATGTGAGTTCCAATGCCAAAGAGACCAGAGATGTCAGAAGTTCCTAGAATTTCCCTGGCATGAGTTCTGGGAAACCAACCAGGTCCTCTGAAAGAGCAATAAAACTCCAGTCCCTGAAACATATTTTATATATAACTAATCTCCTAAATGGTTTTAAGAAATATCATGAAGGAATAGGTCATCAAAAGACCTGAAATCTACACCTTTTTTGGAAGCTGACCTAGGCTTTTCTGTCACTGAGACTTTGATTGCTAAAATCAGAATAGATGTAGAAAAATAGGTGGTTTACCTCAGTGTATGAATGTGAATCAGCCAACTGATGTCTTAATACTATGGGGGAAAGGTAGAAAATGTTGTAGTCCCTTCCAGATTAAGTATTTCACTTATTTAAAAAGTAGAGTAAACCCCAGAAACATCCTAGTTCATGGTAAAGATGGTATGTTGTATTTACTTATCAAATATAAAAGTTCTGATATGACAGTTAACCAATGATCAAGTTGTACTTTCTAGCTAACTGATTTCTCATATAACTCTTCTGGACATTACTCAGCATTCTCATCAAATAAGAGAATTTTGGGGGTAGTAAGGATAAGACTGAGTTACATATTTAAAAGAATATCTATGGTTTCTAGAGTACATCAGTGCAAGCTTGCAAAATATTCCAAGAGTTATAAAGAAATATACTTCTGCATCCTTTTATATTATGTGAGAATGAATATTAAAATATGCAATAGATACTTCTTTGTTCCATAACAGTAGAAAGGCGAATTGCTGCAATTGTAAAGAATTACTCCAAACAATCCTTGCTTTATTTTTACATGGGTGGTTTACCATTTATTCAGGAGTATAGAAGATAATAAATTTAACTTTTGAAAATAGCAGTATAACCAGGCAGTGGTGGCGCATGCCTTTAATCCCAGCACTCGGGAGGCAGAAGCAGGTGGATTTCTGAGTTCGAGGCCAGCCTGGTCTACAGAGTGAGTTCCAGGACAGCCAGGGCTACACAGAGAAACCCTGTCTCGAAAAACAAAACAAAACAAACAAACAAACAAACAAAAAGATGGAAAATAGCAGTATATTATTTTCTTCATTCTAGTTCTTATTTTTCTTAGTTTTTATTCCTTGAATCAAGGACTTATTGAAGAAAAATAGTTGCTGTGGTCCTGGTTTCTCCCCAGGAGCTGTTGTTCATTGGTCCATGATGACAAAGGAAGCAGAGTCAAAGAACAGGGATCAGACAGACTGTGAGTACTACGGAAATGACAGACTTCCAGGATCAGTTTCAAAGAGGCAGTTAAACTTTATTCAGGGTAAATCAAGGGATATATAGATTTTCAGAAGGAGGTAGAGGTTTTCAAGGTAAGTATCATGGGTTAGAGTTTAGGGTATTGAAGAATGTTTCATTTGCATGGAGAGGCATTCCAGGAATTCCAGGTGCTTTCTGGACAGGTTCTTATCAAGAGAATGGAAGCTGAACCTATAATCTCACCAAGGGTATGCAACACTCTGCAGATAGAGAATATGGGAACCAGGCTCTCCGGATCACATAGAGAAGAGGAAGTCCCACTAAGAAAAAGGAGTCTGATCTTCCTTCTGGTCCCTATCCAAATCAGCAGTGGCCATAGAGATCATCACACCCCACCCCACAGCTGTGCCTGCCTCTCAAGAGGCAAGCCCTAACCCGACACACAGAAACAAAGATATATATAACCTCAGAGTAAAGGGCCAGAAAAAAAAAAAGTTTTCCAAGCACACAGACCCAAAAAAAACAAGCTGGAATAGCTTTTCCTAATATTTAATAAAAGGAATTTTCAATCAAAAGTTAACAAAAGAGATGGGGAAGCACACTTCATACACATAAAAGGAAAAAAATCCACCAAGAGGACTTCTCAATTCTGAACATCTATGCCCCAAAGGCAAGGGCACCCACATTGATCAAAGAAACATTCCTAAAGTTCAAATCATACATTGAACCTGATATGCAAAGAGCTAACTGTCCTGTCCTGCCCGGGGGGGGGGGGGGGGGG